>JAULAV010008213.1:0-360008 GCA_030789695.1 Scilla litardierei | reverse complement strand
GTAACCTAATGTCTCATGAGCTTGAATTGCAAAATATTGAAGAAAGAGAGAAACCTGTGGAGAAAGAAAAAGATTCAAAGCCACTTGCTCTGAAAGCTAGCGAAGATGAAGATGATGATGATGATGACATAACGCTAATGGTTAGAAATTTCAGAAAGTACGTCAGAACTCCTCAAGGAAGATCAGAAATGCATAGAAGGTTCATTCGCTCTAACTCTTTTAATTATGATAAAAATTCCTCTGAAAAAGATTCTGCTAATAGAGTTGAATGCTTCAAATGCAGGAAAAAGGGACACTTCGCGAAGCAATGCAGACAAGAGACTGCTCAGGTTGCTAAAGATGAAGGAAAAGCCAAGGTGCTAACATAGGATATGGACAACGAAGCTGAGGATGAGCCTGAATAGAATGTAGCTCACTTCTTCGTCTGCTTAATGGCAAAGAATGATGCGATAAATTCCTTCACTAAAGCTGAATTATTAGATATTTGTAAAGGAATGCAAAATGAGATTAATGAGCTAGTACTCCCGTTGAATGACTATAGGGATGCTAGCTTTAAATTACAAAAAGAAAACTGTGACGTTTCTGATGAAGTGGATATTCTTAAAGAGAAACTTGTTGCATGTATCGCTAAAATTGTCACTAGAAAAAGAAAAAACTAGCATGCCTGAAAAAGCTACTTGTCTTTCATGTCCTTCCTTATTGAATAATATTAGCATGCTTAAGCAAGATTTAATTAAGCTCGAAACTGAAAAGGATTATATGATTAGAGAGCTTAATGATAAAATGTGCATGTTAAATAACGACCTTAAAAGGAAAGTGGTTGAATTTGAAAAGGAGAAGGAAAACAAGAGAGCTTTTATAAGTAAATGTACTTTACTTGTGGATGAGAATAAATTATTAAAATCCAATGTTTCTAGTCTAGAATTGTCATTAAGAAAGTTTTCAATTGGTAAACATTCGTTGGATACAATACTTGAAAATCAATTATATGGCAATAATAGAAGAGGACTTGGATTTGGTATGAAAAATGTTGAAAAGCCCAAATTTAAGAAATTCCACAATGTGCCTTCTATTGTGAAAAATTTGCATGCAACGTGCTTTACTTGTGATAGTGTTTGATCACACATCCTATTATGTAAGTTTAGGAACACAAACATAAAGTTCAAACAAGTGTGTGTTCCTAAAACTTTAATGGCTAACACTAGTGGACCTTGTTGGATTGCAAGGTCACACTTAACACCTTTCATGTAGGTGGGATGGAGATTTTGGCAAGGAGCATTGATTTTAAGATCTCATTATTTTAGCTCCTTAGTCAAATAGTAATGCGAAGGTATATTTCTTTTCCGTCCTTGCATTCATTGCATACCTTCATAGATTTTGTGTGTGCTTGACTTAATTTTTGTTTGTGTACTCAGTTATGGAGATATGTTGCTACCCAATTCCTACTCAAACTCTTTATAAAATCCTCCCAAATATCTAATAGCTTGACATCCCTATCTCTTAGGAGATTTGGTACCATCCTTGCACATGGGTATCTAGGCCGCACCCTACCTCTAGGGTTTCTACTTCTAGCCGCATCTAAGCCCTAGGCAACCCAACGTTGCTAACCCTACCCTATAAGTGTGCGGCCAAAAACAAAGAAGGATGGTCGGCCATATTATAATTTTACCCAAGAGCATCATCCCTTAGAAAAGAACCCTATTGCCTAACATCTACTTGCCAGAGGGGAATTCACGAAAAGCCTCATCATCTTCCTCACGCAATCCAAGTACCCAAGCCAAACAAACCTATTGCTGCAACAACTACCCATTGATCATCCTCTTTAATAGGTTTGAGCTTCAAAGGGAGATTTCCAAGTGCCGCACCCCATCTTGAGCGAACGAGAAAAGAAAAGAAGCCTGATGCATGCCCTATCTTGAGCGAACGAGAAAATAAAAGAAAGGAGCTAACGTGGAATAATCGATATTTTGGGAGTAGTTGTGCGCACAGACCGATTGATATTTGGTTTTGAACTGAGATTGTTATACGCACAGAAGTGCTATTTGAGCTATAACTTGAAATCCAGGAGTCAGATCGAGACACCGCTTGCACGAGACTGAAGCTGACGTCGTGCTGAACAACAATGACGACACACCATCACAATCTGAGTATTTCTGAACCCTTTACTTTATCATTATATTTGTGAATGTGTAGATCTCTGTAGGAGAAACTTCACCGTTATTGTGACTTTTGAGACTTGTCTGGTTGGGGCTAGACAAGAGGGTCTTAACGTGTTGGTGCAGTCAAGATACGCATTTACTAGGTTGATAGGGTTCTGCACTTTGTTGAGTGTGGTATAGTCTAGGTGTGGAGTTGGAGCTCGGACCACATTGTAGGTGTACAGAAGGAACTTATTAATACTAATATTTGTTTGGAGGCTGGAGTAGGTCGTTGCTGTGACCGAACCAGTGTAAATCTGATGTGTATTCTGTGCTTGTATTTTGTTTACCCTGCCTGTATTTTAACTGCATGTGATTTCTCGTGGGTTGCGCGAGAATATTTTTATAAGCATATTCACCCTCATCTAGGCTAGGATCTAGATCCAACATCCGACTGGCTCATCTCCCGCCACATCATCATCGCATACCATCAACAGCTGGAGAGTGCGGTCGGGACAACAATGCCATGTGTGAACTTTTCATCGCAACTGAAACACAATCCAGTTGCCTACATGTCCCTCATCTCAGCATATGTCATGCGCCTCAATTGTATTTTTGGCCTTAGCTCACAGTTCTTTTCTTTGCTGGGCTGATCTCCACCTGTCGGTGCCTTATGTCACCCTATACGTTCTTGGCTGCGAATAGTGGTTCCACTCCAGGCCCCCTTGAATTTATGCTCCTCTGTGAGGGGATCCTCTACCATCTAAGCCAAATCCATCGTTTCTTTTCACATAAGCCTCTATATTCGGAGCTCTGCACGGATGTTTGCCTTGAGCCCCTTCATGTAGCTCACATCCAAAGTCTCCGTTGGTTTACCCTCAAACGTCCTAAAAGCGCCTCAAACTTCTCTTTGTATTTCCTGATTGTCCCATTATGCCTGAGTACCAGCAGTTCTTGTAAGTTTACTCCACGGGTGTCCATAAACCTGTCTACCAAGTAGTCTTTGAGCTCCTCCCGTGAACGGAAACATGGCTGCTCTCTCCATTCGAGAGAACGCCTCCCCTCGAAGAAAATGTCGGTCGCCTCCAATTTTTGCCTCTTCGTCAGGCGCGTCACCGTAAAAAACTTCTCAGCTTGGTAAATCCACATGTAAGGATCAACAAGCTCGAACAGTGGCATCTCTTTAGCTTCCTCACCCTATCATCAATCCCAAGACTCCCCTAGCCTGCTCGTCCTCTGGCCTACCCATAGTAGGGTGGATGATAATTGTCTAGTCGTATATCTCTGGGTCGCACATAACCCCTCAATGGATTGTCGCCACCGCCATCTTCTCTGACCTAGTTAATATCTTCCCAAACTAAGTCATTATCTTCCTTGTAGCACGGGTCCTCGTCAGTCATATCGAAAATCCTCATAGTGCGGAGGTGATCGGCGTCGCCTCTCTGCATCAACCCGAGGTCCACGAAGCCCGGGAGCTCTTCCGCATCATCCTCAGGTCCCAGGTCATCATAATCATCTCGAAACTCTTAAAGTATTTGTCGTCCCTCGGCAGCCATCCATGACCACGGGACCATCCAAGTCAACGCCCAGTCACAAAAGAGGCCTTAAATAGTCACTGAAGTCTCGTCGACTTGCCACGGAGCCCCTGATGGGCCAGTCAAGGCCCGATGGGTCCTTGTCGGGCAGGCGAGGCACCCACAACCATGCAGGGGCTTGCGAGCCATGTCTAGGGCTGCCCAGGGTCGGCGATCCCCTAGGGTGGGTGGGATGGCTCATCGACATCCGCCTTTTCGTCCATCGCTTCCTCCGAGTCTTGCTCCGTGTCACAGAGAACTCCTTCGACTAATTCCTCAACTTTTTCCATTTCTTTCTCCAAAGTTTTCGTCTTTTGTCCTAAATCTGGTTTGTCACCTAAATCTGAGTTCTTCGTCGCTTTTGAATCTGAAAATTGTTAAGATTGTTGTTGCGTTAGGTTTTACATGAAAGCTTCCAACTTCGCCTCTATCCTCGCCTTCGCCTCCATGAATCTCGCCTCGAGCCCAGATTTGAGGGAGACCATTGATAATTATAGTTTTTCCACATATTTCTTCAACTTTTCCACTTCGGCATTGAGTTTCTCCTCCAAAATCTCGATCTTTTTCGTTGTTGATGCCGTCATTGATGCCCAGATCGATGCTCTGATACTAATTGATAAGGTTTTCCTAGGGTTTTATGAGATAAAAGAGGATTTTTAGTGGAAAGATGAGAATTTTAGGGTAAAGATGCGATTTTTAGGGCTAGAAAGTGGATTTGGGGAAGAAAGCTGATGTTTTTATTGATAAATAAACTGAAAACAAAGATAAATTGGTCACGTTCGAGAGGTGGACCGCTCTCCCAAGCTTCTATTCGAGAGGAAGCCGCACTCTCTACAAAAAGAGGAAATCTCTCGCCCTCTAACAAGTTTTGTCAAGATTCAACATAAAATCTCAATTCCCCATAAGCCCCATATAAATACTAATCAGAGAAATTAGAAATTACAAAAATTTCACTCGCCCCTAAAATTATGAAAACACCACCGAGCCTCCAAAATTGCAGATATTGCCACGACCATATAAGATCTCATCAAAACCTTTTTATAAAAAAACATTGCTGCTACAAATGAAAGAAAACTTACCAACATTAAGAACCCCAACCAAAAAATCAAAAAAATCAGGATTTACAACCTGGTCATATTGCAATTATATGTTAGCTAAAGTTGACATGATAAAAAGTCGAGTTTTCTACATAGAATTACAGCAGTATATTTTTAAAATTATTTTTAAAATTCATCTAAATTGTACTATTGTCCTTCAGACCTGAGGCACATATGTTGTCTCTCAGGAATTAAGGTGACAATATCTAAAGTAGGGATTTGTCTATACTCTCAGAAGCCGGTATGATGATGTTGTTTTTTTTTTTGGTTTTTTTTTGGTGGGGGGGGTCGAGTAACAAATGCACCAATTGATCAAACTTTCAACGTGCTATCCAATGAGTGAGAGCCTTTAGGGGACCAGAAAGGTACAGAAGACTTCCTAATATACATAGAGAAGTTTCCTTTTATCCAAGGAAGTCCTCATTTGTATGATCAGGGCGTAAAAACACAAAATCGTTAAAACTTTCGTATCACTGAAATTCAGTGCAGCATGGGACCTTAGTTCCATAATCATGGCATTTTTGTCAAATGCCAAGAGAAACTTCATAAGAACTATCCAATATAAGATCAACCTATTACAACTTTTCGGTTGGCCCACCCCTCAAACTTTGTGACAATGTATTTCTATTCAATCTACCAGATCACAAAAGGTACTTCTCTTCACTTGGTATTAAATACCATGGTCATGTCATACCAAATATAATAAAAATGGGAAGTTCTCTTTCGTGAGCAAACCATGCAATTAGTTTAACAGTGCAGAACAATATTAAGGTTTCAGCGGTGGATGACCTTTCAAGGGGGAAATTAGAATTAACTACAATCCTCAATCCTCTAAGTACATAAGATGAGCCAAATAACAGGGTTTCAAAATATTGGAAGAAAAAAAGGAAAAACTGTTTTAAATGTCAATTGCATAGAAAGATCCGATGTAAAACTTCTAGTCCAATTAAAAGATCAACATTCTAGAGTTTGTAGTCCATGTCATTAGCTTCAATCAGTTGACGAATGGCACTTTTTACGGTATTAAAGCACTTTTTGGGATCCAGCTAACAAAAAGCAGCAAGTAACAGAACAAAGAATGCGTATACTGTCTATTGACAGATAAAAAGCTCCTTTAAGATACGAAAAAAAATCAGCTGCATTAACTTAAAAAGGACATGATGCAGCATCAATGCTCTCATGAATTCAAAATAATTTTGATAACCAACCTCTTGAGATTTTATTCGGCCCTTGAAGTTAGCAACTAGTTCCTGTGTTGTCACTGGAGCCGTAGCCAACAGAACAGATCTAATTTCCTCCTCTGTCACAGGTCCACCAGATGCTGCTGATCCAGTTTTGGAAGCTGCAGGTGTAGCACCTTTTGATGACGCACCAGTTTTGGAGGCAGGAGGAGGCTCCTCTCTAGCAGAAGGCTTTGATTCCTGCATTGATGTACATGGTTCTTTGTTAATTTGAGCATACACGGTAGTGCAACTCACCATGCAGTAGAAAACCAAATTGACAATAAACTAATTTGAGGTTTATCTCCAAAAATAAACAAAATAATGATAACACCATCCATCATTAACCTTCTTTGCAGGTGCACTGTTTGTAGCCTTCCCATCATCATTTCCAGACTTTTTCTTTGCCTTCGATTTGGAAGCAGATGGTGTCCCTCGAGTAGAACCAGTAGGTGCAGTCTTTAAGGGACTGTTATCAGCAGGTTCATCTTTGGGTCCATCTTTCTGTTTTGGAGCAAGGACAGGAGACATTGCAGTCTCATCTTCCATCTGCACATCTCAAGAAATGGACACTTTTATTCTCTGTAATACAACATAAAAGCAATTTCCATACAATATACTTCTACATTCATCTTAATATCCTTCATTATGAACATAATAAGTATCTTCAGTTAGCTCCATGCACTTACATCGTCGTCATCGTCGTCATCCTCAGCATCTGACTCATTAAGCCCAGCTGCTTTGCCAAGCAGCTTCTTCAACTCTTTTCCAGATTTACTCAAGCCACCTTCTTCTTCTTCAGCTTCATCGTCATCATCCTGATGTAAAAAAACAATAGCGAAAGGTGAAACATCAAAATTTCTATGAAAATTCCTCCACAGAGAAGCCATGTTATATGCAAGGCAACGACCATATACCAACTATTTCAATAAAAAGATTGATTCATGTCAATTGAAGGAAAAAGAATCTCCAGGAGAATCTCTTGAAGGAAACAAGGAATGAAAACTGGGAGAAAAGATGCAACTATGATTTAAACAACATATTCCAAGTAAGAAACAAATATTACATAAATCTGTTTCACACTTACAAGAACCAGCAAATAGCCAAGAATGCAGTATGAAACAAATTGCAGGCACCAGATGTGATTTTGATCAAGTTGTCATAGTTGATAAAATTTTACAACATCAAATATTAAGAAAAAATGCACTATATATAACTATCATAAGATTCAGAACCAACTTTGACAGCTGTAATGTGAAATCCAAGATCCACCAGCTTCAAAGCAGGAAAGGAATCAACTTGGTTTATTGCATTGCCAGACGCAAAAAAAACGGTTGTATTAGCAGCTCAATCTTCCAGCTGGATGTCAATAATGAAGTATATGATGGCTTATCACTGGATTTCTAAAGATGTAACATGCCATCATAAAAATAAAATAATTGGAACAAAGGGTCTATATACATCCAACCTATAAAAAACAATTGGAATACATTGAAATTTGTAGTCTTAAAATATGTAATTCCATGTTTCCAACAGCACTGGGATATTCAACTACAAGTACGGAACCATTCACTTTGATCTTTATATTCTAAAACGCCATAACACCAAATATCTAACAAATCTAATGAGTTTTAATGAGTTTTAATTGTTCATCGGGTCATTACAAAAAGTTCAATTACTACGAAACCGTTAAAGTTGGGACAAGTGGTTCAGCGTGCAAAATCCTTAAGAGTTCATTGTACATTTGAAGTTTTAGGGTTTTAGACCATGAAGATCAAAATGAACCGTTCCAATCACCCGACAAAATAATGAAGGTTGGACTTTTTAACAACAGCCAAGCAGGGATTTCCTCCTTGGCTAGTTGACCTAAATATTCCTCTACACACAGAGAGACATGCAAAACTAAGGATGCTGTAAACGCTTGCATCTTTTTATACATAAAAGGGAAGCCTCAGTCTGGTACTTCTAAGAGAGCAAGTTTCTGTTAGGATCCCAAAAATAGTCCACATCGGAAGTGCAAAAGACAAAGAAATAGTTTAAGTATTAGAGGGCCTCTCCACCTAATACCAATTGGTTTTGGGTTGGATGCTCAATAATACTTAACAAATGGGATGTGAGCCCAGTGCTATGGGCCTAGTATGGGATGGGCCCTTAGCATGGTTATTGTTAGAAGCCTAGTATGGGATGTGTTTCTAACAAATGGACTAGTGTTGGAGGCCTAGTATGTGATAGGTCTCTAACAATTGGTATCAGAGCTAGCCCCATGCTACGACCCACGTTGCGGAAGGGGCGACCTGGGGAAGGAGCGACCTAAGAGGGGGCGACCTGGGTGAGGCCAGAGTGGGCCACTTAGAGTGGGCACCCCAGAGTGGGCCGTCGTGACGGTGGTTGTCGAAAGCGGAAGGGGCGACCTGGGGAAGGAGCGACCTAAGAGGGGGCGACCTGGGTGAGGCCAGAGTGGGCCACTTAGAGTGGGCACCCCAGAGTGGGCCGCCGTGGACGGCGTTGTCCGAAGCGTGGTGGAATGTTAGGATCCCAAAAATAGTCCCACATCGGAAGTGCAAAAGAAAAAGAAATAGTTTAAGTATTAGAGGGCCTCTCCACCTAATACCAATTGGTTTTGGGTTGGATGCTCAATAATACTTAACAAATGGGATGTGAGCCCAGTGCTATGGGCCTAGTATGGGATGGGCCCTTAGCATGGTTATTGTTAGAAGCCTAGTATGGGATGTGTTTCTAACAAATGGACTAGTGTTGGAGGCCTAGTATGTGATAGGTCTCTAACAGTTTCTTGATTTCAGTCTGTCAGTTTGAGGTTACCAATATTACCCATACGTTTGATTGAAAAAAATGGAGAAAAGGTGTTATTTGGAATTTCCACACAATCTATGGTATTTCAGCTGTATCTCACTACAAAATCAGATTATGCAGGAACTAAAAAGAAGCATTGGAAACTAGACTCCAAGAGAAATCCAACCTTCTATACTTGAATATATGCTACTTGAGCAGATCATAAAATATTAGGTTGGCAGATATCTAGAACGGAAATATGAATGCGTTCATTGTCTACACCAAAGCTAATTAAAGCAGAGCGAGAGTGGTGATGGATTTTTTTATCATTCTAAAATTACCTTAATGTTCGGTACATATGACATTTGGCAGAAAGAATATGCAATTTGAATTTCTATGCAGCCTATGGCATTTTTTGTATCTCACTACAGAAATCTATATATCTCATCATAGATATATGATGAAGCCAAAACCACAAATGTTGGAAAATAATTCCAACCATATATAAATTAATAGGTATCAACTGAGAATAATTGATTGGGAAAGTGTTAAAATTTTAGTTCTGAAGAAATTTTAATAACAGCCAACCAATGCGTGACTTCTTTGATCGAAATGCGCATGGGTTTGTCGCCGACACCACTACTAACTGGAGAATAAGTTGGAGGCAATTATGATGCTGAACATAGTGGTAATAGGAATTTCCAGATCAGTAAGCTGAAAAGCTCCATACAATTTAGTCTATCAACTTATTGTTGAAAACCAGGAGTACTGAAACACTATCGAAGAAAGCTCGAAGGGATTTGGACTAAAGTTAAAGACATCTAAAATGGTTGAATTATAGATTTCTAGAATTTGGACAGTGATATAATTTTCCTGTATAGGGTTTCTGCTAACATCTATTTCATCTCAGACTGACATACAAGGTATGTGTCTAACCAGTGCCCGAAAGTACTAGAAGCAATTAATGGAGTGTGTGTTTTTCATACATAACATAATGACTTAGGACGCACAATACTTCAATCATCAAGTCATGTCATAGCGGATACATGTAAGATACTCACATCAGACACATGTATCGAACATCATACTTCTATTTTTAATATATATTTTTTAGAATTTACTTAGTGTTATTGCTGTGATGTGTCCTAGGGTCATCGTGTCACCGTCGGCGTGCCCGTATCCATGCAAAATAGGCGATTACAACTCATTTCAGAAGAATCAAACTTGCTTATTGAACCGTTATACACTAAAACCTGCTTAATCTCTGGCGGAGCAGGAATTTCAGGAGCCAGATCTTCCCGTTCCTCTGGATCATTGCCTACAGCTTCATCGTCATCAGTGAAAATTTCTTCATGCTCCCAGTCATCACCTGTGCATATATAGATCAATCAGACTAGGGCTCTGATTCAGAGGAAAATCGACTGCAGTCAATTCGATAAAATATATATTAATAGCATAAGGTTACATCAACTTACAAAAAACTGACAGGTGTGTACTTTAATGTGTTTGGTGCAAGATGAATAATACAAACTACCTTTAACTCTACCAAACTCTGTTGCCCCCCGCCCCCCCCCCCCCCCAAAAAAAAAAAAAAAAAAAAACCAAGCCAAAAAAAATCAAAACCGAAAAATAAGCTGATGTTCGACTTTGCAATGTGGACGATTGGCCAAATATGCAAAGAGGGGTTCAGCTTAATGCATGACTAAACTACTACATTGGATGAGTAAATGATTGAAAAAAACTGTAGATGCAAAATCATAATATAAAATATCAAGACGGTAAGCTATTACTGCCAAAAATAATGTCTACAAACATAAATTTTACTTGAACAATGCAAAACAATAATGTTCTTTGTAGATGCAATTGCTGCCCAGTTTAAAGCATGAATATATAAACAACAAGAGAGATTCAAATTCCTCTTTACAATGAATTCAGTGTCCAAACGCATGAAATTTACTATAGAACAATGCAAATAAAAAAGATTTTTGAAGATGAAGTGAAAATTTAGAGTAGAGCATGCATATGTAAATCATAAAAACAATTCAACATAGCCATAAGGTAATTCTCCTTCAAATAGCCCTTGTGTTCCGAGTTCTATTATGTTCCTATTATGCTGCTACTTGATTTTTTTTGTTATTGTCATTTCTGTATTTTATGATCTTAGACAATGTAGGCTATTTTATCTGTTTCTCATTATTAATTAAAAGCAGACGAAATCGCAATTATGTCAGAGACACGTTTGTATTTAAGTTGAAAGGGGAAACCCCATGTAAGCCTAGTACGCGTGGGCTTGTTACCTTCTATTTCTCTTAATATTCAGGGAAGTGGGTGTGACTGGTTTGTTGGTGACCCATGCAGATTTTCATAAAACTTCTAGTGACTAATGTTGTTCTTGATTCATCTTTGAAGATACATTCCTTCGACTCCGGACTACAATCTCCCTCTTTTGAAATTCTTGACTCTATCCTTGAACAAAAAAGAATCTTTGACTTGACACTCCGATCTTTTCTTTGTAATACTGCATCATATTTGGATGTACATACGCCAAGAGGAAGCGTGATGATTGAAAATCTTTTATCATAAAACTTCTAGTGACTAATGTAGTTCTTGATAGTTGATTCATCTTTGAAGATTCATTCCTTCGACTCCGGACTACAATCTCCCTCTTTTGAAATTCTTGACTCTATCCTTGAACAAAAAAATCTTTGACTTGACACTCCAATCTTTTCTTTGTAATACGGCATCATATTTGGATGTACATACACCAAGAGGAAGCGTGATGATGGAAAATCTTTTACTGTTGCTAACGAGAATAATGAAGCGGTAGCCAATTCCGAGACCAGAGATGTGTTGACAGGATATTAGAGCTTCATCAGCAGACCAGTCTTCTACAGCATGCACTTCAGAATGATCCTTGAGTTGACCTTGGAGTCAATTAGTTCCAGGCACTTTGTTTGAAGTACTCTGGTAAAGATGAGCCTCTTCAAACTGAGGAGTAATTCCATCGCACAGAAGACAGCTTGAAGACCACTCGCATTGCGGACGACGTGTGGATTGACCTTGTCAAACGTCATATCTTATTGATAATACAATAGTTTACTAACAGTCCAAGACGGACGATTGAAGCGACCCATTCCTTAAGTCACTTTCAAAAAAATACTTCAATGCCAAGTACTTCCCACTACATGTAGGAATTGAATTGCATCAGAAATTCATCAACTTGGTCCGAGGCTCTATGACCGAGAACGAGTACAATGTTGAATTCTCAAATTCTCAAATGCTCAAATGCTCAGCCGGTGACAATTTTTAACCCAATTCTTAATATTTTGATCTCACCATTTTTAACGCAATTCTTAATATTTTGATCTCACCATCAGGCACTCTGTTAATAGCTCTTTTGTGATCATATGTTTGCTCCTGAAATGATGACTACTCTTGCTCACAAAAGGCAATTGCAGCAATTTTGGTATCCAAAAAAGGCTGATTGCGTTGGATTTGATTACCTACCATGTTATCCTATCAACAGTAAGGAGATATGAGTCTGTTGAGAAACACTGCAAGGTGTGAGAGGCTGCAACTAGCAAGTGTACAATCGAACCAGAGAAGTGTGCTTTTCAGCTGACGCACACCATGCAATTTAATAATATAGCTTCATCAACTATTCAACGATCAGTACTATGTGACTACTGAATAAGCCCAGACACGTGAAGTACAGTCGGCGTTGTAACAATTTGTGTTTGGTCCATGGTGCGTCAGTGCACTCCAGCAAAAGTTGTCTTTGCGAATCGATAAGATAGCACCTACAACAACCAGACCAACGCCGGCACCATCCAGTGATGATAACCTTACCTTCACAGTGGCAGGCAGGCAGAAAAATCTCCAGAAGCCCCAGGGATACGTCATGACAGTTGAGGAGGCAGAAACAACAACCCAATGAATAGCATCATCTTTTGTTTGAAATATGTTTTGTTATATGAATAATGCACTTTTATTTTCTGCATCTTTCTTTTGTGAAAATTCAAGAAATGGAAATTTTTTAAAGTGTGTAGTATGTAATAATCCCAACCCATATCAGTCATTTTTCATAATAAATTATTTAAAATATCAATTTAATCACAAAATAATTAATTTGCTTTTTGGTGATTTTTTGTATTTTTTATTTTTCTGAGCCCATTTTAACCCACAAACCCATTTAAAACTCAAACATGTTTTGTTTAAAACCCGAAACCCGACCCATCTCACATATTATCTTTCTCTCCCCCTCCATTCACTTCTCTTTTTTCTTTTCTTATTTTTCCTTTGTTTTTTCATTTCTGGCATTTCCCCAAGTGACTAAATTGACTGCTCGCACGCGATCAATACCGATCATCGGAAATATGGGCAAAACGTTGGCCCACTTCCTCTCCACGTCGTCTCACTACCGTTTTCCATGACCTCTCGCCATCTCATCTTCCCGTTACCCACATCATCTTTCTCCCTCTCTATAAAATCCTTAACCCTAAACCCTAGATATGCAGATTCGAGTTCCCTCTCCAGATTTCACCTCTCTCACTCTGATCATCTTCCTTCCTCCTTTCGCTGTTAGGAGTGATAACCATAACCGCTCCCCAGTAGGAGTAGCAAAATGAGCCCGACCCGACCCGAACCCGGCATCCTTAACCGGGTATGGATAGGGGCCAATCCGGGTCAAGTAGGAAACAGGTTGACCCGACCCGGCCGGGATAAAATCCGGGTCAGGTATGGGTTTGGCATGTCAACCCGGATGACCCGAATTCGACCCGGTTTACTTTCTCTATATATATAAAAATTTATATAATAACTTTAATACAAAGTTGCAAGGGGAGTTGTGCTTATACAATTTGAATTGTTGTCCACTTCTTTAAGAGGTCTTGGATTCAATTCACTTTACATACAACTTTTTAGTTAATTTTATTACTTTTGTTAATAAAATGGTAACGTTAATTATACTTCCTTGCTGTCATAAGCGCGGTTTAAAGTTTAAACAACGAGCTACTGGAAATTATGCAACACTTAATAAATTGTCGGTAGCTCTTAATAAATAGCTGGATATCGAAAAAAGAGCAATAGTGTATAAATCATATCTTAACCCGACGGGTTAACCCGAACCCAACCCGGAAATTTTCCGAGTCCCCCGAACCCGACCCGGTTTCAATCCGGGTCGGGTTAGGGTTTACCCCTATCCGGGTCGGGTCAAATCTAACCCGACCCGAACCCGAACCCCACCCGACCCGTTTGCCACCCCTACTCCCCAGTGATGTGATGCAAGGAGGTGTTGCATTCTTCTTGCTTTATGGTGATAAATATGTCTCTATGAGCTCTTTTGTAACCTTGATAAACTCGACCCAAAAAGATTCTAATGTTTTGTTGGTTGATTTGGTTGGATTTCTTGCTATTTTAGGGTTTTTGGTTGTGTTCCTTGGGGTTTGTGCCTCTACTTGGATGCATGATTATTCTTCTTTGGGGCTCTTTCGATCACCCCGCTTGGGTTTGGCTAGGCTACTTAAAGGTGTTTATGCATCTACTGTTCTAGTTGGTCCATGTTTGGCCCTGTTCAAAGTCCTTTTGAATGTGGTTATAGATTTTGGAGTATTTGGCTTGTTCCTTTGACTGAGGCTTTGGAAATGTTGTTTGGTTCTTGTTGGCTTGTTCCTTTACCTATGGTTGTTTATTGTTTCTTTACTTGTGACCGTTTGATGTTGTTTGGTCTCTGTTGGCTTTGTACATATACATGTACATGTGACTCTAGATTATTTCTTTTGGCTCTAGATTATTTCTTTCGGCTATGCATTATTGTTTTTGGGTCCCTGATCATCCTTGGATATCTTGCCGACCCCTTCCTTTTGAATTCTGGTTCTATGGCGCTAATAATTATATTTATGATGGATGGAATGGTACATGATGTTCATTAATCAATGATGATATGTGATGGTTTTCATATTTGAGAATATTACACGTGATGGAAAATAAACAAATTTCGGTTGTATACTCAAAACATTTCATAAAGTATAATCTGTGGGATTTACATGATTGGATTGTGTGGTTGATCTTTTTTAATTAATCACTTGTGGTTAAGTTTTGGACCATACTAGCTTGCTACATTGATTATGTTGATTGTCTTGATAACCTCAGTGTACATCCTAAAAAATTGATGATGAAATTGATTTCAACTGGAATGCCAATTATAGTTACTGTCCCTTAAACAGATGCCCAATTCATAACTACAAGGATTAACACATGACTGTGACCTTCTCAAGTTAGATATTGAGATTTTTTTATTTATGAAATGCATAATGGAATCCCATAAAATAAGATGTTATAACCACGAATGTCATCATGTGATTACACCTTGATAACTGCAATTGATTATAATTACTTCCAAACATACGATAATTATACTACATATGGTTACCAATTTAGACATGGCATTGCTTTCATATATATGGTCTTGCACCTGATAATGCTTCATTATACATGTCCATTATTGCATACAGTCACAAACATGTCCATAACCTCACAGATTACAAGCTCATGATACTATAACTAATATTGTTCTTGAATATTGTACTTGATCGCATGATATTGTATTCATTATCTCACTTGACCATGCATCTAGAATAAAACAAGAATGAGAAACATCAAAATAAAGATCTACATATGCAAATTTATGCGGATGAAATTATTTTTGGTGCTATTAACAATTTGCTTTGTGAGGAATTTGCTAAGTGTATGTCTAAGGAATTTGAGATGAGCTTAATTGAAGAACTCATATTCATGTTTGGATTACAAATCAAACAATGTAAGGACGGCATATTCATCAACCAATAGAAGTATGCGAGAGAGTTGGTGAAGAAGTTCGGACGTGAAAATGCGAAAGAGTGTTTCGCCTTAATGGCAACAACGACGAAAGTGGACAATGATGAAAATGGAAAGAAATTGGACAAGCGCATGTATCGAAGTATGATAGGTAGTCTTCTATATTTGGATATTATGTTTAGTGTATGCTTATGTGCTAGGTTTCAATCATGTCCTAAAGAACCTCATATTTCTTAAATGAAACGAATTATACGATATGTTAAGGGAACTTTAGATGTTGGTTTATATCATAATTGCACATCATTTAAACTTGTTGCGTTTTGTGATGCGAACTTAACGGGAAGTAGGACTGATCGTAACATCACGAGTGGCACATACCAACTACTTGGTATGTCTCTAGTTTCTTGGTTTTCCAAGTAGCAAAACTCTATAGCATTGAGTACAACCCAGTCGAATATGTTTCGACGGGTTGTTGTGCTAAAATTCTATGGATGAGATAAACCCTCGGAAATTACGGTCTTACTTTCCAACCAACAACAATTTGGTGTGATAATTTGATGCCATAAATCTATCTAAAAATCATGGTCTACACTCTAGGACTAAGCATATTAATATTCGTCATCACTTCCTTAGAGATCATGTTGATAAAAAAGATCTCCTTCAATATATTGATACCGAGAAACAATTAGCGGATATTTTCATCAAACCCTTAGATCAAAACCAATTTTGCTTTATTCGAAGAGATGTATGGATTATATCGCTGGTTAAGTCTTAGCACGCTTATCTATGCACATACACATGCTTAAACATCGTATCTAGCATCTACACATTGCTCCCTATGTCATGTCATTATAGGCTATCTCAACAATTGTATGTGCATCATTATCCATCATCAATGAATTTGAGATTTGACGAGGGATTAATATGAAGCGTGTTAGAAATCCTAGAAGCATTAAAAATGATTTTGATGGTGATGTTTCATATTAATAAAGAATCCGCACACTCTAATTATGAATGATTGAGTGTAAATTGTTAGCAGCCTAATTGTTTGAGATTAATGGTTTAATAAAGTTAATGATTTATGGAGAATAGTTGGATAATGTTTAGTATCTAAATAGATTGAATCTCGACTTGTCTTGACATTTATTTATATATATATATATATATATATATATATATATATGATTTTTTTGGACAATTGAGTAGTAGGAATCGAATATGTAGATGACTTCATGTGTCACTATTCTGAGACACCAACATTGTAAAAATGAAAGAAAAATGAAAAATAAACAAAATGAAAATGAAAATGAAAAAAATTTAAACATTGCCAAATATTTTTGATACTGGTGGCTAGTAACTGGATTTCGAGAGTTTGTTATACAATGTGTATAACATGTGGTAGATGAAGTAACCACTTAGCACATCTCAACTCCAAAGGACCCGAAATTTAACATCACGTATCATATGTTGGTTGTCTCCCTACCACATACTTGATAGTTATTCCAAAAAGATACCTATAGAAAAATTGTATAAGGCAATGTTAGGACTTGATTTCTTGGTATTCTAAGTGTTATCCATTATTTAAAGTAAATTGTATGATGATACCTTCTTATTATTTCCATGCAATGAACATATGCTTTCAATGATCATGACATTGTTCATATTTTTGAGTTCGTGAGTACACATTCATGTGATCATCATTGTCAATTTCGTGCTTTTTCGATATGCTAGCATTGTTTCATGTCTTTTCCTTAGCTACCTCAATGTAGTTGATGATTTCTCTTCTTTATTATCCTTTTAAATTGATGTCAAAAGGGGAAGAGATAGAAAATTAATGCATGAATCTAGGGGAGCATAAGATAAGAGAGTTGTAGAAGTTAAGATATGCATGGACTTATTAGATAGAGCTTGTCACAATATTCATGAGAACACAGATAGGGGGAGCATAGTACTATGTTCATGATCATGTGCATATTTTGGTATAGCTCTACATTTGTTTTTATCTCAATTTTATATACTTGTTTGACATCATCAAAAAGGGAGAGATTATTGGCCTAGTTAGCCCACTAACTAGGTTACACTTTTAATTTTGTTGATGACAAACAAATCACATGCTACTAATATATTTGTTGAGTGACTTTCAAATCAAAACAAGACTACATTGACCAAAGGGTAATTTTGTAATTTCTACATTGTTCAGCTTGTCTAAAGATACTCAAAGATCATAGTCCATGACTAAAGTACATCACAATAATTCTCCAATTAGTATAGCTTCAAAATCATGGCTAAAAATCAAGTAGAACATGACGGAGAAATTTGATAATTTTACATTGGTCAAACTTTTCTAAAAAGTCACAGCATGAGGATGAAGAACTCAAGAAGGATTCAAGCATATAAAGTATTGCATATTGGATCTTCTACTAGAGTTCTAGTGCATATTGACTCAAAGAGTTTTTGTGCACCAAAAAGTCTAGTTTGCTACTAGAGTAATTGTACGATACAAAGTTTGAGTACTACTAGTATTCATGTGCACATCAAACACAAAGAGTTCAGGTGCTACAAGGACTTGTGTTCAACTCCTATATAAACCCTTTACACTACAAGCCAAAAATTTTAATGAGAGAGTAAAAAATAAAGAGGAAAATAAAAACAATAAAGGCTGGCCACATCTCAAGTCTTCAAGCAAAGCAAGTGTTCAGCCTCATCCTTATCAACTCACGCAGCATCCTATATTCTCCTAGCAAGTAAGCTACATAGCTAGGTCTCCCTCTCATCAAAAGCAAGCTTCAAGCGTCATCAACATCAAGTCAAGGCAGCTCCTATTCACCAACAGCAAGCAACCATCTTTGGTGCTACACAAGGCAAAAGATTCTTTAAGCCATGGACACCCGCGTCTATCATGCAAGCACAAAAGTAATTTCCTAGCAAGCTACATTTATCGCTAGGTCTTCCTCTCATTGAAGCTAGCAAGCCAAGTAAACCCTCTTCTCAACTCACGCAAGATAAGGAGTAAGCTGCAAGCATCATCTACAGTTCTGCATTGCCTAGAATTTTTGAAGAAGCGGAAAATGGCAGTTTTGCAGAAAAGTCCCTGCAAATTTCAGAATTGCAAAACAGACCCCAGAATTTCCAAGTGCGATATCTTCCAATTCAGGACTCCAATTAACGAATCGTTTTTGTCGACACGGTCATGATCTCGCAACCTACGCTACGGTAATTTCTCTGATTTATTACTTCAGTGTTAGATCATTTAAAATTATTTTGTTGAAAGGCTGTATTTTTTATAGATTTACACAGAGGCTATCTTTAAGCGTTAGATTCTCAAACTATATCTTGTACGGTTCGATCACCACCCGCAAGAGTGAACAAGTCTTCCTTTTTGGTTATAAAAGGGACTTAAATCCGCAGGAAGAGGTCGGAGTAAAGTTGGGGAGCTTAGACGGAGAGCCACTCCGTTAAAAATCTTTGCTTTGTGTATTTCTGATCTTGTGATAATTTTTTATTTGCACCATACACTTTATTCACCTCCTCTAGGGTGGTTTTCAAGACTGTCATTGATGTAACATGTGCTAGGTCTGTGAACGTTAAAGCACTCCATTGGGGACTGCCCTACACGAGTTAACAAGACAGCAACCAGTAACAGTCAGCAAGATCAACATCCACCACCCCGGGCCTCAATGTGCTAGGCTTACATCATGACAGTGACGAAGATGGGCGTCCCCACCTCTTAGAATATATTATCAGTCATTTGAATAAATTTTATTGTGTTCTGTTATCAATATCTTGTTTTGTAAATTCCGAAGACGGAATTTTTTTGTAAGGTGGTAGAATGTAATGTCCCAAAATTTTAAATATATATTGGGAAATTTTTATTATATTTTTAAATTTTAATTTCTAAATTATTTCTTTTTTATTTCCTATCTCTTCCTTTCTTTTCTCTTTCCTTTTTCTTTTTCTTTTTCCCTTTCATATTTCTCCGTCCACGGCCCCCAAGCACATTTCTTTTTATTACTCTAGCCTGCTTTCCTTTCCCCCATCATTTTCTGCCGAACCCTTAGCACTCGGCTGCCCCGCTCTCTCCTTCGACAAAATAAGAGAACCCCTAAGCCGCGGCCTCTCTTCCTTTGCGAAAAATCTGTTCGATCTCACATGTTAGTGTGTTATCTCCTCACACGTCTCTATTCCCCTCTTTTATTTAAATACGACTGTTTCTAGGGTTTTGTTTTATGCAAAAATAATTCTTCTCTTTCTCTTAAATACTTTTCGATTTTCAATTTGGAGTTTCGAGTTCGAGTTTCGATTTCGTGTTAGGTTAATTGCTTCACTTCTCATGGATTACCCATCACCGACGATGGAGGGCTTGAGCAGGGAATACTTGGATTTTTTTGGCATGCATTGATTCACTACTCCTCAAGGGATTTTTCCATTTGCGAGCAATGAATTCAGTAGCCCCAAATGGCCTTGCAGCAACCCTCGTCGTTGCCCTCCTCATCACTTTGTTTAGTTGTTCTTTTGAGTAGCCGGCATGGATTGGGTTGCCGACATGGGTTTTCGTTGCTGTTATTCTTTGCAATTGCTTTCTTGCGTTGTCCTGTTGTTGGGTGTTATGTAGTTCTTTGGTTGACTGCTGAATTTTCTTTGGGTTGTTGCCTTTGAGGTTATTCTTGGCTGGATCCCTTGGTGTTGTGTGTCCAGTCGTATGACATGCCGCAACCTTCTGGGCCATTGGCCCTTGCTACATGTTGAATGGGGCTTTGTCCCTGCTGTAATTTTCGCAGACGTCTTTTGCCATGCTGACTATTTCCCTAGGCCTTTGCCTTGTTGTTAGTGTCCTCATGAGCTTTTGCTGATGCTGTGTTAAGATTTCAAGCTTGGTTATTTGGGCCTGCAGGCTTTTTGAAAATAAAATTACGTCAACACTTCATCTATGCTGTTAGACTTTAGAAAATTGTTAAGTTACAGAAACTGTCAATCTAATCTCATATGATTTTATGATTTTTCCACAAATATTAAAATTTCAGTTTTAAAAATAATTTCTGATTTGTGTAGAAATTTAGTTTAGTTTAGTTTAAAGCATTGACTAAAAAATTCATGATAAATTTAATTAGAAATTACTTTTTGGGCGAAGACATGTTTGACACCGTTATTTGAAATAATCGTGGAATTATTTCGACATGCATGCAGTGACTAGAACTGCTAAGTATATCACTAAATTGTGTAGTTTGGTTAGGGGCTCCGCAAGTAACGATATTGGAACAAACGATTTGTGACTTGGTAGTGGGAATTGACACGACTTATGAAACTGTGGATACATGTACTGAAATATTGAATTGATGCATCAAACCCCTAACTACTTGATTTAGGGATAACATGAACCATGAATAGCTTGAGAACTACGACACATTCTGAGTAAATACCTGACATCGACACTTGTGACATGAAACTTTTAGAACTTTTAGACCGTTAGAAAACAGTCAGGTCACAGTATCTGGCCATTGCATTTGACATAAAATTTGCATTTGACATAAAACCGAATTATAAACGACATCACACTTGATATTTCAAATCACACTAGGATTTTGGGGTAACTCACTGTGCAGAGGATGCGGGAGCTACGATGGGTCATGTACTTCACTTTCCTATTCCTTCATGGAATGAGGGATATGCTATTAATTCGATTTTCATCTTCCTTTACAAAATGAGGTGTTATACTAATCATTCCAGTTTCCTCTTCCTCACAAAATGAGTGGTTATGCTATTATATCCTTTTTCATCTTTCTTTATGAAATGAGAAAATATACTATTATACCCATTTTCCGTTATTTACACCGGTACTGGGGTTATATTCCAAGACTATATTCCTGTCGGCATTGCATATCGTACCCTCGAACATAAGACAAATCATATGCTTGGTATAACTATACATTCACATAACATAGAGACATACAACCCCATAATAAATTGTTATCACATACATGCATATTCGTGTTTATTAAACACTGTAACATTCAAATAAACTATGAATCACATGTTCACCCAACATCTTTCTTGTCACTTAGTAGTTCACATGTTTTACCTCGTTTATTACATGTATATGCACGCCATTTACCGCATGCTAGGATTAGATGTAATCTATTCTAAGCTAGCATTGATTGATTTGTTTCCGTTAGGTGCTGAATAGGTATACGAAGAAACTTCAGTGTTCGTGGTTTAGCTTCAGTCTTCCTAAGCAGTACGCAAAGTTTTGATACCATTCTTTCAGGTATGTTTCAAATTCGGTATATTTCTGTTCTTTTTCCTATAATGCTTTCACTGTTACACAGCAGAACATGTAATGGCATGAAAATCCGTCATGGCACCCAGAAGCGTGGCATGACATGTGGTTTTAGAAAATTCATGAAGAGCGACCAAGCCACCCTCTTGTTGTTCTTAAACGACTCTGATATTGTGCTTGCCCGAATCTATTTACTTGATTGTATTTAGCCTGAGTGAACGCCCTTGTAAGGGTGAACTTGTATTTGTATATTATGCCCTCAAACCTGAGGCACTTCACTAGTTTAGAGGCACTATATAGCCATGCATTCTATTGCTAAATATAAATATACTCGTGCTTAATGCAATTCATTGATATTTTTTTTATCTTTCCATGCATGTTATATCTTGCCATTTGTCTTTTATATACATCTCACTACTTCTACCACTCTGAATTTATTATATTATGCTGATCTTATATATTTGTTTATGGTTTTAGGTACCTACAACCTACTCTAAAGGTTGCTTTGTTGACCATTATGTGTGGAGAAACGATTACATGGAAAGCAAAATTTTAAGAACCAGAAACCCTTGGAGCAGGATCCGGAGTACGATTAGCTAGGTCGCATCAGTATTTTACATTTCTTGCATTTGAGAAAATAAGTGTAAATGTGGTTTCCCTAAATAGTGTAATTTTAAGTCCCTTATATATAGATAATCTTTTGTTAAAGTAACTTGTATTGAGTATGTGTTCCTTGGTATCAATGTTTATATCTATATTGTTCTACAATTTGTGCGCTTAGTGTATACACTAAACCTAAAGGAAGATACATACATACATACATACACATATATATATATATATATATCATTTGCTTCGGCGATTGCGGGGCGATTCATGTTTCATGCGGTCTCTATCGGGGCTCCGGCCCTCTCCGAAGTCCATCTCCTTCTTCGGCCTCTACTGTGCACTCTGGATCCTCCTCCCTACTTTCTCTTGGACTCATATGGCCTCTTCTAGCTCAGGCCCCTCTCCAGTCCCCCCAATCGGGCGATGACTCTTCTCAGCCGGAGAACTATGACGTGCCTGGCGACGGTGTAACCTCTAACGGTGGCGAAGCGGATGCGCCTTGGATCCCTGTCACTAGCCGTCGGCGTCCGGCTGCGGGCTCAATCTTAGGTCCCAACGCTGCGCGGAACGGCGGTGGCAAGACTTCGATGTGCGACAGTGGTAGATCTTCTGGGCGTTTTGTTGGCGGTGGTCGGCTGCCTGGCACGGCACCTTCGGTTCTGGCGGGAGGTCCCCCATCACATTGCTCCTAAAGCAGGCAAATCCAATGGACATAATGTGTTTGTCAAAATGAACCAGAGAAATATCCCATCTGTCCCACGCACCTCATATGTGTCATCTACCTCCTTTAGCAACATTTGCGCTCCGAGGGCTCCCCATACCCCCAGCAGTGGCCTTGCCTTCTTCCCTCCTGCCTTGGTTGATGATGGTGTCATTGTCGACATTCTATCCTCTGACATTGCCCACGCTAGGGGGCATTGGACGCACACTCTAGTCGGCTATATTGTTGGTCCTTGCCCCTACTACGGGTACCTCAAATCGTGGATGTCTCGTGCTTGGAATACTCAAGACGAGGCCCATCTCCACACGTGGGAGAATGTGTTCTTTTTCTTCAAATTTGACCGTGAATCCGACTGCGATGAAGTCCTTCATAGCGGCCCTTGGCTGATTGAGGGATGTCTCCTCGTTCTCAGGCGATGGGCCCCTCACATCGAGCTTGACGGCGACTTGCTTTCCGCCGTCCTCATGTGAATTCGATTCTCGCAACTCCTGCTTCAGTTCTGGTCCACCACCATACTGGGCAAACTGGCTAGTGTTGTTGGTCATCCGCTATTCACTGACGCCAATATGGCAAACGCCTCTCGCCTCTCCTTTGCCAGGTGCTTCGTGGATGTGGATTCTGTCTCGTCTTTCCCCTCTTCCATCAGGCACGCCTTGCGACGGATCCCTTATTCTGGTGCCGGTGGAGTATGAGAGAATCCCCCCACTTTGCTCGCACTGCTGATGCTTCGGGTATGAACTATCGCAGTTTGCCGTCCCAACCCGCCCCGCCCCATCGCCGAAGGAAGATTGTGCCCGCCAGCAGCCAGTCTTGCTGCGGAGATCTGAGCCCATTCCCCTAGCCCCATCACTTTCTTCTGGATCCCTCGCTGCTACTGCTGCCTCGGTGGACTTGTTGGCGGATGGAGGGATGGATGGCACCGGCCCTGCCCCATTGGATGATCCTCTCCTATCCCCTGCAGCTTGTGGAGATGGCCACGCCCCCAATCCTAGTTCTCCTACTGATGTTGAGGACGACCTGGAATTGGTCTTTAAGGCTTTTGCCCCCCTCCCCCCCCCCCCCCCCCCCCCGAGATCCAACATGTGGATGTTGTTGGCGAGTCCTTCGGTAGCTCGGCATTGCTGGTGATTGAGGGTGTTGATGTTGATGGGTCGGAAGTTAATAGGGTTCTTGGGTCGGATGTGATTGCCCCCTTTGAATTTGGTGTCTGGGTCGGGTGTGATTGCCCCCCATTGCAGCTCTGGTTTGGCTGTTGAGTCTGTTGATGCATTGTGTAATATGGATGACGTAGATGACGTTGATTGACTCCGGTGACTCTATTGGAGGTTCGTCATTGGATGACGATGTAGATGACGTTATTGATGAGGAGCTCTTCGTTAATGACATCAATGTTACTTACGAGCGTGACGAATGGATTGCGGAGGTGGATCATCTCAGTACACTCCTTCCCAATGTTCCGAAGTCTATCCAGCGCTATGCTAGAACGGCTCTGCCGGCGGAGCCTTCGGATCATGCAAAGTTCTCTTCGATGATTGTTGGATGTTTGTTGGGTCGTGGATATAGGTTACTTATCCCCAGTATCCTGGTTATAATGTGTCTGCCCTATTTGGGTGCGTTGTTGGGTCTTTTTTCCGTTGGTAGTTTGATAGGTGGGCCTATGTGTCCAGCCAGTACAGTTTTCCCTTCTTGGTTTGTGCCTGGTAGTTCTGGTGTAAGGTAACGGCTTCCCAGTCTCACCCTTACCTGCTATACTTGTTGGCACTTGCCCTGATGTAGCTCCGTATTATATTTATACACATACTCACTTACCTTTCAAAAAAACACATACATACATCGGATGCTCACCATTATCCTTTTGATTTAAAATACACGGCAACGGCTTGTCATGTACATTTCCCTTCCTACCAGAATTGGGACGTTACAACGAGGGTAGTAAACAGTGATTATTAACCCTTTATAGGTTATGTAGTGGGACGTTGAAGGAAGTGAAATAGGAGATTATATATGTGTTTAAGGAAAGGAAAGGTGAGTACAAGTTGTGCTGGACATCAGAGATTGTACCTCCCTCTGGATGATATGGCTCACTACCTTATTCCCTTTGACTTCTATTGGAGTGATGATGTAGCCAAGAATTGCAAAGATGGTAAGGATGGAGTTATTGATGTGATGAAGCTTTTCTATCCTGATATCCAAATGTGGATTCAAATAATCGGCACCGAATTGGATAAGTACATATGGATCTTTTGCAAGGCAGCTGGCGCTTGCATCCTGCAAGAAATATAACTTCAACCCAAGTAAAATCTAAAAACTATCTTGGATTTTCATTAAAGAATTTGCATGGTGGTAATATAAAAAATGAGTAGTTATTAGTTAATACAATTATATCCAGTTAGTGGTATTTGCATGGAAGGATTTGCCCTATGATGCAGTTGATTAAGATGAAGATCCCAAATTTGATTTGCAGCTCATTTTCATGTGAGAAATTAGAGCACATTCAAGAGGTAAATCATTTTACTACTATTTTACTATTGATTTGTTTACTAGTTGTTGCTTATTTGTTACATATTGTTGACTTAATGCTATTTTTTAACTAATTATAGGTTGATACAAAAAGGAATAAATTAGAGTCTAGCAGGTTAAATGATCGTGATTTTGTCAAGTTTAATACCAAGACCATTCTTTTAAAATGAGAAAATAAGAATCCAGCTCTTTTGGAGGATAGCCACAAAACTCGTTCTTTGATTTTGGATGGAGTTACGTCTAATGAAGAAAATAAGTCGGTCCCTAGATCAGGCCTTACTCGGAGGATGGTCAAGGCAATCTATGGTGCAAATAAGGCTGTCCAAATTTCCAGGAGTGAAAGTTTGGCCACGCATGAAGTGGTGATGGGATCCTTGGAGAAGTTCTTGTGGATTCTGATGATGATGTCACTAAAAAACAAGGATCACGAGTGCATTGACATGAACTCGACAATACGATATTCATGAGCATGGTTTAGAGGTCGACGATTAGGGTTTAGGCAAAGTTACCATACGTGTGTGTGTGTGTGTGTAATTTATTGTTGTCTATAAGGATTATATTGTTTATCTTATCTTATCTTATATCATAAGATAAACTTAATAATTAAGCAAGTTACGCATATACCTAAATATACCACAAAATATGAAGAAATTTAATTATAGAACAAATAATAAATAAAAAATATGATAGAGGCACGAAAAAGACAGTTGCAAAATACGTCGTGTGTCAACAAGAGGCAATGGGGTCTTGCAAGAGTCAGCAATGGTTGGTGGGGCCTCCTTGCAGGTTCATTAGGGTTCATGGTTTCTCTTTGAGGGTTAGCAAAGCTCATCAAGCTCGGCAAGCCTCTGCAACCTCTAAAAAATTTTGATGTAGTTAGGAAGCAGCAACACGAGGTGACAAATGTCGAGTGTCAGCGAGCTGATGAGAGGAAATCTAGGTGTTTTTGTTTAGAATGAGAAATCAATCAATTTTAGCCTAAATATGAAGCAGCTTAGAAGTAGACCCAACCTTATAAGAACTAACTAAACCTAATTTTTGGCCGATGATATATGTCGGTTGATGAGAATATCGGCCAATTTTACCATATTCATACATAATATATATCAAACCCCCTTCAAACCATATCGTAGTGTACAATCAATCGCATACCATAAGATATTGATCATGATGGGTCTAGGGATGTTGGAGACATTGATCATTTGGACTTGGATGTCATTTGTCTTATTGAGGCTTAATTGCTTTATGTTTATTTATTTCATCATATTTGACCATTGTTATTATTGTACTCTTCTGTATGCAACTTGGGTACACGTTTGTTCTCTTAATTTGTGAGCCATGAATCTCGTGATATTGTTAACCCGAATTTATGACTTGTTGAATGCGAGTTTCCATGCTTCATGCTATTGCATTTGTATTTTATTTCAATGCAAATGGATTGGGAATATTCCTACTTCATTAATTTATCATGATTTTTATTGAAATTGACGTTAATTAATCGTCAATTTCTTTTTTTTTGTTTCATGTATCATTGATTAAATTTCTATGGATCATTGATCGCAAATTATGCTTTGATTCATCACAATTTCTATTTTAAAGTATGTTTGACAATCCACTTTTTCCATTGTTTCAGTTGCGTGTATGCAGTTAAAATAATTTAAAAATATTGGTTGTATTGCTTTATTTATAAGGATTTTTCTTAGACTGCATTTTCAGCAATTTTAGGTATTACATTAAATAATAAAAAATTTAAAGATTATAAAAAAGAACAGGCGATACCACCTAGGCATGCCTGGTGCTTCCTTTCAACCATGACGGATCCACAAATCAAGATGCAAGCTCCCGTTTCATGTGCAGGCTGTTCCCACACCTATCCAGATCACAATATACAGCAACAACTGTTCTTACAAATACAACAAATAAGTCTTATTCAAGTGTGTGCAGTTGATACCTTTTTCACAAAAACGTTATTACATATTCTAATAAAATAGAATGCAAATGAGATATATCACGACAGATCTACAAACGAGATATTTTTGCACAACACAACTCATTCTGTTTCAAGAAGAATTGTAAAAACTAGTAAATGAACAAGCAAATTTGCAATTCACGATAATGTCTTAATCAACATAGATATAAAATTTATGAAACCATAAAGTAGATAAAAATCATATGAAAAACTAAAATGTAATGCTATCACAAATGTCAAAATGATACTGAAGTTACCTTTCTCAATGTCGTCGTCATCCCAATCTATGTCGACACCGTTTTCATCGTCGTCATCAACACCCTTCCTGTTAAGCCCAAGCCTGTTCTTCCTTGCCGCCTCCTCTTCCACGTCTTCCTCGCCCTTGTCAGAATGATCACCAGTATCTTCACTTTTCACTTTCTTAGAATGGATGCCATCAGCCCCGCCATTACTCACACCTTCCAACTTCTTCATTTCACCAAATGCAGCAGCTCCATTGGCAGCTGCTTTCATCATCCATCTCTCATACCCAGTTGCATTGCTTTTCCTTTTATTCATCTTCTCTTCAGCTTCTTCTAATGTCAATTGCTTGTATTGTGCAACTTTATTGAAATTGTACCTTCAAAGAAACAAAAATTGTCAAAACACCCTACTTCAAGGATAAAACACAATTATCATTTTCAAATTTCAAGACTGCAACGTGAAAGATGAACCCAAATCAACTAGAACATAGCGAGAACTTTTCTTTGCCATGATACGACCAGGACAATATAGTAACAAGACACTAGAACATAGAGAGAATCACATTAAATTTTAAATTACTGGTAGGTCAAAACATCTTGAAGACAGTTACCAAGAACTGGCAGGAATAGCAACAAACTCCTTCCCATGCATCACAAGCAAATAGTAGGTTGCAGACTGTGCACCCTCAAGCTGACCTTGAAACTGATGCTGACCAGTCTCATCCTCCAAAACCCAAGGTTTATTCTTGTATTTCTCCTGTACAATACCATTAGAGATTCATATATGTGAGTTGTTTAACATCCAAGACACTAGGTGACAGCAACCAAAGACTGTCCATAAAATAAGCACTGTGTAAAGGTAAAATGCTACACATCTGAGCCTGCACAGCAAAATCAAATAGGTCAAGAAGTACTTTTTTTTTGTTGGGGAGGGTTTTTTTTGGGTGGGGGGGTGCATACAAAAACGTAATACTAACATATAGCATGAAAAAAGCATACAATATGCAACAACAATTATCATCTTCACGTCCATCACGGTGATATAATAATACAACTGCATATGCTCCTCTCTCGGTCTCCATTCCTCAACAAACGTTTCCAGATTATCTTTTTTATTACAAGAAGCATTACCTCTATTTCAAAAGTTACTGACACTAATTATTAAAGATCGGCAAACAACTGCCAAATGTGACCTACTGCAGTAATCTGCAATCAGCTCAAGAAATCAGTCCATTCAATCGTAATCTGAGCTTGATCGTTCGTGTCACACCCAAAGTTTTGAGGAATAGTCACATACTGAATATGTGCTAGCAGGGTCTTAGTATATAAGAATTTCCTGATAACTCAAGAATTAATAGCAGCTAACATTTTTTATGGAAGAAACACAGAAAAACTCATTTGTGATTCCCAGAGAAAGAACCTCCCAAAAAGTAGAGCATATTGAAATTTTTACTGATTGAGCATGCTCAAAATTTCAAGACGGATAATCTAGAAAGTTATCCCTCCTTGCATTACAAATGAATTCCTCCACAGTTCCTCCAAAACACTAGCTAGTTTTCTTGTGTTTACAAGAACTCTTGATATACTAGATGCCTCTTAGCACATGTTCAATATGGGATTATTCACATGGAATTGGGATGCGATGGTCGGCAGCCAAACCTTAAGTCTGTCCTTTTCAACTAAGCACAAGCCCACTAGCCATATAATATTGAGTTGCCTAAAGATGCTAATCAATTGCAAAACTACAACCCGCTAGGTTTTTGATGGATAAAGTTAGGGTTTTTAGTGGAAAAGTGGTATTTTTAGTGGACGGAATGGATTTTTAGAGTTTAATAGAGTAGATTTGGGGAAAAGGTGGGATTTTTATTGATGAAAAACTGAAAAATAAAAAGATACAAAGATAAAAGTGAGTTCTTTCAAGAGGAACGCACTCTCCCTTGGCCACGTTCGAGAGATGGATCGCTCTCCCAAGCTTCTATTCAAGGCGAAGCCGCAACCTCCTACAAAATAGTCTTCTCAAATTCAACACCATAAATCACTAATCCTCTAACCTCATATAAATAATAAACTAAAATAACCGATTACAAAAGGACCCCTAAAATTTAAAATTACAAAAAAAATCCCCTAAAATACAAAAATTACGAAAATGCCCCTAGGACTCTTAGAATTCCAAATCTGTCTTTTTTTGTAAAATGAGGTCCTATCATTACTCCGTCTCTGAAAAACCACAGTATCCTTAAGGTGGTGCATGAAATGCATGGACCACGCTACTCCAAATGGGTTGGGTGCCTCCTCCTGGGTGAAATGGACAGGATTGGTCTTCACCGCCTTTGTCATGGCTCTCGAAAAGGCCATCGCCTTCCTGAGGTCTCTCTTGGCCTCGCCGAAATCTTGCGTGTCTCATCAGTCGTCATAGGACCACCCAAGGTCTCCACCGTCCACTGCAAAGCCCGAAAGAAAGCTATGGTAGTCATCAAGCTCATCGAAAAGCTTCAGTGTCCAAAATACGAACACTGAAGCTCGGGATATCATCCGACTGAAAATCATGGGCCATGAGGCCCCATAGAAGTGTCAACGGGCCAAGGCATGCCCTGAAGAGTATCGTTAGACCATGGCGAGCCCCAAAGAGTGTCATCAACCCATGACGGGCCCAGCAAGACTGCGAACAGGGACAGGCCCTGCAGGCCTATAGGCAACCCGGGCAAGGCCTGCAGGGCTACCTGCAGGTCTGGCAAGGCCTGCAGGCAAGCCCAACATGTCTAGCAGGCATGCCTACATGTCTGACAGATCCTGCAAGCCTGTAGGCAATCACGACAGGCCCCGGACAGGTCCATCAGGCCTATTTACAGATCTGACAAGGCCTACGGGAAGGTCGGGCAGTCTCGACAGGCCTGCATGCAGGTCCAACAGGGCTGCATGTTGGTCTAGCATAGCCTGCAGGCCTGCGGGCAGGTTCAGGCAGCCATCTCGAGGCCTGACAAGCCCCTGGGGCTGTTAAACATGACTGCGGTCTTTCTTCGTCTCATCCTTCTCGTCGTGATCCGCTTCAGAGTTGTCGTCTTTGTTTAGATCTGGAGCGGATCATCTTTTTAAGGGAGCTCCTTCTCATAAAAGGTGATTTTGCCCATGTCGCTTTTCAAAGTTAGCGCTTTTTGTCCCAGATCTGAGCCGATATCTTCGTTTTTCTTCAAATCTGACTTTATGATCTCCCTCAGAGCTCAAAAATCCTCTGTATGGAATTGCTTCAACTCTTACTTCAACTCGTCTCTGAACTCCTTCAAAATTGCTCGCACTTCCTCCTAATCAACCTCCTTTCGCGCCACCCATGGATGCACAAATCGTTGCTTTGATATCCAATTGATAGGATCCACTAGGGTTTTGATGGATACAGTAAGGGTATTTAGTGGAAAGGTGGAATTTTTAATAGAAAGGATGGATTTTTAAGGTTTAATAGAGGAGATTTGGGGGATATGTGAGATTTTTATTGATGAAAAACTAAAATTAAAGAGATACAAAGATAAAGGTAAGTTCTTTCGAGAGTAACTCACTTCCTTTGATCACGTTCGAGAGGTGGACCGCTCTTCCAAGCTTCTATTCGAGACAAAGCCGCAACCTCCCGTAAAAGAGTCTTCTTCTCTCATATTCAACACCATAAATCCCTAATCCCATTAGCCCCATATAAATAATAAACTGAAAAAAACAAATTACATAAAGACCTCTTAAACTGAAAATTACAAAAAAGCCCCTAAAATCCGAAAATTACGAAAATGTCCTTAAAACTCTTAAAATTCCAGATCTGTCCTTTTTCGTAAAATGCGGTCTCATCACAATGCAAACCCTTCGACACCGTGTGAAGTTGGTTCTTTTTCTTTCTTTTTCACATGGGGAGGCTTAGTTGAGTTTACTATTGATTAGTCTGATGTTTGTCTCACAGCATCACGTCTTTCAAAATATATTAAAGCTTTGATTTACTACCTTGATGAAATAGTCTAAACATGTATATTGTTTAGTTTGCTGCTTTTGAAATGAGTAAAGAGTATTTACTTAGAAGATTATAATTTGATTTAACCACATTTACAGTGTTAGTGAAGTTGCAAAAAAAGATGCAATACGTGTGGCACACATCTAGTAGGAATATAAAATTAGCATAAGACTATAAGACACTGTGCTTTTTTATCGCACCACATCACAAGGAAAAGTGCTGAGAAAAATAAAATAATAACCAATAATGGACAACTATTTCACTCGAATTACAAGATGCATGCTTGTGTTTGAGCTAACTTCATTCCTCTCTACCTAAGAATGATATAAATGGGGCAACGTGCATCATCGTTCATGTATATCTCTCTTCCTACTCGGTACTAAATGAAAGCAGTTTGAAACCAGCCCAAGCAGTAACAAATAAAGATAGTAGAAGTAACTAAACAACTATTGGTTCCCTGATTATGAGAGAGAGAGAGAGAGAGAGAGTAACATTCCAACTGAAGCCCCGACTTCAGCAGAGAAGATCGTCAGCTCAATACCCACTTCAATGAATCTTTAGAATGTACAGTAGATTTTATTTTTTAAATTACTAATGCATGTCATGATTTCATAAACCAGTAGGTGGCAGCTAAAATTGGAAGCGCCAACCCAAACGCTTCCACCATTCAATTTATTCCCAAGCAAAACTCTCCCCCTGGCAACTCAGCCAGACCACATCTGTCCCATTTTGCTAAGGGGGAGCATCCAACATTCCACCTAATCCAAGCAACAGAATATGCAAGTTCCCAGAATATGCAAGTTCCCAATTGTTCAGATAAAAAAAGCCTTCCCCGTAAACAGGGCTACTTTGCAGTGCCATATTGGTTTTCCCATAGAAAACATACACAAATATACCCTATGGTTTTGGGTCCTTACAATTATATACTGTATAATAAGATCTTTATATACCTGACGTTTGAATTGCTACAACTTTCTTTTCTTTTCTTTTCTTTTCTTTTCTTTTCTTTTGGGAAAAGCATGGGCTCGCCCCCAGCCCAAATATCATTCATTAGAAAATGAAGGATACAAAAGAAATGTGCAGATTATGAATCCATTCATGGCCACCATCATGGCCTCAAAATGAAATTGAATTGCTTACAACTTGATACCTACTGTTTAATTTTGTCTTGGCTGGTGATCACGTGATTAGCGGGTGATCTTTTTTGGATAAACATACATGTATGCATTGTTAGATGTCTCTATCCATCCCAAGCTACTTCCCTCCTCACATGTCTATCGTCCTAATATATTTTAAATAAATCTCTCTTTTTTGTTTATTTACGTTTCTCTCTCAAGAGCTATGATTGGTTAAGAGTCCTAGTTCATGTAGCTCTCCCTTCCTCTGTTACTTTTTTGGTAGCTAAATCGAGGTTTTATCTCACTGTTTAGTGCAGATAAGGAGTGATAACATAGTCCTCTGAAAGATCTGTTATTTTCAGGAAACTTTGGTATCATGATTGGGAGGATGTGAAGAACTCTCAGTGTTGGTTCTGTTACCCATGTAGGACCTCTTGGACTCAAGCACGTCTTATAAGAAGATTCTGACCTAGTGCAAAATGCAAATTTTAAAGGTAAGAAATGTTGGTACTCAAATGGAAGGCACGCCTTCCACTCATGGTTAAGACAAGTAATTCTACACTTAATGATGAAAAAGGGCATGCAAAAAGAGGTGGAGGTTGATGTTTATTTAGGACCTGGTAAATAGGGATGGTTATGAAGATGATGATGACGATGAAGAAGAAAGAAGCTGTTTAATTATGAGGATAGTAAATTGATTAGGAAAACCACACTATTAGTGAAGATGATATGCAAAGCTGAGAACACCAGTGCATCATTGACCTACCACCACTATTCTGAGATGAGCAAAATAATCTATAAGCACTGCCTTTCTTCAACTGAAATGGGATCTTGATAGCAATCATCTGCTTGTGAGAAAAAAATTCCATGGTTATTCTTTTCTTTTTCTTTTTTTGATGTGCAGTCCTTTATAGACAGCACGCCAGACCCTCCAACTGCCTATCAACTGCCTATCAATGCTGATCACCGCCAGACCTCCTCCGAGGAACCCATAATTTGCCCAATTTCAATTTGGCAACCCAGTTTGACTTTACCAATCTTTCTCTCTTTCCTCCAATACAATTGCAATTAATTTCAATAATGGTAGTTAGATGAAGTGAATCCTACACATAGGTAATTTGATCACAAGTAGACGGAAATGTTGGTCAACAACAAACTGTACTAAGTTGAAAGGAGTTAACCCATAGGGTTTATAATTTGTAAGTTGTAAGGACCCCCAAACAATAGGGTATGTTTGAGTATATTCACATTTCCAATATCTTAGAAGGCTGTTTCCATGTCACTTAAAATTATCAAGCGTGTACGACTAAATGATAGTCAAAGAGCCTGCTAATTACTGCAAGCAAGTGGGAAATCCGATGGGAGAACTAAAATCCCCCATATCTAGATCAGAATTGACCGATTCCAGTCCAAGTGAAAAATATGTATATTCCATATATCCATATGTGCTTTTAGTTCATAAGGTCAATAAGAAGTCAAGGGTATTGCTGGCTCCTGCAAGTATACAGGAAATCTGATATGACAGCAAGATTCCCAATCTCTAAATCAGACTTGATCTAGTTCCAGGACAAGTTAAATATATGCAAACCTCAGGACACCAGATATGATTTAGTTCCACAACAAGTAATCGTAGTAGGACTGACTATTATGAAAAAAACAAACTGATTTTAAGACTTTGACAAGAAAACGGGTAATATCAGTCCAATGAGAAGCAAGAGTATCATTATTTGACATGCCTTTAAGTTTCACCATGAAATAAGCATATCCAATTCCAAAAAACAAGGGACACATATTTACCTTCAAACCATCTGTCAGTTGGCGCCCGAGAATCCCATCCTTGTGAAGAGTCCACTTGTTCTCTGCATGCTTCTTCTTTGAGAAAGGTGGTAAACCTGTAACAAATCTACCAATAAAGTATGACTTATCCATGCTAGCACTGGCGCGAACGTTATACTCCTGGAAACCCCACAGGATATAAATAATCTTCAGACTCTTACACAAGATCAAAGTTACAATAACAAAAAAAAAATATTCCAATTCTTTAGTTCATTAAGAAAAGCAAAAAAAGATCAAGTCCATTCACACAACTCCATATATATATACGCACACACACCAACAAATTATGAGTACAACAACATAAGAAATATATGATAAAGTTAAGAATCTGTAAGGACGTAGATAATCAAAGATTTGAAGTGTATAGATGGAATTGAATGGCAACAATTTAAATTCTGAATATTCCCCCATATCTCGATCTCCTTCCGTTGGCCATTGGGTCGAATAGTTCACATGTGATCCTTTATAAGTTGAGGTGGAATGTATGGTGTACAACCCAAGCAGAAATTATAAGGGATAACTGAAGATGAATGAGTTTTAATGCACAATGGAGCATTGAATAATCTATTGTTGCACGTTAGAAAAGTACGAGAGAAATCCTACTTCAAGACAATGAACAAAATTATCAAATGTCTCTTTGATCTACAGTCAGGTAATTAAAAGCTAAATTTCATGGCTAATCTGGAGTATTCAGTATCGAAAGATAAAGTTATAAGTCAATTGTTTGATTAGTTAAGAAATATCACACTAAACAAGAGCATTAGACAACTTGAATCAGATGCAAAAGATTACAAAAAACTTAAGTGAATTTTAAATGGTAGGTGGATAATGAACATCACATTTCAATGTGCATCAATCTAACATACAAAACACACACAAACTAGGCATGCTCACCTGATCAAATGTGCACCTAAACCTGCAAAAATCTGACCTGAAATTAGGGGTTTTACATAGATAGGAAACCCACCGAACCCTAATGACCATGTTATCCCCCCCCCCCCTCGCCCCAAAAAAAAGAAGAAGAACCAACCCCGCCATAAACAAAAAAACTTGGTGCATATCCGTATATATCGCACGCACTACTTGCTGATGTTTAATACATATATCATCTGATGTCTATAAACATATGTAGTTATTTGTACCTGATGATTGACTGCTATTGATATGCCAAAGGCAGGCATGGTTGATATCCCATATGCCATTTATTTTATCAAACAAATGGCTAAGACATGATACTGTGTGTATCGTTATATAGATAGTTTCATGTATTGAATTGTAAGTTAGACATTGCTGACTATATAGGCCTAGACATTGCTGACTATATAGGCCTGTCTGAACTCACAACCCCAACCCCAACCCAAATTCAACTGCCCCTTGGGTGAGTTCAAGTCCTTTCAAAAACCCTGCCCAAAAGAATCTGGTTCAATACAAATTGTCTAAAAGAAACTCGCCCAACCCAGCCCCGGTGAATGCCCTAACCACAAACATTAGAAACACATTCCCAGACAGCGGAAAAGTTCTGAACCTGCATGTCCGTCACCATGATGCAAGAAAGCAAAAGCAAAGCAAGAGGGGTTTTACATAGATAGGAAACCCACCGAACCCTAATGACCATGTTATCCCCCCCCCCCCCCCCCCCCTCGCCCCAAAAAAAAGAAGAAGAACCAACCCCGCCATAAACAAAAAAACTTGGTGCATATCCGTATATATCGCACGCACTACTTGCTGATGTTTAATACATATATCATCTGATGTCTATAAACATATGTAGTTATTTGTACCTGATGATTGACTGCTATTGATATGCCAAAGGCAGGCATGGTTGATATCCCATATGCCATTTATTTTATCAAACAAATGGCTAAGACATGATACTGTGTGTATCGTTATATAGATAGTTTCATGTATTGAATTGTAAGTTAGACATTGCTGACTATATAGGCCTAGACATTGCTGACTATATAGGCCTGTCTGAACTCACAACCCCAACCCCAACCCAAATTCAACTGCCCCTTGGGTGAGTTCAAGTCCTTTCAAAAACCCTGCCCAAAAGAATCTGGTTCAATACAAATTGTCTAAAAGAAACTCGCCCAACCCAGCCCCGGTGAATGCCCTAACCACAAACATTAGAAACACATTCCCAGACAGCGGAAAAGTTCTGAACCTGCATGTCCGTCACCATGATGCAAGAAAGCAAAAGCAAAGCAAGAGGGGTTTTACATAGATAGGAAACCCACCGAACCCTAATGACCATGTTATCCCCCCCCCCTCGCCCCAAAAAAAAGAAGAAGAACCAACCCCGCCATAAACAAAAAAACTTGGTGCATATCCGTATATATCGCACGCACTACTTGCTGATGTTTAATACATATATCATCTGATGTCTATAAACATATGTAGTTATTTGTACCTGATGATTGACTGCTATTGATATGCCAAAGGCAGGCATGGTTGATATCCCATATGCCATTTATTTTATCAAACAAATGGCTAAGACATGATACTGTGTGTATCGTTATATAGATAGTTTCATGTATTGAATTGTAAGTTAGACATTGCTGACTATATAGGCCTAGACATTGCTGACTATATAGGCCTGTCTGAACTCACAACCCCAACCCCAACCCAAATTCAACTGCCCCTTGGGTGAGTTCAAGTCCTTTCAAAAACCCTGCCCAAAAGAATCTGGTTCAATACAAATTGTCTAAAAGAAACTCGCCCAACCCAGCCCCGGTGAATGCCCTAACCACAAACATTAGAAACACATTCCCAGACAGCGGAAAAGTTCTGAACCTGCATGTCCATCACCATGATGCAAGAAAGCAAAAGCAAAGCAAGAGTTACATTTGCCCTGTCCTAGTAACCATTCTCAAGTAATGAAGTAGTCAGCACCATCTGAGAGCACTACATTATATGTAAAACAATGTTATAAATAGTGGATGTCGGATTCATGGCATCCAAAAGGATTCCATGTCAGATAGTGAATATCGAGCAACATGATGGGACATTAAATAAATATGAGAACCATAAAAGATGAATGAATAAATGAATGCCATACATACATATTTCATGAATATAAGCACTAACAAATTTGGCGTAGAGGTAGCATTCTAAATTGCAAGCCATCCAATAAAATTGTAACACAGATAAAAAAACTCACATATTTATGTCATGCAACCAAACAAAATATTAATGCATTTAACTTATAAATAATAAAAACAAAAAAGTCAGTAAATGAATAAACAAACAATTACAAAACTATTATAATTCACAGAAAAGATACAGTGTCGGAGATATATAAGACAAAACATTGGGTGACAGGTCGGATCAATGCTACATTTATTCTTGGAATTGTTCATTTAATTTAACTAAAAATAAATTGACAAAAATCTCTATATGATAAATCTCATTCATGGCATATCGATCAATGCTCATAACATGTCAGGATATGTCAGGAAATTTTAAGCAGTGATGTAAAGTCAAAGAACAGACAGCAATTGTAACCATGTTCTTTCCTCGCTGAATTATCAAGATCAACAATATGCAGTAAAACCTGAATGGATAAAATAGTGACATCCACCCAGACGGTTTCTTTATGACATGACATGTCCTCCCTAGTGTTGTAGATTACAGCAAGAATCTAGAACTTTTCAAGGAGTAACCAATGCATGACCTACAGTTTAAAATAAGTGAGTTCTTTCCCATAGGTCTGCAATTTTTAGGATGGTTTCCAAAATTACCACCTCAATTGCTAGCATGTGTGCTTCTAAATTGTCCTTCATATTTATGCAATTCATTCTAAAAGGCAACGTAATACCACAGATCAAGTAGAACCGCAATTTATTTTATCTGAGTAAAAAAGAGATTCTTTTAGTTCAAATCATGCTTCTTCTTTTCCTGTTCTCTTTGGAGGATGAGTGGGATTGCTTTAACATTGTGCATAAAAGATATTCTTTCCAATTTATGATGCTTTTCCTTTTTCAGAGAGGGTGTTAAAGAAACTAGTACCACATCAGAAAGAGTAGAAAAGTTGAGCATATATTAAAAGTTGGTTATGTACTTATCTTGAGTTTTTGGGTTAGATTGAAACATTGATTGTCTTAACCAGTTTGACTCAATGTATGGTCATCGCTTCTTTAAGAAATAATTCCACATCAGAAAGAACAGAGAGAATAAAGAAAATAAACTGAATGTTAGGCCTCTAAAAGGTAGCTTAAGCTTTTAGGTTTGAGTGCCTCAGCCAAGATTATGCATTCATTAGTTTAACTCATTGTAGGTCCCAAAACACTTGATTAACATGGTACCAATGCCATCAATATCAACTCTAGAGGTTAAAATCTTATGTTCCTTCTCTAGTACACATGTTTCGATTTCTTCTCCAAAGTACACATGGAACAGTTCTTTAAGTTCTTAATTTACAAACTCAAAAACGATCCCTCAATTTAATTTTTTTTCTTTTTTTTGGGGGGGATGTTAAAAAAGGCACATATCAGAAAGAACAAAGAAAATGAAGAACATAAACTGAAAGAATAGAATATGCATCCACCTAATATAAATAGCTTATCTTTTTTTTGGTTAGAGTGTCTCAGGCAAGATTATGTTGTCACGAATCTAACTTATTACGGGCCCTCCAAACAATTAATTAACAAAGGAGAAGGTAAGAATAGTTTGTATCTTAGCACAAGCAGTATCTAAAACCCAGACCTTGTGCCACTGAAAGTTGGTTTACCACTATGCTATAATGAGACTTGCTTACAATCTATAATTTTAAAAATATGTTTCTCATGGACCAAAAAAATATTTTAAATCTGTTAAGTTGCTAAATATTCTTCTTATCTTAATATTCTCATATTCAGTTTAAGAATCGAAACTTTTTGTTTGCCTTCTTTTAAATAATTAAATTATGCACATTTACATAACCTATAAATTTTTAGTTTAAGAATCAAATTTTCCAACAAAAAAGAGGAAAGGCAAAACAAGAGTTTAGGATTTTTGAATGGAATTCAAATCCTTCTTGGTTTTAAAGTGTTTTTCCAATATTGTTCACAGTAGCTTATGTCAAGAAAATTATCAGTTTTTGTTAAGATGTAAAATTTCTAATGAAGAAAAGATAAGAGAGGGCATATAAGTTTAGTTGGAAGTGAACATATAGTTTTAAATGGTTCTTTAAAGTAGTGACTAACGTACATGTAATGGGTATAGTAAGAGGAGCTGGGAATTGATACAAGAGGGAAAATCCATCTACTACCTATACTACATAATAAATAAAGTTTTTATGCCTGAAGACAACTATGTTCCAAATTTAGTAAAGAATCATTTCTCTATGAACATATTCACTACTCTTAATTGAGAATGATCATCAGTTAGTTACATTTGCTAATTAGAGTATATCATGATTACCCTATGAGTTTTTTATTTGGCTAAAAGGATAGCTAAGAGTTTTTATTTGGCTAAAAGGATAATGCTAACAAACTGATAATTCAAACTATAAGAATAGTAATAAGTTCTATTGAATTTGCGTAGAAACGCCAAATTAAAAAATTATTATTTTGTTACTCAAACCAAATCCTTATTAGCTCAGAATCAAGGATCATCTAAAATAAATAGCAATCAGAAGTTCTGAAATTTAAGATATGAATGTGACAATTGAAAATATGAGTGTGCATTACATGTGCCTAAAAGCTAGTGTGCATGCACGTGCATGTGATTGAATTTGAAGCCAAATCCTTTATACTCGAACTTAATGATAGTAAAACAAAAATGAAAAGCCGTTCTATTCAAGTTGATGTACATTATGCACAAGTGCCCAAAAGCCAAAACAACAACAGTAATTCTCTTTATGGACAAAATGGTTGGCCTAAAATGTTGTTTACCTGATAAACATTGATGTGCAACCATTTTTGGGATTTTTAGAACATGATGAAAGAGTTGGATAAAGAACGTTTGCCCTCAAACCATAGATCTAAGAAACATATAGACTTTGGCCATCCACTTTGTGTGTAGGCCCACAAACTTAAATTTTTTGTTGTTCTTTTAAGTATTATACAGGAAAAATAAACTGGTTTTCAATTTGAATGACTATTAGCATACTTTTAATGTGAACACTTAGCTTCCAAACCCTTCCTTATGGAAGTAGCCAACGTATACATGTATGCGTAATAATGTTTCATTTCAGTTAGTTGATCATTTATCATTATTAGCAATAACAAAAACAGTATTACCGCTCAATCATATCGATATACCTTTGCATGTGTCACAATCTCTTATACACTATCATAATCTCCATTATACACTATCATAGTCTTTATTGGCATAAACTCTACGTTCAAGCACTCAATTCTCAACTCTCGATTAAGGCGGTCTCGCAAGTCTCAGCTCTCTGTCAACTTCACTCTCAGCTCGTTGTCAAGCTCAAGTCTCAACTTTCTCTCAACTCGCTATCAAGCTCAAATTCGCACTCGTGTCTCATCTCCGTCTGCTCTCTACACCACTCGTAAGTCGCAACCTGACAATCAGATTCCTTTATATTAAATTTTATTTATATATTAGCATAATGGCTGAACCAAGCGACCGTAGGAATGTTAACATGCACTTTAGTAACACCGAGGAATATGATAATTTTACGAGGATAATCCTAACACAGAACTGGTTCGATCCTGATAATCCTAACCCAGTAGTATTCGGTACACTGGCTTATACTACTTTTGCACAGACTTCTTCTGTACACACTTCTATGACTACACAACCTACTAATGCTGCTCAACACACTTCTACACAACAACCCCAACCCAGATCACGAAAATCTGTGATTTGGCAGAACTTTACGATTGGAACTGTCCCTGGCAAAACCGACGAGCGGACAATTTGCAAAATATGTGGAGCAAATTTTAATTGCAAACATTCTGACGACGCAACACATCTTAAGAGACACATAACATCTCACGAAAAAAGATTTTAAACAGATCACATTAAACTTATCTGCATCTTCTTCCTCTATCGAATTTCTCATATTCTGCTAAGACAATGAAAAAAGAGATAGCTTGATTGGTTTTATGCCAAGAATTGTCATTTAGTTATGGGAAAATCCCCAAATTAGAACGGTTTAACAAAGTGGTCTTTAAACCTACATTTAGAAGAGTGACTAGAAACACTCTTTGACGAGATGCTATGTCAACTTTTCAATCTGTGAAAACTAAATTGCTGCAAACTTTTGCTAGCTTAAATTCTACACTAGCTTTAACTTTAGATATTTGGACAACAAAATGGGACACGTTCTATTTATGTGTTACATCGCATTATGTAGATCATGATTACATGCTTAACAAGATGGTTATAGGATTTAGAATGTTAGAGCACAATGATACTGGTGGTGTTTTTCTTCTGTGATAATGTCTATTATTCATGATTTTAATATTTCTAAAAAAATTACATTTACTTTTGATAATGCATCTAACAACAATAGTGCAATTAATTTTTAAAAAAGAAATTTGAACCCTGAGCTGGATGGGTTGTCGTTTCATCAACAATGTGCATGTCACATCTTGAACTTGATAATTAAAAATGGACTTAAAACTACTTCGGTTTATTTAGAAAAATTAGAAAACTCATGTTATTTATCCATACTTCTGGCGCAAGGAGACAACAGTATAAAAAATGTGTCGTACAAGCCAAAAACTGTACCTAGCCTTTAGATTTGATAATCACATAGGTGAAATTCAACGTATCGAATGATGTGTTCCATGCTAAAGAATAGATATTAGCTTACTGATTTTGCAAGTATATACCTTTCATATAACCCAGCGTATGAAATTAGTGAATACGAGTGGAGAACTGGATATCATCTTCATGATTTTTATGAGACATTTTTTATCGCTACAGTAAACTTTCATGGGAGTATTACCCAACATCAATTTTAAGCTTAGAACAATTAGTTTTAATTACCAAAATTTTAATAAAGCCTAGAGACCATGTGGAACCTAACACTGCTATTCTTCCTGTGATAGAGATAAAACTAGATAAAACTCATGTTTCTATGCTTTACTCTTTAGCTAAGGCTTTTGATCCACGTATTAAGGAAGATGGTGTAATTGTGTTATTAGAAATGTATTATGAAAATATGATATTTCCCTCAAATGAACATATAGCTATGTTAGCTTAAGAACCCTTTTTATAACTTATGATACTCGATTCGGTATATCTTCACATACTACTTATGTGCATGTTACTTCTTCTTGGAGTAGGATCCGACAGATTTTAAGAAAGAAGAAACAAAAACATTATAGACAGATATTTCTTCTAGTGAACTGTCTAAGTATTTAGCAAATCCATTTCCTTTTACTGAGGCAGAAATATGATGAGAATTTAAATACTCTGGCCTGATGAAAAGGGTATGAATCCATTTATCCAATTCTTTCCATCATGGCTCGTGATTCGTTAGTTGTCCTTATATCAACCGTTGCTTCGAAGTCTGCTTTTAGTGCAGGTGTCGCGTTTTAAGCAACAAGATGCCAAGGCTGAAGGAAGACATAGTTGAAGTTGCGGTTTGTGCGAAAGATTAGTTCCATACTAAAAACCGCTCACAGAATAAAAAGGACCTTTCCGAAGATTCCGACGAAGAAGAGACACAAGATGAGTGATTTTCATTTCTTCCGTATATTATCATTTTCTTATTTTTTATTAGAGTTCTTTTTTTGCCATTGTATGAGGGGTAAGGCTAGGTCGACTTAAGTCTCCCCTCAAAGATATTTTAATTAATAAAATTTAAAGGTTCAACCAGGAACCTTCGAGAATTTCGGGCTTAAGTACGTTTCTGTCCAATGACAATACTGTATCTATTTAGCAATAAAAAAGTTAATTTTTTTCTATCTACTTACAAAAGAAATTTCTATCTAATTAGCATTAAAATAAATTTCTATCTACTTAATTTTTTCTTATTTTTTCTCATTTAGACTATATGTAAATATTTTATAAAATACTATGTTTATAAAAAACTATCTATCTTTAAAAATTTTATACTATGTATAAATATTATATATTGTGTAAACATTTTTTTTATTTTGAAAAAAATTTCAAAATTTTTTATGAATTTTAAAGGTTTTTAAAGGTTTTTTAAATTTTTTGAAAATTAAAATGCCCGGTCCGGGCCTCGGTCCGGGCTTCCGTGGTCTGGCCCCGGGCCGGGCCGGGCCTGGGCCAGCCCGATGGACACCTTGACTAAAACCCCAACCTAGTAATACCCTATCAATTTCTCATACTCTAATGAAGTGAGTGTGTGTCAACGTATGGCATCAACTCAAGCATCCTCGACCCATGCGGCTCAACTAAGTCCTTTCCGCTCACCATCACCATCCTTTATGTGTGTGTGCAAGCATGTGAAAATCTCGAATAGGGGCTTACTCAGATTTGATACTTATTTATGTCTGCCTATAATTTCTTAAGTGCTTTTAGATGTATCATTGGTTAGTTGTTTCTGAACATTTTTTTAGTTGTCTTTCAAAACCAGTTTTGGTGCTAGTTCCACGCTGACTCAGAAAATAAACCAGCATAAGATGGCCAGATTGAAAAGCTTCTGCAAAACATCTATACTTGGTTTATACATCTTTGCTTCATGTAACCTCGCTCTAGTCTTGGACCATGTAGGTCAAAGAGGAACATCGCGATAAAATATTGAAACGAAAGAAAAAGTTAAATGTACAAATGTTTTGCTCACTTCTCTCATTGTAAGTAAGTACACTACCAGCTGGGGATGGAGAACATGGTTTCGGTTTCGGTCTTTTAAAAAAATCGGTTTTTACTCGTTTCATTAGTTTCGTCAGTTTAATATTTGCTTTCAGATTTATCTATACCTTATGCATATATTTGTCTAATTATGAATTTATAACAATTGGATGTTACTAAAAAATAAATTACCAATTTGCTTGTAAAAGAAGTTATGGATTTAAAATTAGCATCTCTTTGTAATTAAATTATGCCTTGTCAATTTTTTTAGGTAATACAAGATTGTTCGGCAACAAGAAACTATTGATTTTTTTCATTTTTGTTTAAATATATTAGCTAGTAATGTGTCTTAATGGCATAATTTTTAGATGGTTTGGGGCTGCATTCCAATGTAGCCTTAGGATTTACGATATAGCTTTATGGTAGGATATGTTTCTTTTTATCTTATTACCCGATTTGTTGTCGATTACATTTGGACAATCTGTTTCTCAAAGTTTTAGTAAAATCAAAGACTTATTTAATTTATCTATTTCTTATACTTATGTGAAATTATGTATCCCTCTAAATTAGATTCTGTGCTTTTTCATCTTATACCTTATATCATTGTAAACGCCCTAAGAGTCCAAAAGAGAGAGGAAAAAATATTAACAAAAACAAAAAATGAAAACAGAGCGTAACTCTACCATAGCCGCCACCTTTGATATTGCTGCAATTGTTGTTGTCGTTACGAGAGCCTACCCTCAGCTGCTTGAGAGTGTGTGTGAATAGAATGAGAGAAGAGAGGTTGGGGCTCATATTTATTAGAAATGGAATAATGGGGAGAGAGTTTAGGGCTCATATTTATTAGAAGCTGATCCGCTTCTAATACATATGAACCCTAAACGAAATGAAGGGGGGAAAGATTAGTGCTCATATTTATTAGAAGCGGGTCCGTTTCTAATAAATATGACCCATAACCTCTCTCCCCCCTCATTCTTTTCCCTTTCTCTCTCACAAGCAGCTGAGGATTGGTTCCAGGATGATGGCTAGTGGTGACAATAGGTTTGAGAGGCGACAATAGTGAGTCTCGTTGTTTCCATTGTTCTATGTTTTTATGCATCTTCTGTTTTTTTTCATTTTCAATTGATATTTGTTTGATGTCTTTAAAATTGAGAATTTATGCTCGAATCATATCTACCATGTAGATTCATTGGTCAATTTTGGTTTTTTAATATTTTTATGTTTTTTGTTGAAACCAAGATCTACGATCAGATCAATTTTGTACCGATACGAAACGACAAAAAATTCTTGGTTTTGGCCAAAACCTTAATCCTTGTCATCATCATTAATGCTCAGTTAAATCACTACTTCACCAAAAGCAAGTGAGGCTCTTGAGTTTGTAGAAACCGTTGCTACAAATATACATTATCGGTGAAAACACTTGAGGCTCATTTGGCAAGAAAGTGTAGTTTCTGAAACTGTGATTTGATGGTGTTTGGAGCCCAGACTAAGGTTTTTGAAACTTAAGCTTCTCTTGATGGTAAAATAAATTTTCTGAAAATAAGACTTGAAAAGGCCTCCAGACCTTATGTAACTGGAGTTTGTGAAAATCTAATTGGATTGAATGTTTACAAGCTAAGATAAACTAAGGTTTGACTGAATACAAACCTTAGTTCTATTTTTAACTTAAATAAAACCTCGGTCTAGAGACAATGTATGAGGTTTAGTTTCTAAAATTAGGATTTAGTGGAGTTTAGGATCAAGCCAAGGTTTTAGCAACTTTGGTTTGTTTGAATACCAAAACAGAGTTTTTGAAACTCATATTTGGTAGACCAACCCTTATGAAAATGATGTTCTTGAAAATCCAATCTGATTGAAGTTTCACAATGAAAATCCAATCTGATTGAAGTTTCACAAACTAAGTGTTAAAGATTCGCATAAGTGCAAACATTGGTTTTATTTAACTTAGATGAAACCTAAGTTTCAGAAACTGCCACCAAACCCGGCTTTAAATGTTTAAATAGAAAATTAGACATTACATCATGAGAATACCAATAGACATTGAATAACTAGATGGTAACACAAGAAATGCAAGTTTATTACTCTCTTGCATTGAATAACAAGGTTTGAAAAATCGTTTTCATTTTTGGTTTCAGGCACTTTTCTGATTATGGTTTACCAACTTTCATTAGTTTCAATTCTAGTGTACAAAAATATCGAGTCTAAATGCCCATTAACCACTAGACATGTAGCATTCTTAAGTCATTAGCATATGTAACGCCTAAGAAGTATACACCATAATGATGTACGCTAAGAGAGGGATCATGAAGAGAACTCAACTTACAGTGCTCAACCAATTAACCCAAATATTAATACAAACAAATACCAAAGTCATCAATTTAGATTGACACCATAATCAAAGTCATATAAAAGTATACTAGATTACAATCAACCAAGATATTTTGTATAGAAATAGAAATTGGAAGTGAATTATACTATTAATAACTAAAACATTTCATTTTTCCGCTTTCTCCCTTTATTTTTGAATTTTTGAAACTTTTGGCATGCTTTCCTAAAACTTATCAAAATACCGAAACTAGCCAATAGTAACCATGTTTCGTCCAAAACTTAGTAAAACTAAGACTATATGTCAATTTTACATTGGAACTCAACAACCCCAAGGAACGAAATGGGCATAAAGGTATTACTTGGCAATTCGTAAGATCTAAATAAAAATTAAGATAAATGTAATTAAAATTTAGATTCATGACAATAATTTTATAGCAAAAAGATGAACTTGGCTTTAGAATGTTGAAGAAGAGAAGAATTGGTATGTAGAGAAACATCTAGTGGATTTTCCAAGGAAAGTGATACAAGGAATGCTCCCTCAAAATGTATAATTAGAATTACCAGTTCAAAATGAGGCCTCATTTTATCCATATAGTACTTCTTTTGAAAAAAAATGATAAGTTCCCAAAAAATCAATTTTTGATCTGCAGATTGGAAGTAAATTTGCAAGTGTATTATCAATGATCACCATGTGGAGGAACTGAAGATAGACAACACAACCATAACCATGGTAGCGTGGTATATTTTTGAATCAAAATAAACTCCTTTATTTGCATTGGAACTTCAATTATAAATTTTCCAATTAGAATAAGACTCTCGTATTCTAGTTTCAACCGTAACAAAGGTGGGTGTGTGTATTTCTCATAAACTCCTTTGGTTGCATTCCAGCTTCAATTTTAAATTTTCTAGCTATAGCAAGACTATCATAATGAACTGGAAATATTACATACAACAAACTGGCAAAATCTCTTTCAAGTCGCTCCAATTTAGTACTAATTGAATCGCCACATTATATGATAAAAAGATGCCTACAACATGAAAGCAAGGAAGGAAGGGACACAAAGCCATCCATATTTTTCACACATCCATGTCAATATCCTAGGCAGAAGTCACAGAACCATTACTGTGGAAAATTACAAGAATGAAAAAACTGAGGGGGAAACCTCTATAAATCTATTAACATAGAGATCGCTTCTACAGGTTCATTTGATAAAGTGCAATCAATCTCAAATTTACCTGTATAATACTTTCTCTTCCTCTACCCCGTTCTATCCTTAAATGAAGGATCCAGTTCTTAAACGTATAATTACAAGTAACAGCTAAGAAGATGAAGGATATCAGATAAAATTAAATTCCCTATCCAAACCAAAATCAAGAACAATTAACGGGAAGAGATACAAACCAACTGAAGAAATATGGTAAAGTACTTCGCATTCTCAGTAGTCTTAAATTCTTCCCATCTACTCTCACTTGACCTATCCATACAACGCCTTTTCGATCGGATCAATCTATTGCAGAACACACATGAAGTTGGAATAGCAACTGCGTGCAGAAATAATCAAAATCAAATTCAACGTGTTCCCTATCTGAATCAAGGAAGGGGCACCCAATTCTTCAAATAATCAGGATGTAATGAGATTGAGCAATACATCTAGATGAAATTCATCCGGCAAACAAACAACATATGGGATCCAAAGAAGAGTAGCAAATTTCCCCTACATAACCAAAATTAAGGCCAATTAACATCAAACTAATTCTAATATATTAAACTGACCCTGTCCAATTAACCGATAATTCAACCGTTATCCAACCCGAGGCCCGGCGGCCCAGGCACACAAACAGAACCTTAAATACTGCAAATTAAGCCCAATTTGCAGAAGCTATAGCAAAATGAACCCAATTTTCAAGTTAAATGGATACAAAGGATCTTTTCAAAAGTGATTTCCCCAATGCAACCAATTGAAAACTTATGCTATTACAAAGATCAGACAAAATAAACCCAATTACATTTAATTAAGCAATCTTCCAGCAATGAAACAAGAACTAACCCTAGCTTCTCACAATCGACTTACCCGGATCAAGTTGGTGACGGGCACACCGCAGACGTTGCACCTCGCTCGGCTCTCCGCCATCTTCTTCCCGCAGGAAGGGCATAGGGTTTTGTGCTTGCAGTTGCTCCCGTAGAGATCCGACGGCGATCCGCAGCCCTCGCACGCTGGCTTCAGGAGCAGATCGAACGAAGACATGACAAAATTCTGGGGATGATGATTTGAGTGATTGATCGAGCGAAGCGCTAGTTTGAGAATTAGGTGATGATAAAACCCTAGGTTAGGGTTTTTGGTGCAGAGAGAGAAAGTATGGGGCGAAATTTAAGAGAATGTGTGCCGTGAAAAAGCCATTGGAAACACTGGAAGGTTGTTGGGCTTAGAGTGGCGGTGGTCGGAAAAAACAGGCCATGCGATGGACAAATAATCTAATTTTATTTGGAGTAATGGGTCGATGCAATGCTTAATTAAATCCGCTTTTGTTTTGATTAAGTAGAATTTAGAGGTTGAAATCGAATAATAAAAGGGCAAAAGAAATTTCGGTGAGCCGAGCGCACGCGAGTGACACGGCCTGTTCAATTAAATCTGAATTTTTGAACTGTTATGAATCAACTATTAGAAGAGGAACTCACAACCCTTTATTTATAGGCAGGATAAGAGAGTAGAAAGATAGGATACATATGGGTGTATCTCTAAGATACCCGCAATCCTAACTGACTCTGGTATTTCCATTCACAACACTCCCTCTTATCCAGCCATAGGTGTGGACTCTGCTCAAGAATACTTCGAGATTCTAAGCGTAAGAGGAGTCTCACATATGGTGGATACTTCATGATCCTGAGTTGGTGAGGTTTGCCTCATTAAAACCTTTAGCCATGAAAAACCCTGTGGGAGAAACCATAGTTAAGGAAAACGAGTACAAACGCTCCTTAACTCCCCCTGATTTGTGCAAGTGACTCTGCTCATGAATACTTCTGGATTCTGAGCGTCACAGCGTGGTGGATACTTCAGGATCCAGAGTTGATGTGATTTGCATCGTTAAAACATTTGGCTATGGAAAACCCAGTCAGAAAAATCATAGCTAAGTGAAAAGAGTAAAAATTACCTCAATTCCCCCTGATCTGTAAAAGCTCTTAGGCTTTCAGATCTCTTAGGCTTATCTCATCACTCCTATTTACAACATTCCAAAAATATACACAGATTACAAATATTATCACCATTAAGGAGCTGCTGAATCCAGAAACTCTGGAGAGGTGTGCTAAGTTTCGTCGCTTCTGATGTGGTCTTCAGACTATGTGGTCATCTTCACAATACCAGCCTCTATCCCAATCGTCACTGGGATGTGATGTACCATCATGCGCCCTCAAATACACCATTGGTGTGGTGAGGATCTCGAAATGGTAGGATGATGTTGCCTTCATAAGTTGCTTTGCAGATTTACAGTAGATGGTCATCCCACTGTGGGTACCCGTTCTATGGTTTCTCAGTATATGGATCGGACCTGTAACATGCATTGCATAAACTTGGAGGATGATTTATAATGTAAGTCCAAATCTTTTGACCCTTGGAGGAAGCGCAGAAGGCTTAACTCCGGTCTAATGAACCTTTTTAGGTGGCAACTATCTCTGGCTAATGAATTTACTGCAACTGCTATATCGAGACGCGTGCAGTTAGCCATGAGTGCCTGATTGCACTTAGATAAAGGACTTTAGGACCAGTTATATCATCCCCCTCTTCCAGCGATCGGAAGGGGTCTTTTTGTACATCCATAGAGTGTACTGCCTTAGGTTAGTAACAATGGTCCTTTTAATTTCCCCAACGCACTTCTGGGGATATGTAACAGGATTTTATGAACCATGACTTATATTTTCATATGTCTTTTATTTCATATTTAATAGTCAGGGTTGAAGAGATGTTTCTGTTTTCTTTTCAGGAGATCCGATGAGATTTTAGTTGTTTACAACTATGATCTCAAATCATGTTCTTTGCTTAGATGCAAAGACAACCCTCAGTAGGAATCATTGATTTGTCAAGGGATTCTCTTGGTTGTACATTATTTATTATTCTTATTGTTTTTCTTCAATAGAATAGACGTCCCGAAGTCTATTCGGGCATTTAAGGAAATGTGGAATTTATCTTTACCAAGATATCCACAAAGGTATATCGTCACAACATCCAATAACAGCATATCCAAAATTTCATTTGTCAAATCGTAAGGTATTCGCTTTTGATAACTTAGGGAGACTGATGCTGAGTCATGCTCATTTAAATTTGTTCGATTCCTAGTTTCAGCGAAATTTTCCATTGGGCTATATGTTGTACCTTATAGCATACGATTTTTTTTTCTCATGTGTGCAATACTTATTTTACACACAGCTTTGACACCTTCTGGTGTCTAGACTTCAAGTCCGAACATTTCATGTTTCATAAGTGAGTCCAGCTCATCTTGTATTGCCTCGTTCCACATTAGGCCAATCTCTACGTTTACATTCTAGCAACAGAGTATGGAACGATAATTTATAAACATCATCGCTTTTGCGATGTATATGGCAATATGATACATGAATACATTGTCGACAATTTATGTTCTATCTGTCCAATACCTCCCCAGTACGTGCAACATTTACTTTCAATTTCAGTTTTTCCTGGCAGTTCCTCTTGTTGGATCCTGCCAAAACAGAGTTAGGATCGATAAATGAAGTTGAGACTTACGCTTGCGTATGCGGCACGGTAGTCACAGAACTTCGCCTTCGGATTCGCCACGACGGATCGAGTCTTCTCACGAACGGAGTAAGGCTACTAAATCACAATCTAAATCTCTACTTTTAGATTAAGAACTTGGATAAAGGGAGAGGAAGGATTTCGGCAGAGCTTCGCTAGAATGAAAATGCATGCAAGAATGCCATGCAAAAGTGTAAGGAAATGGCTAACCCTTGGGTCTTATTTATAGCCCCCAAGGTAGTTATTTTAGGAGTAATTGTTCCTTTGGAACAATTTAATTAAGGTGTACCATCGTACATGGCACATTATAAGCTTAAGTTGTACCATATGCATGGTACAACATAAGCTTAAGATATTACCCCTTTATTAGCCATATGTCGCATGCACTTATGCACATATAATGCGACTTTCCCATTAATCTAGAGATCCTCTCCGCAAGGGAACAGATTCCCTTCGCACACGACTTCGTGTACGCGACGTTCGAGGTCCGTATTCCCTCGTACATTCCCCACAAGGGTGTATAAACGTCTTCCATATCCAACATCTCCCACTCACACTTGAGGGGATTGTAAGAGAACGTCTTTCTCTTAGTTCTTTCATCTATCATACCGAGAAATAGACCGTGCGACCGTCATGCGCGTAGAGTCTGTTGTTGTGCACTTGTTAGAGATACACAACGACCTCGAAGGTGCAAAGTTGAGTAGTTCAACGCATGCTTTACCCTAGATTATTTCTTCACATTTCTTATACTTTATATTCAACAATTGAGTCCCATCTGGATCATAATTGGCTGGCCAGCTTTGAATCATTAAAGTCCAAATGCGAATATGAAATCAATCTTCATCTTCTTGCGAACCTTCTGATCTTGACTTGATTCGCTTTTCTAACGTGCCCCGCCGAGCCGAATTATCATAGCCCATTAGCAACACGCTAAGATAGCGATCATCTCGTCAAATCTAAAGGAACCAATTGGAGTCCTTGAGGGTAAGAGTTAAGACCCATATGGCCTTTGAGTCTCACATAATAGCAAACACTATTGCTACTAACTCAGTGGTCGAAATGCATACGTGGTATGAACACGTATTACAACATCACTCCTTTCCCAGGGAGAGTATGTCTTAATGATGTTGTACGGATGAAAGATCAGACACCACAGTGCCTATCTTTTGAGTCCCCTTACTACCCATGAAATATTCCCGGACTCTCATCCTGCATAAGACAGATAGGATTTAAAAAAATCCTATGAGATCTCTTTTAAATATCCTTGTGATACAGATCTCAGATCTTTTGTAAGCATCCATATGATGCAGATCTTTCATTCGACTATCTTGTTTAAGTCACGATTCTAAATCATTTGTCTAATGATTTTTGACTTTAAACTAGTCTTATCTCTATCTTATCCATCTGATAAGATAAGGCGGTTGCTCATGTGAGAGAGCCAACCTTAATCTGTCCGACATACACACAATAAAATAGCTGAGACTTAAACACAAATGTATAAAATCATTTGTAAGAAACTTGTACGCAATATATAAAAGAACTTCTTCCTTTTATTAAACTTTGATCTTCTATAGACATGGGAAATATTACATGATACAGCTCAGCGCCTACGCATTCCCATAGATGATAAGTGTTTGTAGAACACATCTCTGGGGATCGCCTTATTAAGGGGATCCGCTATCATCTCATGCGTGGATATGTATCCTATGTCTACTTCCTTCCGTTTGTCATAGTCCTTCGCAAACTTGAATCGAATATCAATGTGTTTGGTCTTACAATGAAATTTAGGATCTTTGACATAGGCAATTGAGGCTTGACTATCACTGTATATAGGAACAGTGCTCGAGTCAGTGGCATTCGTCAGCCTGTCTAAGAATTTCCTAAGCCAAACAGCTTCTTGGACCGCCATGCTGAATGCTATGAATTCGGCTTCCATGGTTGATAGGGCGATGCAGGTTTGCTTCTTGCTGCTCCAGGATATTGCACCATTCCCGAGCAAGAAAACAAAGCCTGAGGTAGATCTTCGCTCGTCGAGATCACCTGCCCAATCAGCATCTGTATAGCCTTCGAGTCTCAAGGTATTGCCTTGATAGCACAACGCATAGTCCGCAGTCCCTTTGAGGTACCTTAATATCCTCTTCACCGCTTTCCAGTGTGCATGTCCTGGGTTGGATTGGTAACGGCTTACCATAACAACAGCATATCAAATGTCCGGTCTGGTACACATCATGGCGTACATCAGACTCCCGACAGCACTGGAGTATGGAACCTTTTCCATAGCTTTCCTTTCTTTTGGATCTTTGGGACACATCTCCAAACATAGACCCTCGCCTTTGCTTATTGGATTATCAATTGGCTTGCAGTCCTGCATATTAAACCGTTCTAAAACTTTCTTTATATATGTCTCTTGAGAGAGAGAGAAAGAAGTTTCTTGGAACGATTCCTTGAGATCTTAACCCCAATGATATATGCAGCTTCACCCATGTCTTTCATTTCAAAGACGGATGAAAGCCAAGCTTTGATATCCATGATAAGACGCTTATCATTTCCGGCTATAAGTATGTCATCTACATAAAGAGACATAATTACATACTTGTTCTTAATCCTCTTAATGTATACACAGTTGTCTTCGTCGAGCATGGAGAAACCATACGACAAAACGACTTCTTGAAAGCGCATATACCACTGCCTTGAGGATTGTTTAAGACCATATATGGATTTACGAAGTTTACAAACCTTATGTTTGTTTTCTTCTTGTACGAACCCGTTTGGTTGTTCCATGTAGATCTCCACATCTAGTTTTCCGTTAAGAAAAGCAGTCTTTACATCCATCTGATGTAACTCGAGGTCCAAACAAGCAACCATTGCCAGAATTAAGCGAATGGAGGTAAAACGCACGACAGGAGAGAAAGTCTCTTCGTAGTCTATTCCTTCCTGTTGCGTGAAACCTTTCGCAACAAGGCGAGCTTTATATTTCTCGATGGAGCCATCAGCCTTATGCTTGATTTTGAGAACCCACTTGTTCCCAATGGCTCTACGTCCCTTAGGTAAATCAACCAAGTCCCAGACTTGGTTTGTTTTCATGGATTGAAGTTCTTCTTCCATCGCCGCTATCCATTTATCTTTAGCAGGGCATGTGACGACATGTTTGAAATTTGCAGGTTCGTCATCATCTTGTAGTAATGTCATGAATGTTTGAGGAAATTCATCCTCAAATCTCAGAGGTGTTAGCCTCGTTCGATTACTACGTCTTGCTTGAGTTTGATCACTCCCACTTGGAATGACATCACTCCCACTTGGAATAACATCACTCCCACTCGGAATAGGATTGGTATCGTTCGTATCATCCATTGGTGAAGTTTGAAACGTATTTTCTTCTTCACCAAGAATTCTCCCACTCGAACGTTCCGATCCTTCTTGATCCCAAGTCTCAAACAAGGATAAGTCTTGACTTATCTCACTCTGTCTTGGAAACTCGTTTTCCAAGAAGACAACATTCCTCGATTCGAATTCTATTAGACCACCATTGTCCTCTTGACCGACGAAAACATATCCTTTGGAGTTTTCAGCGTATCGGATGAAGATACACTTCCTCCCACGTGGCCCAAGTTTGCCATATTTGTGAGAGGATAAATGTGCGTAAGAGGCACAACCCCAAGGTTTTAGAATGCTTAAGTCTGGAGTTCTATTGTTCCACAACTCATAAGGAGTAGAACTTACCGACTTCGAGGGTACACGGTTTAAGATGAATGCTGCCGTCAATAATGCATCACCCCAAAAGGTGATGGGCAAATTTGCCTGAGACATCATTGATCGGACCATTTCCATCAATGTCCTATTTCTTCTTTCCGCAACACCGTTTTGTTGCGGAGTATAAGGCATAGTTATTTGATGAACTATGCCTTTTTCATCACAGAGTTCCTTAAAACTCGTTGATTGATATTCTCCACCCCGATCGGTTCGCAAGACCTTTATCTTGCGATCTAGTTGATTTTCCACTAAACTCATAGTTTTTGAAGCAAGTTAAAGCTTCATGTTTGTGGGAAATCAAATAAATGTGACCGAAATGGGTGAAGTCATCAATGAATGTGATGAAATAGGACTTCCCGCGTCTTGTCTTAACATTCATTGGACCGCAAATGTCCGAATGGATAAGCTGTAATGGAACTTCGGCCCTTGTGCCAGTTCCAAACGGCTTGCGACAAGTTTTCCCTACAAGACAATGTTCGCAAGTTGACATTTCAACTTTTGAAACATTAGATAGCAAGCCACTTTTGGCAAGTCTATCCATTCTAGTTGGTCCAATATGACCAAGTCTTGCTTGCCAACAAATGATCTCAGATTCAGAGTTAGAAGCATTTGTCAAATGGAAACTTTCATTAATAGAAGAAGAATCATCATACATTGTGTTTAAAACAATTAATCCATTACAAACATTACCCGACCCAACTAAAGAACTATTACAAACAAGGTCAACATTTTGTTTATAGAACCTCCATTCATAATCTAAAGACATTAACATGACCACGGAAACGATATTCCTTCTAATATCTGGAGCAAAGAGGACGTCGTGCAATAATAGAGTCCGGCCGTTGTCGAGAACTAGCTTGCATGTTCCGACGCCCTTGACTTCAACACGAGTGTTGTTGCCGACGTATATCCACTTTGTTCCTTGAGTTATCCTTCGATACTCTACGAAGAACCTTCTGTCCTTCGCTACGTGGTCTGTGGCCCCTGAATCAATCAACCAAAAATAGTTAGATTCAGCAAGAAACACGGAACTAGAAACACTTATGTAACTAGCCCTACAAGTTACCTTATCACTTCCATCCGTACACGTACGGGCGAAGTGACCGTACTTGTTGCACTTAAAGCCCTTGATCTTCTTCAAGTTTTTCTTCTTTGAGTGCACATTCTTTTGCCACTTTTTGTTCTTAGTCTTCTTTGAGGTTTCCGGTTCTTGCTTTCGTTTGTTCACAAACCTTAAGCGTTTATTCTTCCGCTTATTTCCTCCATGTGAGGAACTAGCGGCCATGTGCACTTCTGCACTAGGTTTTGCGGCTTGAATCCGCTCTTCATCGAGTTCGAGGGGTTTGGATACATCGCTTAAAGTTTTAATGCACTCATTATGAGTGAGGTGCATTTTCATGTTATCCCAGCTATCTGGGAGTGAACGAATGACTGCTTGGATCTGATGTTCGTCAGACAGCGTAAGACCCGCATCCTTCAATTCAGCTATGAGATTCGCCATGTGGCGGAGATGCTTTTTCATAGAATGATCTCGCCGCATCTTGTACGAATCAAATTGAATATTTAAGGAGCGGAGTTTGGTAACCGAAGTTCCAGCAGTCTTTACTTCTAGCTCAGACCATATGTCTTTGGCTAGGTCGAATTCCCGAAATATACGCATTATGTCATTGTCCATTGCGGACAGTAACGTAATACGTGCTATTTTGTTCTTTTGAGTCCAAGTCTCATAAGCTTCCCGGTCCCTCTTGTGTTGGGCCGTATTGTAGTGCCCTGGGAAGCTACTGCACATGTACTAGAGGGGGGTGAATAGTACTTTTAAATAATAAGGCGTGTTATTCCTAATTATCGTGCAATTAACAAACAACGATGCGGAATAACTACAATCAAGAAATAATGCAAACGCAAACACAATGGTTTAATGGGTTCGGATCCACCCAAGTCTCCCCGACTTGTTCCCGATGATCCTACGTCCCAACCACCCGGATCCCTTCCGGATACTTGAGTTAGAAAACCTCTAACCCAAGATTTCCAATATTAACACTTGCGAAAACCTCACAAGTGCAATCGACCTACAATCGATGACCGTGACTCCCACAACCCGGGATCACGCAAAACCTCTCACAATCGAGAGTATACAATTCAAATATAACTGAAATGAAATGCTTACCAACAAAATACATATGCCTTGAGATTTCTTACCAAATTAGGGCAAAGAGGATTTTGATGGAGGAAGATGGCACCAAACCCTAGTTTCAAGAAGATGACCAGCAATGGAAGCCTAGGGTTGAGATGGTGACCTAGAATCAAGCTTCTAGCTTGAATGGCTCACAATGGAGAGAATCTCTCTTGAGGATATAGGACTCAAGAACTTGAGGGAGAGATTCTTGTGATAAGAGAGAGCTTGGAAATAGAGTTGATAGCTCTTCTCTTTTGATCTGAAAATATCTCCAATATGTTGCTTAACCCCTTCAAGAAATGAATCAGGATTCTATTTATAGGGGCAAGGAAAAACGAGTTCAAAAAGATCCCAACGGCTCTTTTCTGAACCAGACTAGTCGGTCAAAGAAGGATCACTGACCGACTAGTTCATCAACTAGTCGGTCGGTGATACAACGTAGACCGACTAACGGTTGAACAGCCAAAAGGTGAAGTTCCAGTCAAAGACAACTAGTCGGTCTAAGAAGACTTGCCGACCGACTAGTTTCTCAACTAGTCGGTCGGTGAATGTTCTTGGACCGACTAACGTGGAAAAGGAATAGGTTGACTTCAAGATGACTTAGTCGGTTTAAGAACAAATGCTGACCGACTAGTTTCTCAACTAGTCGGTCGGTAAACGTTCTTTGACCGACTAACTCGAAACAGTAGCTCAGGCTGAAAAAGACTGAACACAACTAGTCGGTCTAAGAAGGATTACTGACCGACTAAATCGTCATCTAGTCGGTCGGTGACTCTTCTTTGACCGACTAACTGTAGTCATAGAAAGAGCTGAATTAGAGAAGGCAAACTAGTCGGTTTAAGTAGAGTTTCCGACCGACTAGATCGTCATCTAGTCGGTTGGTGACTCTTCATGAACCAACTAACATGCACTCGAAGCCGAGGGAAGAAGCAATAGGCTTCGGGAAAGTTTCTAATGGCTTCTAAGAATATCCTAGCTCTAAGATATGAGCGAAATGAAGATTATAAAGTAAGTCCTACTCAAGGCTTAACATTCTAATCTATGAAGCTAGAAGACTATAAAATAAACCTTACGAGCCGTCTTCAAAGCTTCAATCTTCATTCCTCTTGACTTCAATATTGCTCCTCGAGCTTCAACGAAGCTCCAGGTATACGATCACGCGTATTGAGAAGTCTTGAGACGTCGCTTTTGTTGTACGTTGTATTTTGGCGACGATCTCCATAACTGCGCTCACAAACTGTTAGTTCATGATATATTATGTTTGCTCATCATCCAAAACCAAATCCGGGGAGTCCAATACTCAACATTCTCCCCCTTTTTGGTGATGACAAACCAACATATATAATAATAAAAAATAATGAACTAAATGAAATATACTTACTCCCCCTGCATTGATGACACATTAGTTCCATATGAAATAATAAGCACATACATCAAGCAGACGAGGAAAGTAAAAATGCAAATCCAATATTTGAGATTTAGGATTTGTAATCCATTTTTATATCTTAACTCCTCCTGAATCTAACATATCAAATTAGATTCATGGTAAATTATCATTTAGCACATGCCATTATTATGCCATTATTAGATCTCTCCCCCTTTGGCATAATCCAAAAAGAGCGGGAGGAAGCCAATGACAATAAATCATGTCCAAATAATCCATTAAGCATGGGAGTCGAAGAATACGACCTCGGTCCAATGATACCAAAGTAAAATACCAAAACATATTAAAGGTGTGTCAAAGAGACCTTAGTCGAAAAACGAAAAATGAAGTCATCAAAATACCAATTGTAAATTCACGTATTGATGAAAGGAATTTATTCTCCAATATCAACATTTATAGCTATTTTAGTGCATGGAAAACAATTCTATGTTTTCATACAACTAAAGCCATTGAATCAAAATAAATCGTCGAGCGACGAAATCAATATCAGAGACATACATAAAATGTGCACAAAGGAATGATCCATCAGAAGATTGGTGCACATCATAGAATATCAAATGTCACAATATCGATCGAAAATGAACATTAAGTAAAAGCACATCAAAACTAAGTGAAGTGTGCGATGAGAAGTGACACGGTGATAAAAGTAATACGAAAATCATCACAATAACTTTTAAAAACATGTCATGCCAAAAATAGATATGAATTTCAAAGCATTTATGGCATTCACAATTCTATCATGCTAGGAGAAACAAAATGATACCAATGTAAAGAAATAGATTCTAACCAAGCATGCATTCAACCTTCATGGATACCAAATGTAATATCATACTTACAACATTAAGCTCCTCCTACATTGGTGCATTACCTAAGCACCATCAACTCCGTTTGAATGAAAGTCTTCGCAAATCGAGGAGTTGGTAGGGTTGGTATCCCACGGTGGATTGAACCTAGAAAACTTCATTTTGGTATCCAAAAATCCTTTTGGATCCAATGGGTTAGACAACAAATTTGAAATATGAAATAAAAATTATTGTAACACATAAATTAATATAATCAAAATCAATTTTATAAACATATGCCTTGGTACCCATAACGTGATCATAAACTCATGGTACCAAGCATTGAAGAGTTAAAGGAACTAACCCTTCGGAAACCAAGTCCAAGAGTAACTTGACTTCCCAACATAATCATCATTCAAAATAACATCATTAATATATGATTTCACATAAACATTCATAGCATCATCGCTAGTGTTCTTGGGACCCCAAATAGTGTACATTTTGGGAATCCTCTTCCTAGTGGTTGCATGCACAAAAGGTTGATTTCTATGTGGTGCATGGGGGCCTAGGAGCATGAGATCTAGCAATAGCATTATGATGATCATGAGATCCATGATTTGGTGTAGCATACATACGTGGATAGGCATGAGGTGTGTATGCATAAGGATGATTATGAGAGTAGGCATGCACATGTGGATGAGATGTTTGTACATAAGCATTAGGATGCGCATGAGCATGATTACGTGCATGTGGATGTCTCATATGAGTGTTCGCACGTGCTCGTGGGTGCGGAACATAAAAATCATTATTAGCATGCACCGGTGGAGTAGGATGTGTGTTCCTACGTGGCATAGCATGAGAGTACAAAAATGCATGACCCCTCTTTGGAGGTCTACCCAAAGTGGGTTTCTTTCCAATCGGGGGTGTGTACGTAGTGGAAGCACTATTGGTAGGAGAACTACCAATGGGGTGTTTGCTCCCACTCGTCGAGGCGTCGGATGTCGGCCTAACAAAGGTGGTAGGCGATTTGGATGAGTCTCCCATCTTATACCCCAAACCAATGTGGTGTTTGGCCGGAAGTAAGTCATTTAGGATATTATCCAAATGGCCCTTACCTTTATTGAAATCATTGATACGGCCTAACGTGCACTCATACTTCTCTTTGAGAGAATGCATCGAAGCATCCAAAGTGGATACTTGCGATGTGAGTGCATAAACACGTGATTTGAGATTCTTATTCTCAAAACTCAAGGTTGAGTTTTGAGACGTCAAATCCGCCATCTTGTGTTCATCCGATTTCTCAAAATGAACATGCTCAAGTTGAGATTTGAGGTTCTTCACCTCATTTCTCAACAAGCCATTATGAGTAAGCAAACTTGCTTTCTCATTGGCGTGTGTCTCAACAATGGTGTCATTGTTGGTGATGGTAGACTTAGGAGAGGTTTGGAGGTTAACAAGTTCATCTTTGGTCTTATTATATCTATCTACTAATTTAGTAAATTTAGACCAAATTTCTTGGTTTGCTAACCTCATTTCATCAATAGTAGGTTCTCCGCTTTCATCCTCGCTACCATCCTCGCTTTCATCCTCGCTATCATCAAAGGAGGACTTTCGATCTTTTGCCTCATTAGCCATGAAGCAAAGTTTTGCTTTCTCCACTCTTCCATCATCCGACTCTCCACTTGAGGAATCCTCTTTGGAGTCGGTGAATGTGCCAACAAGTCCTTTCTTGTACTTTCTCGACTTGTCGTACTTTGATGCTTTCCCCTTCTCCTTGTGTTTGTAGAGAGGACAATCCGGTTTGATGTGTCCTGGCTTGTTGCATTTATAACACACGGGAGTAGAAGCATTAGTCCAACTAACTTTAGATTTATTCAAAGATATACCTTCTCGGAGGAATCGATCGAACTTCCTTGCCATACGGGCAATGGATTCCATGTCCAATTCGTCTTCCGATTCTTCATCATCGGTAGATGGAGCGGCCTTGAAGGCAATCGCCTTTCTCTTTGGCTCATCTTGCTTCAAGTACGCTTTCATCTTTTCCTTCATTCGGATCTTACTATCCTTGCGTACCTCGTAAGACAACAAGGTACCCATTAGTTGTACGACGGTATATTTATTCATGTCATTACCTTCCTCGATGGCGAAGGTACGCTTTTCCCGACATGATGGAAGATCGTCGATAATCTTCGCGACTTTCTCCTTTTGGGTATAGACCTTCCCAAGAGCTTCCAAGTCGTTTGATATATCCACGAAGCGAGCGTAATATTCCTTCATGGTTTCGCCCTGCTCCATATGAAACAACTCAAATTCTTTATTAGCAACGACGAGTTTAGAATCTTTTACCGTACTCGATCCTTCGTGCAATATGAGGACTTGGTTCCATATTTGATATGCACTCTTACATGTGCATATCTTGTTGAAGTCCTCGGGATCCAACGCACAATTCAAGGCATTCATTGCCTTGGCATTGGCTACTTCCGCGGCGACCTCCGCGGGAGTCCACTTCGCAAAATTTTCTTCGGAAGGCTCGACATACTCCGTCATGGTGGCTCTCCATAGTGAAGCGATCCGGAGGAAAATTTGCATCCGGCATTTCCAGTACCCGTAGTTGGTACCGTTGAAGTGTGGATGCCTGACTGAGGATAGTCCTTCCATAACTGAAGAAGCTCCATTGCGGTTCTTGAAGACGTTGTAGTCGTTGTTCGTCATAGCTTTGAACTTTGGCTATGTGTAGCTTTGAACTTGGCTCTGATACCAATTGTAGTGCCCTGGGAAGCTACTGCACATGTACTAGAGGGGGGGTGAATAGTACTTTTAAATAATAAGGCGTGTTATTCCTAATTATCGTGCAATTAACAAACAACGATGCGGAATAACTACAATCAAGAAATAACGCAAACGCAAACACAATGGTTTAATGGGTTCGGATCCACCCAAGTCTCCCCGACTTGTTCCCGGTGATCCTACGTCCCAACCACCCGGATCCCTTCCGGATACTTGAGTTAGAAAACCTCTAACCCAAGATTTCCAATATTAACACTTGCGAAAACCTCACAAGTGCAATCGACCTACAATCGATGACCGTGACTCCCACAACCCGGGATCACGCAAAACCTCTCACAATCGAGAGTATACAATTCAAATATAACTGAAATGAAATGCTTACCAACAAAATACCTATGCCTTGAGATTTCTTACCAAATTAGGGCAAAGAGGATTTTGATGGAGGAAGATGGCACCAAACCCTAGCTTCAAGAAGATGACCAGCAATGGAAGCCTAGGGTGGAGATGGTGACCTAGAATCAAGCTTCTAGCTTGAATGGCTCACAATGGAGAGAATCTCTCTTGAGGATATAGGACTCAAGAACTTGAGGGAGAGATTCTTGTGATAAGAGAGCTTGAAAATAGAGTTGATAGCTCTTCTCTTTTGATCTGAAAATATCTCCAATATGTTGCTTAACCCCTTCAAGAAATGAATCAGGATTCTATTTATAGGGGCAAGGAAAAACGAGTTCAAAAAGATCCCAACGGCTCTTTTCTGAACCAGACTAGTCGGTCAAAGAAGGATCACTGACCGACTAGTTCATCAACTAGTCGGTCGATGATACAACGTAGACCGACTAACGGTTGAACAGCCAAAAGGTGAAGTTCCAGTCAAAGACAACTAGTCGGTCTAAGAAGACTTGCCGACCGACTAGTTTCTCAACTAGTCGGTCGGTGAATGTTCTTGGACCGACTAACGTGGACAAGGAATAGGTTGACTTCAAGATGACTTAGTCGGTTTAAGAACAAATGCTGACCGACTAGTTTCTCAACTAGTCGGTCAGTAAACGTTCTTTGACCGACTAACTCGAAACAGTAGCTCAGGCTGAAAAAGACTGAACACAACTAGTCGGTCTAAGAAGGATTACTGACCGACTAAATCGTCATCTAGTCGGTCGGTGACTCTTCTTTGACCGACTAACTGTAGTCATAGAAAGAGCTGAATTAGAGAAGGCAAACTAGTCGGTTTAAGTAGAGTTTCCGACCGACTAGATCGTCATCTAGTCGGTTGGTGACTCTTCATGAACCAACTAACATGCACTCGAAGCCGAGGGAAGAAGCAATAGGCTTCGGGAAAGTTTCTAATGGCTTCTAAGAATATCCTAGCTCTAAGATATGAGCAAAATGAAGATTATAAAGTAAGTCCTACTCAAGGCTTAACATTCTAATCTATGAAGCTAGAAGACTATAAAATAAACCTTACGAGCCGTCTTCAAAGCTTCAATCTTCATTCCTCTTGACTTCAATATTGCTCCTCGAGCTTCAACGAAGCTCCAGGTATACGATCACGCGTATTGAGAAGTCTTGAGACGTCGCTTTTGTTGTACGTGGTATTTTGGCGACGATCTCCATAACTGCGCTCACAAACTGTTAGTTCATGATATATTTATGTTTACTCATCATCCAAAACCAAATCCGGGGAGTCCAATACTCAACACGTATTGCCCAACTCAGGTTCTTCCATTATGTTTTGGAGTGTTTCAAGCACATCTTGCTCCTCCAAAACATATTTGATTTTTATTGACCAAAGTTTATAATTGTCTCTGTTGAGCTTTTCACATTTGTTAAGCTCTGCGACAATGTTCTTAGAAGCGGTAGACATATTCGAATAAAAAAACTGCAAAGAAAATGAAAAACACGATCAAAATTCTATGCATAAAGTTTCGATTCTTTAAACACTTGATAAGTTCCTTGGATGCGCTGAAATGTTACTCTAGAATCGAGAAGTTCACTACGTTCCCAACTACCATCTAGAAGTAACTTTCAAAGTATCCCTCTTACTTATCTTAAGTAAAAAGAAATCAGAAATGATACCAGTATGGTACCTGCAGCGGAAAAATACCTTTTGAAAACATATCTTTCAAAATGGAATAGGTGAGAGTTTGCGCAAAGAATTTTAGCGCAACAATTGCCAAGCCACGAGACCTGTTCTACACACCCATGGGTTAGATAACCATGGCCGGATCGTGGTAGGACTTGGAATTCTAAATTGCGCTATCCCGATTAAGGACGGGACATAACCTATTTGAAAAATACCTTTTTCAAAAATTTGAAATACATTGGCTAATCTCCGTAGAGTAGAGCAATGTCATAAGTACATTGGCTAATCTCCGTAGAGTAGAGCACAATGACATGGCTAATCTCGCATGAAGTAGAGCACTATGGCTAATCTTCAAGGAGTAGAGCCCAAAATTTTTTTTATAAAACAAGAGTAGGCGACTGTCGTTAGCCCCGTATGGGCTAATCGGCACATTCGAGTTTGACCAAGGCCTTTTGTCAACCCATATGGGTTAGTCGGCAAGTTCGCGATCGACCAAGACCTTCTGCCGGATTGGTCGACCAAAACAACCAAATTGGTCGACCAATTATTTGGTCTGCAACTTCTCCCGGCCAGGGCCTCTGCCCTGGTCGAGGCTTGGCCAAGGGACGGCCAGGGCCTCTGCCCTGGCCGAGGCCGGCCAGGCCCTGGCCGAGGCCAGGGCATTGGCCCTGGCCCCTGCCAGGGCCGGCCAGGCCGGCCCCTGGCCTTGGCCACGGCCAGGGCTTCTGGCCGTGGCCGGGGCCGGCCACTGCCGGCCTGGCCTTGGCCGGCCACTGCCGGCCTGGCCATGGCCGGCCATGGCTTGGCCATGGCCGGCCAAGGCCAAGGCCATTTTGGCGTTGGCCGGACATGGCCCATTTGGCCATGGCCGGCCACCCCCTTTGATTGGGGTTGCCGCACACCCCGCCGGAGGGGTGGCCGTGGTGGTTATTGGCCATAGCCAACCCCCTCCGCATGGGTAGGGGGGTGCATGGTCTTCATAGCCCATTTGGCCATGGTGCACATGCACTAAAATTCATCTTCCCCGATGGGAATACCCACCATCTTCTTCTCCGTTGAAGCACCCGTTCGTCGAGGAAGTAGTTAGCCTCCAATGGCCGTATGCCAAAAAATTAAACCACTTCAAAAAATTCGTAAACTACGCGCTCCACATGAAGAGAGCGCTCATTCCCTATGAATGGAGACTCAGCATCCATGAAGAGAGCGAGTTTGACGATATGAACGGTCGGTTCTTCCCGTCACGGAGAGTTCCTGCCATATCCATAATGTCAGAAGACCCTAACGTGAAAAGAACAACCACTGCGTTCTCTCCGTCACGAAACGTTCCTACCATATCCATAATGGTAGGATACCCATTCGTGAAAAAGACAACGACTCGTTCATAGTTTCGATTGGGCGACGGTTTGGCCGGGGTGAACCCGTATGGCTCCGATACCAATGTTGGATCCTGCCAAAACAGAGTTAGGATCGATAAATGAAGTTGAGACTTACGCTTGCGTATGCGGCACGGTAGTCACAGAACTTCGCCTTCGGATTCGCCACGACGGATCGAGTCTTCTCACGAACGGAGTAAGGCTACTAAATCCACAATCTAAATCTCTACTTTTAGATTAAGAACTTGGATAAAGGGAGAGGAAGGATTTCGGCAGAGCTTCGCTAGAATGAAAATGCATGCAAGAATGCCATGCAAAAGTGTAAGGAAATGGCTAACCCTTGGGTCTTATTTATAGCCCCCAAGGTAGTTATTTTAGGAGTAATTGTTCCTTTGGAACAATTTAACTAAGGTGTACCATCGTACATGGCACATTATAAGCTTAAGTTGTACCATATGCATGGTACAACATAAGCTTAAGATATTACCCCTTTATTAGCCATATGTCGCATGCACTTATGCACATATAATGCGACTTTCCCATTAATCTAGAGATCCTCTCCGCAAGGGAACAGATTCCCTTCGCACACGACTTCGTGTACGCGACGTTCGAGGTCCGTATTCCCTCGTGCATTCCCCACAAGGGTGTATAAACGTCTTCCATATCCAACACCTCTGCAGTGGATTTTGGGAAGGGTGAGGGTGTGGACATGAGCTATTGTCATATGGTAGTATTGTCTTTAAGGTCTCCAGGAGTTCATGTCCTTGGAGCCTGGTGGTCTGTCTCTTTTCTATTGAGGATCAGCCACTTCTGCTGTTGGTGGATTGCATCCATTCTCAGGGATGTCAATCCTAGCTGGAGTTTTTGCAGCAAGGATGTGTGATCTGACTATCTTCTGGTTGTCAGTAAACGAGTTCGGTAAGTGGTGAACATTGTTTTGTATGTAAGGATCTTCAGGATCGCATCTTCACATTTGTTTTGTTACTGAATCATAGTGGGTCAAGCTTTTTGTATCCCACGTTATAATTTGCTTTGCGCCAGATTTTCCAGTAACTGGGCCTATTTTGGGGGAACTCGTCACATCGAAATCACAGTCTTCAAGATGTGCCTTAAATGCGTCCCCCATTTGGGGTTTTAGGTATTTTATAAGTGAGGGTGGGTCAAACCCTACATGAATACCTAGGCGACGTTGAGGATCGTTTTGATTCTCTGTGGTGGTGCAATGGGGATTTAAACTGCGCGACCGAAAATTCTCAGATGAGAAATGTTCGGTGGCATTCCATGTGCAAGTTGCATTGGAGACTCTGACCTCCAGAGGGTCTTTTATTTACGATGCAGCTTGCAGAATTTGCATGTCCCCATGCATCCATCGGCAATCGGGATTTAATGGATGTTCAATCCAGTGGAGTCTACTTATCAGTGACTCTGCCGACCCACTTTGGGTATGAACATGCGGCACTGTATGTTCATTTTCTATTCCTGTTGCTTTGCAGTACTCTTGAAATGACCAGGAGGTATATTTCCCAACATTAACCCGACTTATTTTCTATATTTGATTGTCTGGAAAATGTACCCGCACCATCTTCTATATTTGATTTTCTATATTTGATTGTCTTAAAAGCTAAGTTGCGGGTCTATAGTAGACACATATACGAATATTCTGAGGATCCATTTATTAGCACAATGAAGTACTGAAATAGCCTACTAAGGGAGTGGAATTTGTCCACATCTATCTCCTTATTTCTTTTTGAGGAAGCGTGATGATTCTTTTTCAACTTTTCGTAGAAATGGCCTTGTAATTCGCTTTCCCTTGTAGCAAGGGATGCGATGGAATTCTCCCTTCTGAAGAATCTTCTGGTTCTTCAAATTTTACCCATAGGATAAGAGGCGATGCATCATCACTAATCCAGGGTGGCCAAGTCTATCACGCCAGAGTAAAAACTTGGCTGATGTCGGGCACTTCAAGTGCTCGGTTTAATTCCGCTTCATTTCTTCGAATCTTTCTATGGTAAAGGCCTATACGGCTCTCAAAACGTTCAAGTATGGATTTTACTCATTTTTCTTTAGATGTTACATACAGTAATTTGTTTTTCATTTACATTTGCTGCTTCCAAATGGAGTTCGTTGAAACGGATGTCCTTGAAACTTAGAAAGTTTCTTTTGGAATTCGGAGAGATTAGTGCTGCATTTATTTTTATTTCTGTGTCATTTGGGGGCAACAGTGTTGCGTTCCCAGAACCTTCAATATGACCCAGATTTTGGTCATCATATGTGTTTATTGTCTACTAATCAGTCATGAGAGCAGTTCATTTATTAAAAGATGAATTATATATGCACATTTTCAGAGGAACATTTTCATTCAAAATCAAATTACATAAAATGAAAGCTCTCATAACATAAAATGTTCTAAACAATTTGCTAAGATAAAAATAGAAGGCTAATCAAGCAGGTCATCATATTCGAAGTCGTCGGCTGTAAACTTGACTGGAGCATCAGAGGTCATCAGGTTTGTTTCAGCTTTATATTTCTTGTTTTGTTTATACAAATTGTAACGACCCGATTCCCGGGCCCGTTACTTTTTGGTATTTGCGCAGGTCCTGCAGTTAACCAGTGAAAACAAAATAGACACGATGCAGAGATGTACAAAAATACCCAAATAGTGTCCATTTATTACATCCATATTGTACAAAAATGTTCCAACAGATGTACATGAAGAAAAGAAAATACAACTGAAAACAACTCTGAAAGCTGCGGACTCACGGTCAAATTCTGGCGCTATTAACTCTAGAGCATCTGCCTCTATATGTACGTCGTCTGCGGTGCCACAGAGATGAAACCGTAGGTAAGTCACAACAATTCTAGCAATAGAAACAAAGTAGTGCAAAAGTATGAAACAGACTATAGTAAACAAAAGATGGTCATATAGGTAAAAAAAGTAAAGTATGAGCTGACAGATAAGTAAAGTACTGGTAACTGTACGTAAAGGTGACTGTGTAAGTGTAAGAGTGATAACTGTGACATGGCATATAGTAGCAACAAAATTTCGAACACAGACAATGTGATGACGATAGTTAGACATCCATGTGGTTGTAGCAACACTTAGGGAGGTGAGCGTCGTTTGGCTATCTAATAGTGTAGGCGGGCCTAATAATAAGAAGTCTAACTTAACTTCCAAATCAGCCAGTCAGTCAGGGCTTGAAGGCACACGTCACTTCAAAGACCGCAGGAACAAGTCCCTTGGTTGACCAACCCCCTTCCCATTCCTTCCTAGACACTGATTCAGTCGTAATTCAAGACCGCTCATTATTAAACCGTTCCATCACGTTCGAGTAGTCTCGACTTAGTCCGTAGAATAGTAGTAGTCGTGACTGAAGCAATGGCATCAATCAATTATCAATTAGTGCAACATCAATCAAACTAGTGCATCAGTCTTAAATGCCGTAAGGGCCCAATAGTGTGCTCCGTAAATGCCCGAGGGCCCAATAGTGTTCTCAGTAAATGTGCTTCGTAAATGCCCTAAGGCCCAATAGTGTGTTCCGACAATACCAACAACCATGAGCACAATACAGCAATCAAACTAGTGCATCAGCCTTGGCTCGAGTGCACGATATGCAACCAGAAGTGCACCCATCCCACGGAGCAACTCGTGTAATCTCTACCTACCATTCCTGCAGGGTGATGGTACAACTTAACTAATAAGGGTGGACCCGGTCACTCCCGCACACTGCATAGCTCAAGACTACTCCAAAACCCGTGTCGTATCATAATCCAATGTTCATATCAGTGTTCGTATCAATATGGCCTCATGGGCCCTGTATCAATCAGCTAGTGCAACAGTCTTAGCTCGAGTGTACGATATGCAACCAGAAGTGCACCCATCCCACGTAGCAACTCGTGGAATATCTACCTACCATTCCCTACAGGGTGATGGTACAGCTTAACTAATAAGGGTGGACCCAGTCACTCCCGCATACTACGCAGCTCAAGACTACCCCATAACCCATGTTGTATCACATTTCACATTTATATCAGTATCCGTGTCTGTATCCATATCCGTATCCGTATGGCCTTATAAGCCCATCATTTCGTACATCCAATAATGTGTACAACAATACATCCATCAATGAGTACATCAATTACATTTATATGGTAGTTACTTGCTGAAAAGTCAAGGCAGAAGCCTCAACAGAGAATATCAGTCCTGAGCAATGCTTTGAAGTCCAACAACTATGATATCAAATTTCATAAAAGTTTACTATCTCAATTTAGTCCGAGCAATGATTTGAAGTCTAACAATTATGATATCTAATTCCATAAAAGTTTACTGTCTTAATTTAGTCCGAGCAATGATTTGAGGTCCAACAACTTTGATATCAAATTTCATAAAAGTTTACTGTCTTAATTTAGTCCGAGCAATGAATTGAAGTCCAACAACTATGATATCAAATTTCATAAAAGTTTACTATCCCAATTTAGTCATTTGGTCATTCCACTATTGATTAGTCCTCAAGTTAATTAGGTCTCTAGTCAATTATTCAAGTCAATAGTTGTTCTGCGACTAGGTGTCATGTCCTAAGTTCGTACAAGTACACTATCCAGATTTCCAAAGTTAGAATTAGAGTGACTTACAGTCGTGATCGTCGTAGCAAGACGAGGTTGGAGTTAGAGCTTATAAAGATGCTGGTGTAAGAAAATGGGTACCTGCAAATACAAGAAATCGTTAGTTACAGGCTACTCAATTTTCCATCTATTTGGTTTGGTCGTTTCGATTTTATAATCGATTGAAACGTCGTCAAAAAGTGTTCTAAATTTTTCTATAGCCTAGATATAAGGAAAATAATTTTGCGGTAAGAGGAAATATTTTTCGGAAGCTTATAGTAATTTTTATAATTTTTTAAAAGCTTAAAATAGATTTAAAACTAATTTTTAATTAAGTAACGTAATTATTCAATAATTTCTCCTGGATGCAATCTGCATCGGAAAGTTGCGAATGAACTATCAAAAGGGCCGTCTCGGAGAGTACTTTAACATATATTTTTCTCACCTACTAGTGTACGTGAAAATATCAAGTTACGGATTTTTGAACGAAAATCACGTATTTAACTTTTAAGCTTAAAAATTAATTCTGGAAAATCTAAGCTTCCGATTGAGACGAAACTAGTGCCATTGGGTCCAGAATGTCATTTCTGATTTTCTAGAGGTAGTCTTATATTTTTCTGACTTGTATATTATTTATTATTAATTTTAGATCATTAAACCCATATTATTTAATTAGCAAAATACGTAAATACGTATTTAATACGAAAATACGTTTTCATATTTGTTTCTTCACATTCGATTTATCTTACGTCCACATGCAGCGGCGCTTATGTGGGATACCAGTGACGTCGTGGCCGGACGGCGGGGGCGAGCGACGGCGTCGGAGAGAGGCGGATTCAGCACGGCAGAGGGCACGGCGGAGCTGAGGTGGGAAGCGGCGACGAGGTCGTGGAGGGTGGAGGAGCTTCGGGCGAGCTCGGGGTGGCGGGCGAAGCTCTGGTGGAGCTGTGCGTGCTCGGTAGGGTCGCCGGAGCTCCGGGGTGGCTGACGGAGCTTGGCGAAGCGGTGCTGACGACTCGAAGACGCCGACGATGGTGGGCGACGGAGCGAATGGCGGATGAGCACGGAGGAGGCGACGGTCGACTGCGAGGTGAAGCGGGGTCGGGCTTCGCCATGGCTTCGGGATGACGGGGGACGTCGGAGGCAGGGGCTTCTACGGGTTCTACGGCGGCGCTCGAGCATCGGAGCTCACTGACGGCGGCTTCGTGGGTCGGGAGGTGGAGCTACCCTCGGCGACGGCGATGAGGGCTTCGGAGGTGGAGAGCGGTGGGTTTGGGGTGTTGCTGTCGGGCCTCGGAGCTGCTGTAGGCGGCGTTGGTAGCGAGCGAGAGGGCGGAGCTCTCGGGGGTCTGTCGACGCTCGACGGAGGGGAAGCTCGGGGGAGGTGGGGGTCGAAGCGGGAACCTCCGGAGGCCGGCGAAGGCTCGAGCAGCTGTTGGGCTCTCGTCGGAGATAGGAAGGCGAGGGCGGGGGAGGGGCGGCCTGCATGGGTTACGGAAGAGAGAGAGAGTAGAGAGGGCCGTTGTTGAGTGAAAAAGAATGAGAGAGAGAGACTGTGTGCATGCGTAATGGGGGTTGGGTTCGGGGATTATTAGCTGAGGGAAGATAGGTTTATATAAGTAATTAAATTAATAATTAATTTGTGTTAGTCAAGGGTAATTAATATATTAGGTGGGTTAGTAAATGATTTTAGGTGACAATTTGACTAAGAGAAGAATTTAGGATAAGTGAGTTTCTCGTGGGCTGCTAGATTAGGGTAGATAAAAATAATTAGTAAAAGTGATTAGGGTTAAATAAAATGTTAACACATAATTAGTAAAAGTACGAAATTACGATTTTGCCCCTACTAGCAAACGTGTCCGAAAATTACGAAAACATTCCCACGGGTTCGTATTGTCGCGAGGATTGTGAATACAAAGTCCGTTTCAGGGGTTGGGCTACGGAAATACGAGTTTTAAGCCAAAACGTTTAGGAAGCGGGTTCGCGGGTTCTCTACTGATTTGACTTCAGAAAATTACGAAATTAATGTGGGAAGCCCTAAATGATCATTGAATGTTACTGTAGAAGTTTGAAAGCGTTTTGAAGATGTTTGAATAGAAAATAAATTCATTAAGTCAAAACGGTAATAACTGAAAGTAAATTTTATCAGAAATGTTTTGAGTATTTGATGAAATCTGATCTTACTAAAATACTCCATAACTAGTATGGTACTTCAAAATATTTTCATAAGAAATTTTTGAAATCAGTAAAACTCCTGACAAACCATTCTAAAATAGTTTAAAATTTGAAAAATTGGTCAAATACGTAAATAGTTTGTCTTGATGAAAACATGCAGTTACATCCTACCCTCCTTAAAATAATTCCGTCCTCGGAATTTAAAAATCTTTTTGAAATAGATAATTGATGTTATGAAGAAGCTCAAGCAAATAAATGATAGAAAAGATAGTAATCTAGTAAATCAGGTTGTAAGCAAATAAATGATAGAAAAGATAGTAATCTAGTAAATCAGGTTGTAAATAACATGAAATATAATGTGACATCACAGCATCTAGAAAGCAAGAGATGTTACATATGAATACATACTATTGACATCACCATAGCTTCCGTAACTACTCCTGAGACCAGTATCATTACAATAGTTACTCTGACTTCTCAAGTAACCCAAGATTAACACATGAAAATGAGGGCTATTATGATGACAACATCTGTTCGAACTTGGAACCTGAGGTGATAAGCTAGTAGCAAGCTATAAAATGGTTGGAAGACCATATAGTTTATTCGTGCTAGTGGTGACTAACAGGGTCTGGCCACAGATGTTGTTCATAATATAGCATGTATCGACTAATCCACGGGTACCAACAACATCAATTTCCATAATGCCCAACCACATGCTAATGTCCAAATCACCGCCCAAAGGTAAGTACAAGGCCAACACTCTAAGTCAGTATTCACTGCTAGCATTCCTTCCGTCAATCTCATACTATCCCACAATAAGGCAAGATCCAAGCTCTCATCCAGAGCCAAGCACAAGGCCTTCATCCAACTTTAACACCCAAAGCCAATATCATGCCAATAATCATCGCCATCACTCCTTCCGTAGACCAATGCTCGACATTCGCCACACCCAACATCACCCAACAAATGAACAACCAAAAACATGTTTTCCCGCACACCAAAAGGAGTAGACGCAACAGGAAGCCTAAACGGGATCTCAACCTGGGTGAGACCCAGGGCAGAAAGCTCAAGAGAAGCCCAAGGATCATGGATTCCCAAGATCTCAGCCACGCAGCGGTAGCGATGGTGGTGGCGAGGGTCGTCGCCAAGGCCAAAAATCCCAAAACATATCGTCGGAGGGCCATCGGTGGTTGTCGTTTTACGGTGGCTGTGACTGCTTGACGTGGCGGGTGTCACTGGAGTAAGGTGGGGTGGTGGAGCTTCGGGTGAGGTCGGAGGAGCATGAGGCGAGATGGGTCGAGTTCGCTTGGGGGAGAGGCCGGGAAGAGGAGTGGAAGTCGATACGGCGTAGGGGAAACTACGGGGTGGCTTGGTGAGTAAGAAGAAGGGGTCTTTTAAAGAAAAAGAGGGCACCGAAAGTCGTCGGTAGGGTGGGGTAGGGTTAGGCATGAACGGGGTTCGAGGTGATGATGAGGACAAAAAGCAATAACGAGGGGCAGGTGGTAGGTGGGAAAGGAATTCAAACCTATGGAAAATCGGGCATAAGATAGAAAGTAGGGGGTTAGAATAGAAATACGATCTCAAGAAGACATAACAACCTATACTTGCACGTCGGGTTTGGCTCGTCTCAAATCCTTTAGCATCATCCTCCAATACTTCTGAGTGTCCTTCAATTTACTTCTGTTGTCGAGCTACCCTCCTTAAAATAGACGTAGCGAGTTTTCAAGGTCAATCGAAAGGTCATCAAGTTAAAGGAAGAGTGATGGGAATCAAGGAAGTCCTAATGAAGATGATAATAAGGACGCTTCACCCGTATATCCAATACGGGTGAACACTCGAGACATCATGTACTCGAGAGTTCTATTTGAGTATTTTATACTGTACACCCTGATCTTGCTATATTGTTCACGAGGTAGTTAGCGCGGACCTGCGTGGGCCATCAAAGCTGTAACGACCCGATTCCCGGGCCCGTTACTTTTTGGTATTTGCGCAGGTCCTGTAGTTAACCAGTGAAAACAAAATAGCCACGATGCAGAGATGTACAAAAATACCCAAATAGTGTCCATTTATTACATCCATATTGTACAAAAATGTTCCAACAGATGTACATGAAGAAAAGAAAATACAACTGAAAACAACTCTGAAAGCTGCGGACTCACGGTCAAATTCTGGCGCTATTAACTCTAGAGCATCTGCCTCTATATGTACGTCGTCTGTGGTGCCACAGAGATGAAACCGTAGGTAAGTCACAACAATTCTAGCAATAGAAACAAAGTAGTGCAAAAGTATGAAACAGACTATAGTAAACAAAAGATGGTCATATAGGTAAAAAAAGTAAAGTATGAGCTGACAGATAAGTAAAGTACTGGTAACTGTACGTAAAGGTGACTGTGTAAGTGTAAGAGTGATAACTGTGACATGGCATATAGTAGCAACAAAATTTCGAACACAGACAATGTGATGACGATAGTTAGACATCCATGTGGTTGTAGCAACACTTAGGGAGGTGAGCGTCGTTTGGCTATCTAATAGTGTAGGCGGGCCTAATAATAAGAAGTCTAACTTAACTTCCAAATCAGCCAGTCAGTCAGGGCTTGAAGGCACACGTCACTTCAAAGACCGCAGGAACAAGTCCCTTGGTTGACCAACCCCCTTCCCATTCCTTCCTAGACACTGATTCAGTCGTAATTCAAGACCGCTCATTATTAAACCGTTCCATCACGTTCGAGTAGTCTCGACTTAGTCCGTAGAATAGTAGTAGTCGTGACTGAAGTAATGGCATCAATCAATTATCAATTAGTGCAACATCAATCAAACTAGTGCATCAGTCTTAAATGCCGTAAGGGCCCAATAGTGTGCTCCGTAAATGCCCGAGGGCCCAATAGTGTTCTCAGTAAATGTGCTTCGTAAATGCCCTAAGGCCCAATAGTGTGTTCCGACAATACCAACAACCATGAGCACAATACAGCAATCAAACTAGTGCATCAGCCTTGGCTCGAGTGCACGATATGCAACCAGAAGTGCACCCATCCCACGGAGCAACTCGTGTAATCTCTACCTACCATTCCTGCAGGGTGATGGTACTGCTTAACTAATAAGGGTGGACCCGGTCACTCCCGCACACTGCGTAGCTCAAGACTACCCCAAAACCCGTGTCGTATCATAATCCAATGTTCATATCAGTGTTCGTATCAATATGGCCTCATGGGCCCTGTATCAATCAGCTAGTGCAACAGTCTTAGCTCGAGTGTACGATATGCAACCAGAAGTGCACCCATCCCACGTAGCAACTCGTGGAATATCTACCTACCATTCCCTACAGGGTGATGGTACAGCTTAACTAATAAGGGTGGACCCAGTCACTCCCGCACACTACGCAGCTCAAGACTACCCCATAACCCATGTTGTATCACATTTCACATTTATATCAGTATCCGTGTCTGTATCCATATCCGTATCCGTATGGCCTTATAGGCCCATCATTTCGTACATCCAACAATGTGTACAACAATACATCCATCAATGAGTACATCAATTACATTTATATGGTAGTTACTTGCTGAAAAGTCAAGGCAGAAGCCTCAACAGAGAATATCAGTCCTGAGCAATGCTTTGAAGTCTAACAACTATGATATCAAATTTCATAAAAGTTTACTATCTCAATTTAGTCCGAGCAATGATTTGAAGTCCAACAATTATGATATCTAATTCCATAAAAGTTTACTGTCTTAATTTAGTCCGAGCAATGATTTGAAGTCCAACAACTATGATATCAAATTTCATAAAAGTTTACTATCCCAATTTAGTCATTTGGTCATTCCACTATTGATTAGTCCTCAGTTAATTAGGTCTCTAGTCAATTATTCAAGTCAATAGTTGTTCTGCGACTAGGTGTCATGTCCTAAGTTCGTACAAGTACACTATCCAGATTTCCAAGGTTAGAATTAGAGTGACTTACAGTCGTGATCGTCGTAGCAAGACGAGGTTGGAGTTAGAGCTTATAAAGATGCTGGTGTAAGAAAATGGGTACCTGCAAATACAAGAAATCGTTAGTTACAGGCTACTCAATTTTCCATCTATTTGGTTTGGTCGTTTCGATTCTATAATCGATTGAAACGTCGTCAAAAAGTGTTCTAAATTTTTCTATAGCCTAGATATAAGGAAAATAATTTTACGGTAAGAGAAAATATTTTTCGGAAGCTTATAGTAATTTTTATAATTTTTTTAAAAGCTTAAAATAGATTTAAAACTAATTTTTAATTAAGTAACGTAATTATTCAATAATTTCTCCTGGATGCAATCTGCATCAGAAAGTTGCGAATGAACTGCCAAAATGGCCGTCTCGGAGAGTACTTTAACATATATTTTTCTCACCTACTAGTGTACGTGAAAATATCAAGTTACGGATTTTTGAACGAAAATCACGTATTTAACTTTTAAGCTTAACAATTAATTCTGGAAAATCTAAGCGTCCGATTGAGACGAAACTAGTGCCATTGGGTCCAGAATGTCATTTCTGATTTTCTAGAGGTAGTCTTATATTTTTCTGACTTGTATATTATTTATTATTAATTTTAGATCATTAAACCCATATTATTTAATTAGAAAAATACGTAAATACGCGTATTTAATACGAAAATACGTTTTCGTATTTGTTTCTTCACCTTCGATTTATCTTACGTCCGCATGCAGCGGCGCTTACGTGGGATACCGGTGACGACGTGGCCGGACGGTGGGGGCGAGCGACGGCGTCGGAGAGTGGCGGATGCAGCACGGCAGAGGGCACGACGGAGCTGAGGTGGGAAGCGGCGATGAGGTCGTGGAGGGTGGAGGAGCTTCGGGCGAGCTCGGGGTGGCGGGCGAAGCTCTGGTGGAGCTGTGCGTGCTCGGTAGGGTCGTCGGAGCTCCGGGGTGGCTGGCAGAGCTTGGCGAAGCGGCGCTGACGACTCGAAGACGCCGACGATGGTGGGCGATGGAGCGAATGGCGGATGAGCACGGAGGAGGCGGCGGTCGACTGCGAGGTGAAGCGGGGTCGGGCTTCGCCATGGCTTCGGGATGACGGGGGACGTCGGAGGCATGGGCTTCTGCGGGTTCTACGGCGGCGCTTGAGCATCGGAGCTCACTGACGGCGGCTTCGTGGGTCGGGAGGCGGAGCTACCCTCGGTGACGGCGATGAGGGCTTCGGAGGCGGAGAGCGGTGGGTTTGGGGCGTTGCTGTCGGGCCTCGGAGCTGCTATAGGCGGCGTTGGTAGCGAGCGAGAGGGCGGAGCTCTCGGGGGTCTGTCGACGCTCGACGGAGGGGAAGCTCGGGGGAGGTGGGGGTCGAAGCAGGAACCTCCGGAGGCCGGCGAAGGCTCGAGCAGCTGTTGGGCTCTCGTCGGAGATAGGAAGGCGAGGGCGGGGGAGGGGCGGCCTGCATGGGTTACGGAAGAGAGAGAGAGTAGAGAGGGCCGTTGTTGAGTGAAAAAGAATGAGAGAGAGAGAGACTGTGTGCATGCGTAATGGGGGTTGGGTTCGGGGATTATTAGCTGAGGGAAGATAGGTTTATATAAGTAATTAAATTAATAATTAATTTGTGTTAGTCAAGGGTAATTAATATATTAGGTGGGTTAATAAATGATTTTAGGTGACAATTTGACTAAGAGAAGAATTTAGGATAAGTGAGTTTCTCGTGGGCTGCTAGATTAGGGTAGATAAAAATAATTAGTAAAAGTGATTAGGGTTAAATAAAATGTTAAAACATAATTAGTAAAAGTACGAAATTACGATTTTGCCCCTACTAGCAAACGTGTCCGAAAAATTACGAAAACATACCCACGGGTTCGTATTGTCACGAGGATTGTGAATACAAAGTCCGTTTCAGGGTTTGGGCTATGGAAATATGAGTTTTAAGCCAAAACCTTTAGGAAGCGGGTTCGCGGGTTCTCTACTAATTTGACTTCAGAAAATTACGAAATTAATGTGGGAAGCCCTAAATGATCATTGAATGTTACTGTAGAAGTTTGAAAGCGTTTTGAAGATGTTTGAATAGAAAATAAATTCATTAAGTCAAAACAGTAATAACTGAAAATAAATTTTATCAGAAATGTTTTGAGTATTTGATGAAATCCGATCTAACTAAAATACTCCATAACTAGTATGGTACTTCAAAATATTTTCATAAGAAATTTTTGAAATCAGTAAAACTCCTGACAAACCATTATAAAATAGTTTAAAATTTGAAAAATTGGTCAAATACGTAAATAGTTTGTCTTGATGAAAACATGCCGTTACACAAATCCTGGAGATGCTGCTGAGTTCAACACACTCTGGACCAGTGGCCTTTCATGCCATAGCTATGGCACTCGTCTACCCATTTCCTCTTATTGAGTATTGGTTTTTCATACCAATGTTATTTTGATGATGATCACAACATTGTGTTGTTGCTAATGACTCTCTTGTTTTAGTCTCATAGTTTGCATTTCAAGAATATCTTTTTTGGAGACTAAACACTTGGTGCAAGGATGGACATCAAGTGGAGAAGGGCCAAAGCTTGGACTCAAGGGGTGCCAAAGCTTGGAGATGATGGGGAGCATCAAGGCATCAAGACCGAAGTCATAGACTCTAAGGAAAGCAATGCAATCCATGTAATATTTCCTTTATTGCTTTCTCTCTCGTTTGAGTCTAGGTTAATGTAATACCTTGATAGATGGTCTACTCATACATGCACATGCATTTAACCATCTTAGTGAGCCTTAGGATTATCATAGAATCCAACCCAATAGGCTCATCTTGACCAAAGACTCATTTGGAGTCTCTGGCTCTCCTACAGTCGACTGCTGAAGGATACACAGTCGATTGGGTGATTTCCAGTCGCATGTCTAGCCTTCTACAGTCGACTGTTGTGCACTGCTCAAGTCAACATTTCTATTGACTCTACTTCAGCTTTTTGCATCAGTCGACTAATGATCAATTTATAGTCGCCTGTATATTTACAGTCACCTGTGGAATGGTCAACAGTCGTCTAAGAGGCGTAAGTGTATATACTGCCTCTTTCTGTTTTTCTCCATCTTCTGCATCAGTCGACTGATGAAGGTTTTACAGTCGCCTGTCTATTTTACAGTCGACCGTATTCTTGTCATCAGTCGCTTGTATGCTTATTGGGAGAAAGAGTGCAACTCTCTGTTTTATTCCATCCCTTACAGCAGTCGCCTGCTGAAGGTCTTACAGGCGCCTATCCTGTTTACATTCAACTGTATTGACTTCATCAGTCGACTGTCGTGGCTCAGATTATAGCCGTTGGATATTTTCTATCCGTTGGACAGTCGACTGTCATTTGTTCAACAGTCGACTGTCAGTGGCGTTTCTGCTCAGAAACTAGCCGTTGCAGCCTTTTGTTTTTAGCTATTTCCTTGGGTTTTGAGGGTTGATATATGGTTCCTATATATATGAGTGGGCTGAGTTCATAGGAACTTCTTGATGCTATTGCAAATCAGTAGAGATTGATTATGCCACTCTCAAACTCTCTTATTTCCCTCTTTGAACTCCCATTCCTCTTCATGCATTGAAGTCTAGCGCAGGGGACATCATTCAAGTGTTTTCAAGCAAATCTCAACACTTGGAGATCCTCTTCCATGCCTTGCATTCATATATGAGTAAGTAGCATCTCAAGGCATAGGTAAGAGTATTTATTGTAATTGTGTTTTCTTGTTTCACTAATTCTCTTTGTGGGAATTAATCTCTCTCTTTGTGGGAGAATTTCTCTTAGCGAGAATAGGATATTCTCTTAGTGGGAATAACTCTCTTTGTGAGAGTAACTCTCTTTGTGGGAGTTTGGTGTCCTAGTGTAGGGCTAACCCTAATTCTCTGAGTGTGAGTTAGTAATTCTCTAGGTGGAAGTTTGACCCCTGTGTAGGGTTGGTTGGGTCCTTGTGTAGGGCAAAATCCTCTTGGTGAGGTATCTCTTTGTGGGATTTGTATTCACTTCTCTTTGTGAGAATAAAGTGAATATTTGGTGTGGCTGGACGTACCCAAGTTTGGGGAACCAAGATATATTCTTGTGTTTGCGTATGGTTTGATTGTGTCGATTAATTCCTCTTGCATTTATTATTCCGCATTTGCAAGTTTAATTTTAATTGGAAAATTTATTGCCATTACACTATTCACCCCCCTATAGTGTGTTGTTGTTAGTATTGCAAGGGTAAGGCGATCCTTACAATTGGTATCAGAGCGAGGTTATAGCATACTGCAACGATGGAATTCAACGCTATATCCATGTCTCATGAAGAAGGTCATTCTACCGTTCGACCCCCGCTCTTCAACAGAACCAACTACCCAAGTTGGAAGATCAGGATGATGATCTATATGGAGGGTCAAGACCTATGTGTCACGCCCCGCTTCCCAAAAATGGAGGCGAGACGTGAAAAGGTCCGCACGAGAGTGGAGCTGTGAAGCCCCAAACCCGATAAGCGTCAATAAAACATAAACAGGTCCCTGTAACCACAAACAGAACAACAATAATAACACAAGGAGAGACAGAAATAAAATCTCATATCTTATAATTTGTCCAACATGAAAATATAAGTTCAACATCCAGAAAAGCCACCAGGCTAAAAGAAAGAGTCTAAAGGCCCAGAACAAGGCCTAGAGAAGAAATTGAGGATCTTGCCGAGTAATTCAAGGCATTCCTCAAGTGCAAGCAAGGTAAATCTTTGTCAAAGTTTGCCTCCAATTCTAACAAGGTTCCTACTTGTTATACTTGCAGTGGAAGAGGTTACCTATCCACCGAATGCCCCTCCAAACCCAACAAAGAGACTTACAAGGGTAAATGGAAGAAGATTGGAAAGGGAAGTCCAAGTCCAAAAACCATAAGAAGGGGCTTATCGGGACATTTGATGATTCGAGTGAGGATACATCAAGTAACGAAGAAGATGCTGACAAGGAGGAAGCTCACGCTTGCTTTGTGGCAATTGATGTTCCTATACCAATCCCCTATGGCTCAAATGAAGAAGAGTTAGAAGCTTGGCTCAACGCCTATAATGAATCATGCCTCATGGCAATCGGGGAGAAGTCATCATCAAGCTCTAGCGAGGAAGAAGACGATGATGATATTGAGGAGAAGATCTCATACGAGGAGCTTGAATATCGTTTCGATATGGTCTTCGAAAAGGCTAGTAAGTGCATCAACTCTTTCAATAGATTAAAAGCAAAATATAAGATTGCTAAGAGTAGATTGCATGAACTAGAAATTGCTAGTGTAATTCATGATGAAATGCATGATTGTGACACTGGTGAGAGAGACACACTTCTCTCTCAAGTTAAGAAATTGAGTTTGTCTAATGATAATCTTGTTACTCAAAATCTTAGCTTAGAAACTCGCATTCAACAACTTACGTTGAAATGTGAAGGGGAATCCCGTAAGCTCAATAGCTTTGTGTATCCCAGGGATTCACTCCACGATTTGCTTGAAAAACAACATCTGGCAAATCATATAGGATGTTTGGGATATATTCAAAATGTGGTACCCAAACCCACCTCTAATTCCTCTTTTGGTGCTAATACAAGAAATATTGCTAAAGCACCTAAGAAGAATCACCATGCGTTCTTGTATAACAATAACATCAACAAGAAGCATGTAAATCACAAGGTGATGAGGAAAAATGAAAACTCTTCATTTTTTGCTAAGAAGCAAAATCCTCATTCTATGCATGCCAGGAAAGTCTTTCTATACCTAAGCATGCCACATCCACCCCTCTTGCAAAGGCAAAACCCTTGCCTAGAAAATCCTTGAGTTTATGAATTCCCACTAAGGTTAGTGTGCAAGAGAGGGATAGTTACATCAAGTCTCTAGTTAGTGATGTGATCACCTCATGTGATTACATTATGTATATTGCATGGGTATTGTGCTTAAATATTTCTTTTTAGCATACTCATTGTTTGTGTGTGTTTCATGATTTTGAAAATATTTTCAAACTTATTTTTCATGAAAATGGAGACCTTGGGAAAGATATTGTCATGCATGCATTTGTTGATCCATATGTATGATAATAGGGGAGTTATTATATCTAATATGTTTAAAATATTTTAAAACATATTTTAACTCTCATTTCGGGGTGTGTTTGAGATAATTGTTTACAATTGGTTATTTTTGGTCTCAAACTAAATCCATTGGATATTGCCAACTTGTTTCATGTTATATATTCCGTTTTGGCAATATCATTGTGTATCATTGAAGCTTGATTTTTCCATATCTATTGCTTTGATACACTTTAGGCCCATGGCTCCAATATATGTATATCAATTGGTAAAGATGATTATCTTCCAAGGGTCTTTGTCTACAATTGTTATTACCTCAATTGTTAGAGATTGTTTATCTCCTACTTTACAATTGGTATTAGATCCTAGAAGTCAAAATTTGAACTTTTCTATGATCTAGGGGGAGCATGGGATAGTGATTGATACCCACTAAATTTTACAAATTTGGTATCATACATCTCCTTATTTCTTGCATATTGTCACATCTTTGATTAATATGACAATGGGGATATTTTTGATGTCCACCTTTTTGACGATGTCAAGGGGGAGAGATATATGCATTATGTAAATATAATTATTTTATTTCATACATATGCATTTAGGGAGAGATATATCTATGGGGAGAGATATATGGGATTGTATAAACCATTCATGTATGAATGTTATTCTCTATTGCAATTGGTTTATGTAATCCATGCCTATTATATGTCACCATGATGTCTCATTATTTCATTTGGTATAATGAGTATTTACAATTGTGTATCTCATTTTACAATTGGTGCATATAAGTAGGAGGAGCTCATTAGCATTGTGCTTTATTTCTTTATGTTTTACATAATGTGTGTCATCATCAAAAGGGGGAGATTGTTGAGTATTGGTGTTTCATACCAATGTTATTTTGATGATGATCACAACATTATGCCGTTGTTAATGACTCTCTTGTTTTAGTCTCATAGTTTGCATTTCAAGAATATCTTTTTTAGAGACAAACACTTGGTGTAAGGATGGACATCAAGTGGAGAAGGGCCAAAGCTTGGACTCAAGGGGGTGCCAAAGCTTGGAGATGATGGGGAGCATCAAGGTATCAAGACTGAAGCCATAAACTCTAAGGAAAGCAATGTAATCCATGTAATATTTTCTTTATTGCTTTCTCTCTCATTTGAGTCTAGGTTAATGTAATGCCTTGATAGATGGTCTACTCATACATACACATGCATTTAATCATCTTAATGAGCCTTAAGATTATCATAGAATCCAACCCAATAGGCTTATCTTGACCAAAGACTCATTTGGAGTCTCTGGCTCTCCTATAGTCGCCTGCTGAAGGATACACGGTCGATTGGGTGATTTCCAGTCGCTTGTCGAGCCTTCTACAGTCGACTGTTATGCACTGCTCAAGTCAACAATTCTATTGACTCTACTTGAGCTTTTTGCATCAGTCGAATGATGATCAATTTACAGTCGCATGTATATTTACAGTCACCTGTGGAATGGTCAACAGTCGTCTGAGAGGCGTAAGTGCATATACTGCATCTTTCTGTTTTTCTCCATCTCCTGCAGCAGTCGACTGATGAAGGTATTATAGTTGCCTGTCTATTTTACAGTTGACTGTATTCTTGTCATCAGTCGCTTGTATTCTTATTGGGAGAAAGAGTGCAACTCTCTATTTTATTCCATCCACTGCAGCAGTCGCCTGCTGAAGGTCTTACAGGCGCCTGTCCTGTTTACAGTCAACTGTATTGACTTCATCAGTCGACTGTCGTGGCTCAGATTATAGCCGTTGGATATTTTCTATCCGTTGGACAATCGACTGTCATTTGTTCAACAGTCGACTGTCAGTGACGTTTCTGAACAGAAACTAGCCGTTGCAGCTTTTTGTTTTTAGCTGTTTCCTTGGGGTTTGATGGTTGATATAGGGTTCCTATATATATGAGAGGGCTGAGTTCTTAGAAACTTCTTGATGCTATTGCAAATCATTAGAGATTGATTAAGCCACTCTCAAACTCTCTCATTTCCCTCTTTGAGCTCTCATTCCTCTTCATGCATTGAAGTCTAGCTCAAGGGAAATCATCCAAGTGATTTCAAGAAAATCTCAACACTTGGAGATCCTCTTCCATGCCTTACATTCATATATGAGTAAGTAGCATCTCAAGGCATAGGTACGATTATTTATTGTACTTGTGTTTTCTTGTTTCACTAATTCTATTTGTGGGAATTAGTCTCACTCTTTGTGGGAGAATTTCTTTTAGTGGGAATATGATATTCTCTTAGTGGGAATAACTCTCTTTGTGGGAGTAACTCTCTTTGTGGGAGTTTGGTGTCCTAGTGTAGGGCTAACCCTAATTCTCTGAGTGGGAGTTAGTAATTCTCTAGGTGGGAGTTTGACCCCCTGTGTAGGGTTGGTTGGGTCCTTGTGTAGGGCAAAATCCTCTCGGTGAGGTATCTCTTTGTGGGATTTGTATTCACTTCTCTTTGTGGGAATATAATGAATATTTGGTGTGGCTGGACGTACCCAAGTTTGGGGAACCAGGGTATATTCTTGTGTTTGTGTTTGGGTTGATTGTGTCGATTAATTCCTCTTACATTTATTATTCCGCATTTGCAGGTTTAAATTTAATTGGAAAATTTATTGTCATTACACTATTCACCCCCACTCTAGTGTGTTGTTGTTAGTATTGCAAGGGTAAGGAGATCCTTACACCTCTTGGGTGGGGGTGCATCATTTCTATTGTTGTCATTTCTGCGCCAGGTGAACTTCCGCTTACTTTCATTTCTTCACTACTGGACTTGGCCCCTAGCCCGTTTGTTCTGTCACCCTTTCTGTGGTCTTTCTTTTCTTTTGTTGTCCCTCTTCTTTCGAGAAGAAGAGGCATTATGAGCTTCTGGAAGGGGGCAGTGCCAGGGGGCGCATGTAGTGAGTGGCGATGAGAAGCTCTCTATTTTGTTCAGCCATGAGTAAACATGACATCAGCTCAGAATACTTGGTAAACTTTCGTTCACAATATTGCTGCATGAGTATCACATCTTTCTCATGGAAAGACGTGTACGTCTTTTTCAGCATGCGATCTTCTGAGTCTTTTTTACCACACAACTTCAGGTGTGAGGTGATGCTAAAAAGAGCTGAGTTGTACTCAGCTATGGACTTAAAGTCCTGCATTCTCAGGTTCTCCCACTCGTATCGTGCCCTTGGTAGTATAACATCTTTTTGATATTTATACATGTCCTCAAGGGCAGTCCACAGCTCTAGTGGATCTTCGACCGTAAGGTATTCAGCCTTTAAGGTCTTGTCCAAATGGCGGCGAATATAGATAATGGCTTGCGCCTTTTCTATATCGCTTACTTTTTCATTCTTGGTCACATCAGAATGAATGGACTTAGCCCGCAGATGGAATTTCACATCGAGCTGCCAGCTCAGATAGTTTCTGCTTGATGCATCCAGCACTTCGAAATCGACACTTGAAATTTTAGCCATTTTATCTAGTAGAGCACAAATATGCATGAATTAATAATTTAAACATAAACATTTTCATGCGGAGGCAATTTTAATATGAAGGGCTAATTGCGTGGATTGATCAGTCCCACATAAAATAAAGAGTCCAAAGTCTAATTACAGTCCATATTACACAAATGAAAGCTTTAAAAAGAAATTACAACTTTGGAAATCCTGTGGGTCCCATATAAGTCTTCAGCTTCAATTGGGGCCTCCGTCTCCATGGAAAGTGGTCTTCGGTCTTGGACATTTACATAATTTCCTCACTACAATTTCTCTCAAAAATAAAAGAAATGTGCAGGAAAATAAAATGTGGGACTTAAACAGCCGATCCAAAACCGCAATTAGCCATCCATGCAAAAATTTGTGCTCATCAAACATTTCCAGCAGACATTTTCATCACAGGCATCACATGCATTTATATTCGTAGAAAGGGATAAAGAACATAATTACTTAATAATTATTGGACCATTGGACAACGTCATACACCGTTAGGTTAGCTGACTAACGACAGAGCGGTCGCAGGATCTTCCTAATTATTAAATTTTAAAAAAAATATGCACAACCATACACAGTTTATCGCAGAATACGCCGAAATGATGCAAAACATATAATAATGATTTTACTGGAGAAATCATTTAATGCAAGGGTTGTGCTAGGTGGGTTTATCCAAGGATATTGAAAAAGAGCCCAAAAATTAGACATGTTCTACGAAATAGGAAGAAGTTTTCCTTTTAATTTATCCCCAAATGACCCCAAAATACCCCCTATGCCCCATAATTTATCGTGATTTTACATGGATTTTAGGTTCTCCAAAATGCAGTTTTAAGCCAATTTTTAGCCTAACAGGCCTTTCTAAGATTTATATTTAGGCCCCCCCCCGTTTTTTTTGAATTAAGCATGCGGGCCCGAGGCCCGCAGTTTGCCTATGGGCTTCGGGCTCACATGGCTCTTTTCCTTTTTTTTGAATCGAATTGGGCTTCTGGCCCAATGAAGCTGAGGGGCATCGGCTAGGGGTAGCCACCACCGCCGCCCCTGGATTGCCGTCGGATGGTGGAAAAAAGGGGGGTGGGGGGCGATCGGCGGCGCCGGCCCCCCTACGGGGGGTGATCGGCAGCCCTCCCCGCTTCAGGGGGGAGGTGTCAGGCCCCTGCTTCAGGCGGGGGAGGGGGCACAGCGGCGGCCCCCCGCTTCAGGCCGGGGGGCGTGCGGCCCTACAGGCGGCGACGGCGACGGCCCCCCACTTCAGGCGGGGGGGGGGGGGGGGGGGGGGGGGCAGGGTGTGTAGCCCTACGGGAGACAAGCGGCAGCCCCTCGCTTCAGGCGGGGCGGCGCGGGGCGCGGGGCGCCTATCAGGCCCCTGGTGCAAGGGGGGGCATGGGGGCGCGGCCACGCCTCTGCACTTCAGGCGCGGCCGCCCCCCTTCGAGGGGGGTGCGGCTCTTCAGGCGTGGCTGCCCCCCTTCGGGGGGTGCGACGGCAACATGTGGATGAGGGGGAGTGGCCGGCGGCAGGGCCGCCGACGAGGGTAAGGGGTTTTAGCAAAAAAATTTATTACCCAAATAATTTTCAGATTAAACCATGTTAAAAACATGATTTTTTTGGGCGATTAGCCCAGATTCCACTACGATCTTGCGAGATTTATGGAGAAAACGATCATATGTATGATAAAAATGACATTTTTAGCAGGATTTACCTCTATATCCGTCCTCCAGATATATCGACGGTTGAACGAAGCCTATACGGATGACGACACTCGTTTGAGTAAGCCTTGCACCGCGCATGTGGATCTCCCGTCTCCCTTTGCCTTCACAATGATCGATTTTTGTGGAAAAAATTATTTAGAGGCTCGTGCTGATAACGTGTTATGAATCAACTACTGGGGGAGGAAACCCCAACCCTTTATTTATAGGCAGGATATGAGAGTAGAAAGATAGGATACATAGATATGGACGTATCTCTAATAACTCGCAATCCTAACTGACTCTGGTATTTTCATTCACAATAAGTAATACTTATTCTATAATAGAAATGATGCATTTGTCCTAGGTGTAGGAGGAAATAAGATTAGGACAAATGTCTCATCACCCTCCTCCACCTGACTCTCCACCTCACTCAAATCTCACCCCTCCAACTCCACTTAAGTATTTCCATCCCACTTAATTACTTGTTTGCCATTCACCCTAAAAAACCGAAAAACCCCCACTTACTTACGTGTTTGCTATCCCACGGTTTTTTGCGTTTTGACCATCGGACTTTGCACATTATACCACCCGACTATACTGTCACGCCTTGTAACGACCCGCTCTCGGGGGCCCGTTACTTATTTGGTTTACTCGCAGGTTCCGCAGTTTACCAGTGAAATCAGCATAGCTCCTTTTCGGTTGTTACATGCCTACCCACATTTCTCGCTCCTTTTCGGTTACACGCGTGCACCACATTCTCTTCTCGGTTTTTTTTGCTCCGTGCACTGCCAGGTAATTTCTAGTCTATATTACAATTGGTGAAGTTGTGCTAGGTGGATACTACTAGCACAAAGGTGGGCCACACCCCCAATATGACTAGGACAAAGATGGGCCCCACCTCCACCTCGCCCCCTCCCGCCTCACCCAAAAACTCACCCCCAAGCCACTTATTTACATGTTTGCCATCCCCTCAAAAAAACAAACCAAACTTACTTATTACATGTTTGTCATTCATCCCAAAAAACCATAAAAACACCCACTTATTTACGTGTTTGCCACCCACAAGGATTTTTGCATTTTAACCCTCGGACTTTGCATTTTTTACCCCTACGATACCGGTACGCACAGCCACATTTCTCACTCTTTTTCAGTTGCGTGTGTGCACCGCATCCTCTTCATGGGGGGGGGGGGGGTTCTTTGCTCCGTGCACTGTGTGCATGGATTATTTCTAGTTATTTAATATTTAGAATTTGGAATAGAAAATTTAAATTATAAATTGAAATTGAATAACAATCGATTAAGTGGAATTAGAAATTGAAATAAGAAAACCCTTAGTGATACTCTAGGCTGGGGTCTGCTGGAGTTGGGGCACATCCAGACCTAGTAATAGCGCCCACCGCGCCCAACTTCGAAAGCTATAGATGTCCTCAAGGATTACTCGAGATCAAATGGGGAGGTCAGCCTAACCAATGGGCTAGCAATGATCTTCCAAGCAGGGTTGCTCTCTCCGACTCTGGTCAGGAAGAATGACCTCCATGAGATTGGATCCCTATATTTAGCAATGACGTCATCCACGAGGTCCTTCAGACAACGGAAATTTTATAAGGATGGCCTTTACAAGGTCGACTCCTTGACATCAAGGCTCATTCAATGACGACCTCCACGAGTTCGGTCCTTTCAACAGTTACGCTCTACAAAGACGACCTGTATCTGTGATTCAAGGTAATATTGCATATTTTTCTCCCCACTTGCCAGCATTTTGTGCATATATTGTGTTTATTTAGTCTCTAATACAATCGTTTTTAGAACATCATTTAATATTAGAATAACACATTTATTTATACGTAAAATATCATTTGTATGGCGTATCGTTGTCTTCTCTTCTTTTTCTGGTGAAGACTGCAATTTTTCGAGTCCAACGACTATTTTTTCCGATTTTTCTAAGCTTAGTGTTATTTTCGACATTTTCTAGAAGACAAAATAACTAATGCCCCTGCCAGACGTCTGAGAGATGTGCTTCAGACATCTAGTCTCCAACCATACGCCTTAGCCAGTCGGCTTCCAAACTTCCGAGAGTTGCAAATCTGTACCTAAATTGCCTCAGGCGACTGATGGTGCTCAGCCAAGCGCCTGACTGCCTAGTATCTGATACATCAGATATCTGGAATCACTACACTAAGCGGCTGTCCGACTTGACACATGCCCAGTTTTGGGATTTCTGACGCGGATTTCAGCCAAATTTCTTCTAACCCGACCCAAACCTGCAACTTAAGTTATTGAATGAATGACCCGTGATTTTAGATCAAAGTGTGGAGCTTGTTTGAGGGCTTGGGGGCTACAAATAGCCATTTCTCATTAGGGTTTGAGGATATATTCTTCTTGGAGCAATGAACTAAATGCTTGGAAGCTTAAGGAAGAAGCAATCCATTGTGGAGGGCACCTTGGAGCTTGAAGCTCTTCATCAAAAGGGGTTACTTTATTATAAAAATTAGAATTTTCTTTCTTACATATACTTTGATCACTCGTATGAACATCTTGATTATGTTTTTGATGTTTTGGAATCAAAAATGAAATATTTATTTTTCAAGAGTGCCTAAAGCACATCTTGTATGGTTAATGTGTAGTTGAGGTTTGTCAGGCTTTGGGTGTAAAATCTCTTGCATATTTACTTGATTATTTTGGATGAATCATCATTATTTACTTTTTTTTGTTAAGACCTGAGCAGTCAAACTCTGAGAGTGGTGAGAATCCGAGAGGATCTCATTGTACTACCATATTTAATATCTTGATGGTGCATCTACTACATTTTGCATCCATTTGTGTTTGTGAATGTTAGATCTCCCGATTAATCACGTCTTAACCTGATCAATTGAATACTACTTTGAGATGAAACACATATGCCTTGCTACCTCAATGACCAATGTACCATGCAAGCCTTCCCCTTTGTGATCACTTCTATCCAACTCTCTTTTCTTTAGCAAGTTTATGTGTTTGCTAGCACAATTCTAAACAAAAAAACCTTTAAAGGTGGTATTTTTCACATTTTCCAAGTTTCTTTTAGTCAACCATTATTTGCAATCATAGAACAAGTTTGTCACCGCGATCAATGCTAGGCACACTAGGAATTTACTACTTGGTGACCTCATATACTTGGCATCTAACACGCAATATTTTGTCATCGCTAAGTTTTTGGTGTCGTTGCCTGGTACAAACGGTTTCCACTATTGACAATTTTCGTTTATTTTTAGGCTTTCATTTGTGATAATACCATCTTTCGTACGTACTTCATACATATCTTTTATTTTGTTTGTTTTACTTTTTGGTGCATAGCTAAATACATACGTTGACTATTTTGCTAGTTTATGTGGTAATGTACACCAGGTATACATAGATACGTACGAAATCTCAACATTGCGGGTGAAAAAACATTGAAAATGTTAGCGTTGAAAATCTTAGGAACCATGACATACATTCAGACGACGACGTCCCTAGGACATTGATAGACCTTTTGAGACCTTTGGTTACGAGGTTCAGCTCAGTTTCTTACTTTGTTTTTTGCCTATGGATGTTAATTCATTTAACTTCAACCCAATGTAATTCGGCTCCTACCAACTTTCCATGGGATGGGGGGAGGGGGGGAGGCGGAGGGGGGAGAGAGAGAGAGCCATATTAACACAAAAGAATTTGAAGACGTATGCTCTATTGGTTTTGATGGGAAGCCAAGCACTGACACGATTTACCTAAAATTGTTTCTCTTTTCCTTGAAAGACATGGCTAAGAACTCGCTAAATGCACTTCACCCGCTACATATTGATTCATGGTTACAATTGCAAGCTGAGTTCTTAAAGAAATTTTTTCACTTGTAGAGGCCGTAGAGTTTAAAGAAGCAAATCATGAGTTTCACCCAGAACAACATTGAGACATTCTATCAAGTATGGGAATAATTCAAGGAATTACTATTAGCTTGTCTGCATCATGGATTTGAAAAGTGCATATTTATTGGATTTTTCTATGAAGGACTACTACACATGACATGACAATTTGTAGAAACAATGTTCAAAGGAGAGTTTTTTGATAAAGAACTGGAAACGTGGGACTATTTAGAGATAGTGGTAGAGAATTGCCAGATTTGGGACACAGCTCATGAATATGCATGGTTTTAAGGAGTCTTACATATGGATTTTTACCATAGTCTAGTACCCAAGGCTTAACAGACGTGGAAAGTAGCGGAAGAATAAAACCATAATAATCGAATTCTTATGAAAACCCCTAAGGAAAATGAAACTCTTTGTAGGATATATAATATCTAAAGAGGTGTGTGAACCGACCTCACAAAGATACATCTAAAATTAAACTGCTATTAACATAAAATACTAGTGAACATACCTTTGCTTTTGCAGTTGCAAAAATAATTCCTTAGGGCGATGTCTCGAAGCGGGTCAACATCTCGTCTTGAAGTGACCACTTGCCCTAGAAGATTTCACCTTAGCCGGAACCCACGTGCCAAGCTTCAAGTCATATCTGAAATCCCTTCAAGTTTTGCTACAACCTGGAAAGGAAATAAAGAGGAAAAAGAGGAACTAAAATTTTGGTCACATTTAGATCAAGATTTGCTCACTCAATTAGGAATAGCTCCATTGATCAAGGCTTGGTTTGTTTTGGAGAAAGGGGGTGGAACCATATATATGGGGTGAGCAGAGCCTTCAAATTAGTAACACGTCCAATGTGTTACTAAACTGAGAACCCCCCTTTGACCCGAACTTTCCCCATTGTACGGCTTAACTTAGGGCAATTATTTCTCGTTCTACAGTAAACCGTAGAAGCCAAATGATATATCATTTCGAAGAACTTCGTACGAAGAATGCATTGAAATCGATGGTACTTATTTTCGAGATCGTTTAGCCCCTCAAATCCATCATTAAAGTCCCCCAAAAATCATGTCCCAAAAGGGGGTTGAGCCCAATTCGGGTAGCAACCGAAAGCACGCTCGAGCTAAAATCGACGCGCACTCGGTATAGACAGAGTCATGGTCAGATTGCAGCAGGCCGAGCCTAAAAATCGGGCTAGCCCTAGTCCGTGCTCGGGCTAATGCAGGTGGGTTTGGGCATGCCTCAGACCCCATTTTGGGTTTTCTATGCTCCTTTGAATGGATCGTCATTTGCATCATATCTTATGTAATTGAAATCCCCTTTGTAACCAGCTTGTGACCCTTTTAGTTTCCATATCACATGCATATACGTTTTATCTCTTATTACATGGACGATGATCTTAGCCTTTGTGAGACCATCTAGCCTGACCCTACTACCGGTGGGACTCATAGCCACTGACGATATGACCGCGAGTAGCAGTTGATGTCCCTGATTTAGTATCATCATTATGTGGTCTTCCCTTGACATTGGCATTGTCGGGACTATCCCAGGCTATGCCAGTGATGATTTCTGTAGTTTTAATCCCGTCATCATCATTATGTCAATACGAAGCCTAGGGTAGGTTGACTGTCAACCCCTAATAGCTTCGCAATTAGATCAATATTATATTGTTTTTATTGGATCATATCTAACATACCTCGACCAAGGATTTTCAATAAGGACCATACTTACGCTGTGACATTAACTCCACACAACAGGCGAGACGAATCCTATCTCGACCACTACTCCCCTCGTACGTTTCAAGTACCACCCAACCAAAAAACTTTCGACAGGCTTTGCCTTGAATCCAAGCCAAAGATCAAAATGAAACCGTTCATGCACAAGCTCGTACAATGAAATCAAATCAAAGGATCAGCTCGCATATCATCACTGAGAACTAACATTGACAGTTTGGTATGTGCATCCATGTGGCAGCTCTCATTGGGTCGTTCCGTAAACTCATTCTCTAACAAGCACCAGTGTCTCATCTTTGATTTTGCCATATCAAACGATCATGCGATCATCGCCACCGATACTTGGTGAAGACAGAAATACAATAGTCTAACTGATGCAACGATGTCCTCTCTCGATGCATCTACGACTACGAACAATTTTGGACTCATGCTTCAGACAATCAAAACATTTTTCATAATCATGATCTACATCTCGATATATGTTTATCACGCCCCGCTTCCTATTACACTTGGGAGCGAGGACGTGAGCGGGTCTGTATGTGCTTAAAGCAAAGAAGAAGTAATTTTATTCTTTTCTTTCTTCTTTGACTTTAGCACAATAAGCGTTTGTTTAGTTAGGCAGGTTTCTTGCATGCGAATATTCTCAAAACAGCATAAATATTTCATTCACTTTTATTCTAGAGTTTTCAAAACAAGTACACAAAGTAGTTAGGCCTAGCATGGCCATACAATTTGCGAAAATAAAACACACCTGAAAGATAACAAATACAACTAATAAAATAAGAACTAAGAGCAGCTCTCTCTCTCTCAACGAATGGCTCGGCAATATATTTAAAGTAATAAATAAGGAACAACTTGGGAAAGAACAAAAGAGCGTTAGCACACATTTATGAGTAATGAGTGCATAAAGTAAAGTATGGGCATATATGAATTACAGTTCAAAAAGTAAAGCAGTTGTAAGTTGAGTATTTCAATTATTTGTGCTCGTAATAAGTCCATGTCCAGGTGGATATTATGTACTTGATGCACCCTATCATCGGGGGTTACCGTGATGCTTCTTACCATCATAACCTGGAAAATGGCCAAGATGATTGCCTCTATTGGTGTGGTATGGAGGTAGCCGTAAGGTGGTCAAGCTACATCTACGAACCCTACTATTATGGACCAACCCCACCCAAGTGTCATAACCAGTCACCGATTAGTTTCCCTTCCATATGTAGTCGATGGGTTTTCATGTATGTTTCGAGTGGTGTGTCCTACCCTCTATTCAGGTTTGGTTCAATTTGATGACAAGCAGAGAAAGTTATTCTTTTACCAAGGAAACTTTAACATGAAATGTCCATTTTTAAATCAGTTGCAACATGCATAGTAAGAGCATGCTGTTTAGTTACTAAGTTGACGAGTATGTTCAAAGGAGATTTTAGCACTAGTTAAGCAGTTGTCCCAAATTCAATTACAATAAAATACTTGCCTGGAGGCGATAGTGGATGTCCCGGTGATCGCAACGGAAGGCACGATTTATCTGTGTCAAATAGATTCGCATATGAGACTAACCGTTTTACGCTAATAGAATCATATTATAAACTAATATTATTGAACTAATGTTATAACTAACATTATTAACCAATTTACTAATATTATTAACTTAATAGCAAAACATCTAATTACTAACATTATTTATGTTAAAATCAACATGTTGTTTGTGTTGGTATTCATATTAAAACTAACATTATTTATATTACTAACTAATATCATGTTATTATTACTAACTGTTATATGACACTAACATTTTAAATTAACATCATATTAATACTAACATGCAGATCTTTTAACAAAACTAATATTAACTAACAGTATCAACAACTTACAGATTTCAACAAAAACTATTATTTACCAATACTATACTAACATTACTATTTAATACTAACATTATCCAACAAATAACATGCTGCAAAAGTAATACTAACAAATAAATATTATCACTACGCTAATACTTTATACTAACAATATAAATTGCCTGTGCACTTGGTGCACGGAGAAAAAATAACCGCCAACGAACACGGCCGCAATGCACGCGCGGTACCGGGATGGAGCAAAAAGCGTGGTGTGCATGTCGGCAGCGTCGGATGGTAAAAGGGGAGCGAATGCACGGACACCCCAAAAACCAACCAACACAATAAGGACACGGGACCCACACTGGATTTTTCAATAAGTGCAAAAACGGGTGAAAATGAGAAGAGTGGTTATGGGTGAGTGTATTATCTGTTGGGGAATTGGCGGTCACTTAGGGCACAAAAACTCTAGTCCCGTCCTAAGTCGGACGGAACATAGACAGAAAGATTATAGCAGCAGAAGAAAAACTATGTTAACTAATTAACATGCAGTTAAAAACAATTTTTAACTTAGCCCTAAGGTCCAAGACCTAATGCCAAGATCTATGCCGACTTGGGATGGATCTGACCATCCCAAGAAGGATCTAGCCTACTGCGATTAAACTAAACTAATGCTAATAAAATACTTTAACCACATACCCAGAATCTCAGCCCTGGAGCAGGCGAGATGTTCCGCGCCGTCTTCCGAGCTGCTCCCGTCCCACGCCGAGCCGCTCCTTGAACCGCTCCCCGAACCGCTCCTCAAACCGCTCCGCATCCCGAGGCGATCAATCCCCGTGCCGCCGAGCCAACCACGCGCCGAAGAAAGTTTCACGCGAGTGAAACCTCCGTCAAGATTTCAGATTCAGAATCCGAACTCCTTTGTGGCTTTGCTAGAGCCCGCAGGAGTAAGGCAGAAATTTAGGGAGAAGAGAAATATTAATTTAAGCTTAGATCCGAGCGTGCTCCAACATTTACGAGAGCCGCTCAGATCTAGAGCTTGGGACGAGTTTTGAGGAAGGGGGGAGACCCCTATTTATATAGGCGGCGGACTCTCCCCTTTTCTCAAAATCCGATGTGGGACTATTTTATGGGTTAATTAAAATCAAGTTAGTTTGCACTTCACAAAGTGCAAACTTCCGTGAATTTTAACTCACTCACCGTTGAGCTCCAAGATTGATACAACCTATCAATACGACGAGCGTTCAACGGTGAACGCATAGGAAAAAACCGTTCGTCAATCGGAGTTCGTTTGACCCTCCAATTGAGTGTCAAAGTATGCCAAAAACCCCACCCAAAACACAAACCCAGCCGTCGCAAGAAGCACGCAGCCCTAGGCTGCGTGTAGGGCCCGCAGTGCCAGGCACGTGCCCCGAGGCGCGTGCGCTGCACGTGCCTCTGCGCGCGCGTGGCGGCCCGTGCAATGCACGGGCACGCATTGCCTGGGCCCGGGCAAAGCCCGGGCCCGTGAATCACCCAGGCGCCCTCGTGGGCGCCTGGTCTTCGGCCAACCGGGGGCGCCACGTGGCGCCCCTGGTTCTTCTTTTGCGGCTGAGACAAGCCCGGCCATTGGGCCGGGCCCACACTCTAATAAATACTGTTTATTTAAAGGTGTGGGCTTTATTGTTTGGGTCTGTTTTGGGCTCTCTATTTAAACACTTTAAATTGACTTATTGGTCTCGTTTGGACTCCGTTTTCGACGCGGTTCGAACCTGTGTTTAGAGCGGGATGAACCCGTCTTACCGGTAACCCTTTCCTTGCGTTTATATTATTAAATATTGTATTAAACAATTTAATACACATTTAATCGCTTTTGCATCAAATGCAAAATAGTCCCTATCTAGGCTTAAATTACCATATTGCATCAAATGCAATTATTTCATCCCTTGCATCAAAAATGCAATTATTCTCCCTAACTAATTTCTACCTATTACTAGACGAAGCGTTGCACTCTGTGTGAGACCCTACAGCCTGACCCTTACAACAGGTTGGGCTCGAAGCCCTATACGGCAGTGACCACGAGCAGTGGTTGCCGTCCCTGCTTCAGGAATCATCATTATGTGGTTGACTCATTGACATGAGTATTGTCGGGACCACACTGACTGTTTCCGTGATGAATTCCGTAGTTATAGTCTTTTCGTCTTAACTGTGTCGTGTAGATCAAGTCTGGGGTACGGTTAAACTGTCAACCCTAATAACTTGACTCCGGTTAGTTTCGATCAATCTTTAGTCAATAAATGTTGGACTTCTTCTAACATACTCTGCGCAGAGTTTTTACTAAAGACCGAACTAACTCTACGACACTAACTCCCATTGACCGAGAGAGACGAATCCTCTCTTGGTCATTACTCGCCTCGTACGTTTCAAGTGACACCCAATCAAAAGACCTTTCGACAGGCATTGCCTCGAAGCTAGGTCAGTTGATATAAGTGGCACCGTTCACGCACAGGTTTGTCAAAATGACCTCAAGTCAAAAGACCAACTATCCTATCATCACTCAAAGTTATCACTGACAGATTGGTCAATATAACCATATGATAACTCTAGTGGATCGTTCAGTGAACTCATTCTAATGAGCACCTGTGTCTCGTCTTCGACTTCGCCAAGTCAAGCGATCATGAGATCATCGCCACCACTAAACGGTGAAGACTAAGACACAATGGTCTATCCGATGTTTCGATATCCTTGTCTCGGAATATCTACGACCACGAACCATTTTAGACTTATGCTACAGACGGTCAAACGTTTCTCCATGATCGAGATACTCATCTCGATACCCGTTTGACCTTGCATAAAGTCTCAGGACTTTACCTAAGTTGATATCTAATGTTGACTACATTACAATATAACTTAGATAAATTATTACCAAACAGCTTACTGTTATTTCGAACAAGATGTTTGTGCTATTCACACAGGAATAAATGGCCTTGAGGGCATAATATTCCTACATCTCCCACTTGCACTCAGGCCCATTTATCTCCATATCTAATATCGTTTTTACACACAAGTTTTCCCGACTCCATGTGGTAGAGCCTTCGTGAGTGGATCTGCTAAAACCGTCTACACTATAGACTTAAGGGGTTTCTATGTTTATATTAGACCAACCTTTTGAATCCTATTCAAATAATTCACTTGGTCTATCGGAATCTATAATATTTTATTTCCCTGGATCTTATCCAGTTCATCGTACCTTACGATAATAATTTTAAATTTGTTACTGGTCATTTCAAATGGTTCATATCCATTTCTGATAAAGTATCAAACTCTTTGATTACTTAATCAAAATATATGTTCCATCTCTTTGATGTCTCGCATGTAATTTACACGCTCCCACTGACCTTGAAAACTATCTGGCTTATTCATATAAGTTGGTTCGTCTAAATCATATTTAGAAAAACGAACTTATAAGTGAATGCTCCAATTTTCGTGGTCAACTTGAGCGTTTACATTGAGCTTTGGTCCGAGTAGATCTGTACACATCTGTTGGCGAAACCGGTTTCATCATAATCCGTTTTAAAGAAATTAGGATGAAAACCGTTCTCGTCCAATAAGATTGTACTTCACTATTTTCCTTTCTGCACCTATCTTTTAACTTAAAGATTTACTTGCAGAAAGTGAGGAAACGTTTTCCTTGGGCACGTAAACTAAATTCTCAAATTTATTTATGCACACGGACCTGCATCAAGTTTTAAATCGGAGTTACTACTCCGAATTACATCTTGGAAGTTTGACTAAGTCATCATCAGTTATGATGTCTAACTCGACAATCCGTCTCACGAGATTCGAGAAATAATACAACTTCCTTACGATTGATTTATTGAATATATCATTGATAATGTCTTTATAGAACATTATCAAAACCTAGGCATTACTATCTGGGACTTAACCCAGAGGGAGGAGTTAACTCAAAGTCACTTATTTATGAATCGCACCAAGTCTAACTAAGTGTGATTCATACCTTTTAACACTCTGATGTGTTAACAGACTTGACCTGAGAGAAAATCACATTTTCTTTTTAATTACACAAGATTTTATGTAGCTAAGTATTTGACCATTCGATCTAATCGAATCAGTTTAAATACTTTCATCATTTCGTTATTTATTTTATAAGACTTGCGTTTCATCAAGAACACGTGTCTTAGTAAAATATACGAATAACTTATTTTGTTAAAAATAGACTCGGGTACATCAGTATGTACGAGACTGAGTTCGACAACTCATTCTCCCACTGTCTTACAGATGGGTTTCGGCCATTGTATCTAAGAGGCTAAGACTCACAAGTGTCCGTAGACTTCATAATACGAGAGGTCAGACCCCTCTTTATGTGACTTGTGAAGCTTAATCTCTTGATACGGCCTAGTCTAATTTTACCATATAAGTTTGCTACTATCTTGTGTATTTATATATTAACATTTAATATATATATATAGTTATTTACAAATTACTTAACACAAAACATTACTTCAGAAGCAATGTGACGACATTCGTCAAAATGTGTTAAACGTCTTTTGTATAACAATTTATTCTGAAATCGTGACATCAAAATATGTCACATTTTCATTTCCTCCTACTTATGCCTTTACTAATGATAAATTAAACTAACTTTCTCAATTTGACTTTCCGAAGTGCCTTCTTCCTTTTCTAAATCACATTTAGATATCAACATAAATAAATAAATAGCTATGCAAGCAACTTATGTATCCAAACGCTTGAGCTTTGCAATCTTGAGTGTAGCTCAAGAAGTTGCTTGTCTCAAGATCCGGTTGGGATACATAGTCTTGCATCGCTCATGCACTCATATTCGACTCAAACGGTTTGATCGAATTCTCGAACTTTGCGGATCAAAATTGTTTGTCCATACAACCTTGAGGGTAGCTCGACAAGTTGTAGGGAGAAACATACTTTGAATGTCCTATATGTTCAAGCTGCCTCATATAGAGACGAGTGACATGTAGCTTTAATTTATTTGTTGGACCCAGAACTTAATGAAATCATATTTCTTAAGTCTGTTCTTTAGAAGGTCATTTAATGTCAACGAGAATATAGTTTAATTATATCAATTAGAATTTAACTCGATATTCAATTAATCAACTTATTGACCAGTTAACTAATTCCAATATTATCAATTGATTCTTTCGGTAAACATAGTCTTGCCCTAGTTTTAGCATATGTTCAATATTAAATATAGGTAGATTGGCTTTTATCTATCTATATCCTCCCACTGTTTTTACGAACGTTTTAAAGCTTAATAACGAACGATTTAATCGAATTAAAAATTAATGGGTAAGAGTTCCAATCACCTTGAGTCTAAACAACCTTGAGTGTAGCTCAACAAGTTGATTGACTCTGCGATCGGAAGATGACTCTTCATCGATCATATCAGATATGACTCTCTTAATCGGTTTTTGCCCCTAGCCATTCGTGATCATGAGTGTGCTCATCCAAATTTCAATGTCTAGTCTAGTCGGACCCTTGTTTTCGTGTCTAGCCTGACTTGCCCCTCAGCTCGGTGTATGCACGACACGTTGGTTAGGGTCAGGTCTTAGACTACATCTTATGTATTTAAGAAGTTGGTTTCTACAAGGTTGCCATGTCACAGCTTGAGTGTATCTCAACAACTGTAACACGGGCCCTATAGTTGCTAACCCCTAAAACAAGGAGGGCTACGGCTAATCTTGAAAAAGATCATTAACGTATTTGACTTAGATATAGTCCAGGGTGTCATACAATCATGATTCGCGACATTACGGTCCAGCGGAACTCAGCCAGAGAATTGACTAAACCAGGATCACTACCCCTTGGACTAGCAAGGGTTGACCCAGAACTCTTAGCCAAGCACATTGACTGGATCATGGTCCATTGAATGAAGCTTGTCATTTTTGTATGTATGCCATAGACTAAACAGCTTTTATTAACAACTAATTAATCCTATCAACTAGTTGAATCCCTAAATTCAAAATTTTAGGATTTGTTTAACAACTTTTATTAAGTCCTTATCAACTATAAGGTTCACGTGCTACCCTAATCATTATTAGGATTTTAATAAATTTTATTAACAACGCTAGAAGCGAAGTCCTTTAATGAAAATTAATTATAACAATTAGAATTGAAAATTCATTTAAAGGACTACCCTAATCAGGAATTAGGTCTTAATATTGTTGTTAATGATTTATTAAAACATAGCATGTCATTAAAATTCAAGTAATAAATTTTAATCATTTTTAATGGCTAACCTAAAGGGCTGTCTTGTGTTATCAAATAAGGGACAAGATTAACAAGCCATTAAAACAAAGCTACACTAATTTTATCAACATAAAATGAAAGTGTATATCTATTTAACAATTAAATAAACTAAGTTTATCGCATAAACAATTTTTAGATTTTTAAAATCAGTTTTAAAAAATATCTTATAAATTTAAAACATTACTTTTAAAAATTTTCTATGTTCAAAAATTTATCATATACAATTTTTGAACATCTAAAATATTTTAAACTTATCGCATAAATTTAAAGCCTTAAAATCAATTTTAAAATTTATCACATAAAGTTAAAAAACACCATTTTAAAATTTCCATGCTTAAAAAATTTATCATTTAAAAAAATTTTTAGGCATCCAAAATAAATTTAAACTTTTAAATATTTAAAATTAGTTTTAAAATTATCACATAAATTTTAAAACGTCATTTAAAAAATTTTCATGTTCAAAAAATTTATCACATAGAATTTTGAACTTAAAAAAACATTTTTAAAATTATCTAATAACTTTAAAAAAATTTAAAAGCATTTAAAAAGCATTAATAAGTTTAATGAAATCGCAGTACCTAGATCGACTACGCAAACCTAGGCTCTGATACCACTGTTGGGGAATTGGCGGTCCCTTAGGGCACAAAAACTCTAGTCCCGTCCTAAGTCGGACGGAACATAGACAGAAAGATTATAGCAGCGGAAGAAAAACTATGTTAACTAATTAACATGCAGTTAAAAACAATTTTTAACTTAGCCCTAAGGTCCAAGACCTAATGCCAAGATCTATGCCGACTTGGGATGGATCTGACCATCCCAAGAAGGATCTAGCCTACTGCGATTAAACTAAACTAATGCTAATAAAATACTTTAACCACATACCCAGAATCTCAGCCCTGGAGCAGGCGAGATGTTCCGCGCCGTCTTCCGAGCTGCTCCCGTCCCACGCCGAGCCGCTCCTTGAACCGCTCCCCGAACCGCTCCTCAAACCGCTCCGCATCCCGAGGCGATCAATCCCCGTGCCGCCGAGCCAACCACGCGTCGAAGAAAGTTTCACGCGAGTGAAACCTCGGTCAAGATTTCAGATTCAGAATCCGAACTCCTTTGTGGCTTTGCTAGAGCCCGCAGGAGTAAGGCAGAAATTTAGGGAGAAGAGAAATATTAATTTAAGCTTAGATCCGAGCGTGCTCCAACATTTACGAGAGCCGCTCAGATCTAGAGCTTGGGACGAGTTTTGAGGAAGGGGGGAGACCCCTATTTATATAGGCGGCGGACTCTCCCCTTTTCTCAAAATCCGATGTGGGACTATTTTATGGGTTAATTAAAATCAAGTTGGTTTGCACTTCACAAAGTGCAAACTTCCGTGAATTTTAACTCACTCACCGTTGAGCTCCAAGATTGATACAACCTATCAATACGACGAGCGTTCAACGGTGAACGCATAGGAAAAAACCGTTCGTCAATCGGAGTTCGTTTGACCCTCCAATTGAGTGTCAAAGTATGCCAAAAACCCCACCCAAAACACAAACCCAGCCGTCGCAAGAAGCATGCAGCCCTAGGCTGCGTGTAGGGCCCGCAGTGCCAGGCACGTGCCGCGCACGTGCCCCGAGGCGCGTGCGCTGCACGTGCCTCTGCGCGCGCGTGGCGGCCCGTGCAATGCACGTGCACGCATTGCCTGGGCCCGGGCAAAGCCCGGGCCCGTGAATCACCCAGGCGCCCTCGTGGGCGCCTGGTCTTCGGCCAACCGGGGGGCGCCACGTGGCGCCCCTGGTTCTTCTTTTGCGGCTGAGACAAGCCCGGCCATTGGGCCGGGCCCACACTCTAATAAATACTGTTTATTTAAAGGTGTGGGCTTTATTGTTTGGGTCTGTTTTGGGCTCTCTATTTAAACACTTTAAATTGACTTATTGGTCTCGTTTGGACTCCGTTTTCGACGCGGTTCGAACCTGTGTTTAGAGCGGGATGAACCCGTCTTACCGGTAACCCTTTCCTTGCGTTTATATTATTAAATATTGTATTAAACAATTTAATACACATTTAATCGCTTTTGCATCAAATGCAAAATAGTCCCTATCTAGGCTTAAATTACCATATTGCATCAAATGCAATTATTTCATCCCTTGCATCAAAAATGCAATTATTCTCCCTAACTAATTTCTACCTATTACTAGACGAAGCGTTGCACTCTGTGTGAGACCCTACAGCCTGACCCTTACAACAGGTTGGGCTCGAAGCCCTATACGGCAGTGACCACGAGCAGTGGTTGCCGTCCCTGCTTCAGGAATCATCATTATGTGGTTGACTCATTGACATGAGTATTGTCGGGACCACACTGACTGTTTCCGTGATGAATTCCGCAGTTATAGTCTTTTTGTCTTAACTGTGTCGTGTAGATCAAGTCTGGGGTACGGTTAAACTGTCAACCCTAATAACTTGACTCCGGTTAGTTTCGATCAATCTTTAGTCAATAAATGTTGGACTTCTTCCAACATACTCTGCGCAGAGTTTTTACTAAAGACCGAACTAACTCTACGACACTAACTCCCATTGACCGGGAGAGACGAATCCTCTCTTGGTCATTACTCGCCTCGTACGTTTCAAGTGACACCCAATCAAAAGACCTTTCGACAGGCATTGCCTCGAAGCTTGGTCAGTTGATATAAGTGGCACCGTTCACGCACAGGTTTGTCAAAATGACCTCAAGTCAAAAGACCAACTATCCTATCATCACTCAAAGTTATCACTGACAGATTGGTCAATATAACCATATGATAACTCTAGTGGATCGTTCAGTGAACTCATTCTAATGAGCACCTGTGTCTCGTCTTCGACTTCGCCAAGTCAAGCGATCATGAGATCATCGCCACCACTAAACGGTGAAGACTAAGACACAATGGTCTATCCGATGTTTCGATATCCTTGTCTCGGAATATCTACGACCACGAACCATTTTAGACTTATGCTACAGACGGTCAAACGTTTCTCCATGATCGAGATACTCATCTCGATACCCGTTTGACCTTGCATAAAGTCTCAGGACTTTACCTAAGTTGATATCTAATGTTGACTACATTACAATATAACTTAGATAAATTATTACCAAACAGCTTACTGTTATTTCGAACAAGATGTTTGTGCTATTCACACAGGAATAAATGGCCTTGAGGGCATAATATTCCTACATTATCTTGGGGGTTTTGGTTTTTTTTTGGGTGTGATTTTGGGTGTGTTTTGGGTTTGGGTGTGTTTTGGGGGGTTGGATGGGGTTTTGGGTTTTGGGTTTAAGGAGGTTGTTCCTTGTGGCGACGTGACATTGCCACATGGGAAAAATTCAAAAACATCCTTCAGTTGTATTAAGGATGTATTCCACATTAACATGCTAATTTACTAATAACACTAACATGCAGTTATACTAATATTATTATTAATACTAACATGTGTTGAATATATATATGCTAACATTAGTATAAATTAATATGTCTAACTTAACATTAAAATAACAGTATAACAAACTTACATGTTGTTTTAGAAAACTAATATTAACAACTAATATACTTTGGAAACTTATTGTTTTGTGTTTCTCTTGCATGTGCTTGCAGATCGGCGGCGGCGGCATTTCTCCGACGACAGTGCATTGGCGGTTTGGCAGCGTGGGCTGGCGGTGGCTGGCTGCTGAGGGTCGGAGGGTGGCCTGGGTCGCTGCGGGAGATGGGGGAGGCTGTCGAAATTGCTTCGGATGGAGGAAGGAGCGCGGGCTGCTCGGGTTTCAAGAGGGGGTTGTTTACATGTGGCCGGAGGGAGGGTTGAACGGTGTGGTCGGAGGAGTGGGGGTGCTGGCAGTTTAGGGTTGTTCGGAGATGGGTGGAGGGGATGCAGTCGGACAGGGTGGCTGAGGGCGGAGAGAGAAGTCGGGCGGGGCTTGGATGCGGAAGGTTGCAGTCGGGGTTGCGAGCTTGGAGGGTGGTCGGAGTGGTGGCTGGCGTGAGGCGTTGGGTTGGTGGATGGGAGGTGGAGGTGCGGTTCGATGTTGCACTGGTGTGGGCACTGGCTACGTGTGGCAGTCGGATGGGGAGGCCACCGGTGGATAGATGGCCAGAGGTCGGTGTTGCTGGGTGCTAGGTGTGGTGGTGGGTGAAGGCCGGAGGAAGAGTACATGGGTTAGGGTTTGGTTTGTTTGGAGAGGGGAGGGGAGAGATCCTAGGGTTTTATTGGGTTTTATTTTGTAGAGGCTGTTGTGTGTGTGAGTTAGAAATCTTAGGGGTTTAATGCATGTATACGAAAATTAAAAAAAGAGGACAAGGAAATGTGGCAGCTAAGAATTGCTAGGTTATGGTCTTTGTGTTAAAAAATGGAAAGGGTTTAAAGTTAGAGGAAAATGGAAAGAATGAGAAGTAATTACAATTAAGAATAGGATTCATTGCCATTATAATAGGAAAAAGTCTCATATGAGTTTAAGGAAATAGATTTTGAATTTGAATTTGAAATAATTATTTATTGAATCATATACTAATATATTTACATATAATTATAGCTAATTAAAATACGCATATAAGTATATAAGCTAATTGAAATACGTACGTAATACGAATACGTACATGATACGGAAGATCACATGACAAAAGATAGAATACGTGCAAAATACGTATTATTAAATACCGGCCGTTACAATGTTAAACCTCACATAAAGTCACAGGACTTTATATAAGTATTAATATAGATAAACATTTATAAAACATACCCAGATAAGTGGGTCCAATTAGCATAATATTATTTGAACAAGATGTTTCATTACTGATAATTGGCCTTGAGGGCATATATATCTCAACAAATATTATAAAGGAGATACATTGTCTTCACTACCACCTTGAGTTGGTCAACACACTTTGAAGCCAGACGATGCAATAGAGGCACATTTGGAAGCGATGCAGAAAAAGATTCAAGCCATTGAGTTGAAGGCAGTAAAGAGTGTGTCCGCGGAGTGGAGTTATGTGCTGGGCACAACACGTCGAGTTTCCCCACCCTTCCCACCTTAAAATAAGTGTCAAAGGAGCCCACTACAGAAGTGAGCCAAGTTTTCCATGAATTCAACCCCAATGCTTACAATCCAAATTTGCGCAACCACCCGAACTTGCGTTGGAAGCCACACCAACCGTCACAACAAGTTCAACAGCAATCTCATCCACTTTACAAGACACCAACATTCAGCAACAACTTTCAAGGAGGTGGGTACCAAAAAAGAAAGAGAAAGCAAGTGAGCCACACATGCAATCGATTAATGAAACTTTGCAGTAAATCATCCAGATTCAATCAACGTAAAGTCAACAATTCCAGTAATTTCAACAGTTCCAACAGGCACAAAATCAACAAATGAACGAGAACTTAGTGAGGTTGACTTTGTTGGGAAATGTATGTCCGCAAGCCTAGTTATTTATAATCAGGAGAACTTGTTTGAAATGATAGTATGCTATCTGGTACTGTTTATCTGAGTATGATTATAAATGTGTCACACCCCGCTCTCCCAATTATGGAAGATGTGTAGCTTGACAAGGCCGCCGTAGTATTCAGACGCTGTGCTTTGAGCCCTTATATTCCAAATACTACTATGCATTAATTGTGATTAAATTAAACCATAAACGCAGGCCACTACGACATAATGGAATTGTACAGAAAGAAAAATAAAGTGCTCAAACAAAATTTAAATCCACAGACACTGAAAGGAAATATGAAACATGCAATAACATTTTATCAAGAGTACATTTATACATACTGCTGTACAAGGTACAAAAGTAGGGCATAACCAAAAAGAACCTCCAACCCACAAAAGAAAACAAAAGTGTCCACACCCAGTACAACTCACTCCCTAGTCTACCCCAGGGAAGTCCAACTGTACAAGTTCACACTCGGTTGGCTCCATCTGTACCTCGAGATGGGAAAAGTGCTTTAAAGAGTGCTCCTGCACCGACTGTCCTGCTCATAACCCTGGAAAAGTAAATGGGTCACGTCAACGCGTGACCCAGTAAGAATACCTAACTAAACTAGGTAGAGCCCAGTTTCAGAACCGGTCTACCTAACACAAAGAGGGGTCGGTCTACTGAAAGCATAGATGTCCACAAATTATTGCATAAATTAAGACATGTTTCATCATGCATGTACTGAAAATAAAGCCGAGGAACATAAGAACATGAAGTACAATTTTCACATGTCAATGACATTAATTATAGTTTTGACAATTAATTTAACATTTTGTAAACCAGTGTAAATTGTAGGATACTTAAGGAGCTGGACTTCACCCAGGGTGGGTGAACACAATGTTACTCCTATCAGTGACACGAGCACTGTATGGGCTTTTTGTAACTCCCCTGTTTCGGGAGGGAGATGGTGGCACTCCTCTACCCTATGGTGCATCACGAGCACACCCATGAGCCTTTGTAACCTACACACTCCTTGTGTCGGCTGTCGAGAGTGTGAGTGACACTATTATCCATGTCCACTCCTTAACGCCTATATTTTACACATGTTTTCCCCAAACACACATCTAAAGTTTCACTATCTTTGAATGGACAGAAACCCCCATAGCATTAACTCTCATCTCACTCATAATTATCGCATTATTACATCAAGTGTTCCATTTCGGCGGTCTCAATTACCGTTTTCACATTTCATATTCATATTTTTGTTTTCTACATGAACATCTCTTTATGTTCATTTATCACTTTCATGTACACAATCTTTCATGATCAATTTCACGCATGAAACTATTCAACTATAACATGAGATTTCTTTTCTTGCATGAAGGATATAGTAACAATATCATGGTATTCTCATTAATAATCTTTAAGGATGGAATTCTAACATAAGCAACTGGATTTTCAAAACTTAATTATCACATGAAGCATATCATTAGCTTGGAACTTACTATTCATAAAGCATAGCATGGTTGCATGGATTATAACATGAAAATTACACAATTAATTGATAACTGATCTGGGAAAACAGACCACACGATTGTTTGTGGTAATCCACATGACCTTGTGGAGCACCCAGTCAAGACTCAGAAAAACTCGACCACACTGTCGTTTTTGTAATGCACACGACTGTGTGGAGCCCAACATAAGAAAACCCAGAGGCATATCCACACGATCGTTTGGTAAGCCATACAGCCGTGTGAGTGGAACTACGACTAAATTTAATTCTACATTCGACACGGCTGTTTCCGCGATCGACACGGCCGTGTCGATGCGTGGAAGGTTGCTCATGCACTTCACTCGATCACGTCTACGTCGACGCGACTTCAGAAGTTAAGGGGGGTTACACGACTGTGTCTAAGTCGTGTGAGATAAAGGAGTGACGACGACAACAACACGATCAGGGAAATGACCGTGTAATATGCGAAATGACCACCAAAACGACTGTTTGATTTCATAATACTGTCGTTTCTACAAAAACTTAGACTAACTTATATGCGATTAGAAACTATGCCCTAGCTAATTTGGATATGCTTCCTACCTCTGCAAGTCCTTTGATGATTCTCTGGACCTTCTTCTCCTTGAAGACCATCTGAAAGTTTAGTCCTCCTCTCCAATGGCCAAAAGCTTTGAGAATTAGGGTTATGGAGCTTTGGATTTTGGTGAAGGGAAGGAGCAGTGAGGGTCTTGGGTTGTGCGTGAGCTGGGAGTGGAGGAGAGAGAACTTTTCCCAATTTTCTATCCTTTTCTCATATTTTCCTCAATTTTTCTTCTCTTTTAATCCTCCTAATCATCCTCATCATCCCCTCCATCTCTATTAACATGCCAAATGTCAAGGGTTAGGTGAAGATTAAGGGGGTGACGCATATGAGGGGTAGTGTGTCCTTATGAGAAAATTTAAGGATTTAGTTGTAGGAAATATAGAAATACTTTAATTAATACCACATACTCCTCCCAAATACAAGTACTTCACCCAAATACCTATTCATTTAAATTCAAATGGTGTTTAAAAATTATTTAAAAATAATTTGGTTATTACTAAAATTAGAGAAAAACTCATAAAAATACCTAGAAATTTATGTGTAAGCATGCATCCAAAAATTACGTATAACATATGCATATATTAACATTAGGGCTCTTACAAAATGTTTGTCTGCATTTTATACTTAGATAAAGTTCTGAGATTTGATGCAAGGTCGAACATGTATCGAGATGAGGATCACGATCATGTAGAAGTGTTTCGACCACCAGTAGCATAAGTCTACAACTGTTTATAGTCATAGATGCATCAAGAAAGGACATCGATGCATTCGATAGACTATTGTGGCTCTATCTTCCCGCAAGTAGGCCCGATATTATGTTTTTCAATATGCTTATGTGCTTGTTATCAATCACAACCAAAACAATCACATTTGATTGCGGTCAAACAGATTTTTTGTTATTAAAACCAATGACTTGACTATGTATTATTTTATCATAAGTCAAGCTCTTATGAACTAGTTTCATTTAGTGATGCCGATTTTGCCGGATGTAAATCCGATAGGAAAAATACCAGTGGCACTTCTCATTTCTTAGGAAATTCCCTTGTATCTTGGTTCTCCAAGAAACAATATTCGGTATCTCTTTCTACAACCGAAACGGGATACATTGCCCCAGGATTAGGTTGTGCACAAGTTCTATGGATGAGACAAACACTTAAAGACTATGATATTGAGTGTGGCACATGTCCAATCATGGTTGATAACCAAAGTGCTCTTTGTCTATCCAAGAACTCGGTATAACACTCCCGTACCAAACACATTGATATTTGACATCATTTCATTAATGATCATGTCCTCAAGAAGGACATTTGTCTAGAGTACGATGAAACCCAAAACCAAATTGCCGATAATTTCACCCAATCTCTCAAAGAAGATTCCTTTATGAGGCTTAGGAGAGAATTAGGTATTATGAGTGAATCTGAACTTTAGAAGATCATTTTCCTTAGGACTAGTATATTTCCATCTCACGCTATTGTATGCTCATGTCTTAATCAATTCTTTCTTGGATATATATCTCACTTTCATAATTGAGTATTTCCCTCATGAGATTTATATACAATTCTCTTATGCATCTCTTGAGCATTATGTATTTGATTTGAATGGATATTATATATGTTGATTATATATGTGATTAGCATTAATGAATGATTGGTTAAGATGATTGCTTCTATCGTTTAGCTTGAGAATTCTTATAGAAATTCATCAAGGTTCAACGAAAGCTTTCTGATATAAGTCAGACGCCTGGTGTTGTCGAACTGGACGTCTGTCTCTCATATTTTTCCATCTGACCAGATGTCTAATGATGTCTTACCAAACACCTGAACCGATTTTTAGACGCCTGGACATTGTACTACAAATACCTAGTAATATGTTTGTCAGTCTATCAAATGTTTCCCTAGAGCAATAATCTTCAGACTTCACAAGATTAGTCGTCTGATCCTGACATATCAGACGCCTGGAAAGTTCGTCAGGCACCTGATTGGTCTGCTATAGATGCCTGATCATCATAAACTTTGAGTTACATATTCTATATTCTTTCGACCAGACGTTTGATGATCTTGATCTAGACGCCTGGCTCAGTATAATTTCATTCATCTCTTTAATTCTCCAGACGCCTGGATATTTCACTCTAGATGCATGTCGAATGATTTTAAGCCATATCAACTTTTGATCTAACAGCTGAGATTTATCGACCGATCGATATAAGTCTCAAATCCCTCAATTTGGGCTTGAGATATCTCATTCTTTTGTTTAACCCTCCGTCCGACTCTATCAAATTGTCGATCATCCATCGTTCTCCTTGGAGTTTATCTCCGATGGCTCCTAAAAAGCTCATAGGCAAACGAAAGGCTTGCTCTCTATCTCCTCCACCAGTACATCATCAGATTGTACCCAGGAGCAATCGTACAAAGATGACCATCCCCCTTGATGCATCGCATCAGGTACTTCTTACCACGGATTGATCTCAAGATCAACCTTCATTATCCACGTAGCCACAATCTTCATATCATCATCCACCTTAGACTGCAGTTCATCTTTCGATCTGCCGTAACCAATAATGTCAGAGTCGGTTTGTCAATATTTTGTCTGCTAAATTTATCCCGGAGAGATACATCACTTTCTCCCATTTCTCTGGTCTAGCAGAAGTCTTTGGGCGTGCTGGGATGTTGGTAATTTGGCGAGACATAAAACCACATTCTACTATCCAAATCATGTTTGATTGTTTTACGTAAATCGTGCTAGGGATGAGATCAATTGCCTTGACACCATGGTTCAGGGTGTCCTTATTGTGCTCACGGCTGAATTATTGGGAGCAATTCTTCATATCCCATTCTCTGGCCAACACCTTGATGACATCGTCATTGGCATGTCGAACCACGACATTCTGTCTCAGATATACATAGTGGTTCCTTAATGCCTCTCACCTTTCCTCAAGACTAGTGACCTCTGGTATCTTAGTTAGATAACCAATCTCATTTTCAAATCAAATTAACTCCCTAAGACTTGCTTAGTCAATTACATTTCTGAGGAGTATCACAGAGCTTTCTATGCTTTTGAGGGATTCGGGTGAACTGGGCTCAAGTCATACTTGGCCGGATGTTATCTTCATCTCAGCTAATCTATCCCCCCATGCTGACCCATGTGGTTCACTCACTTTCAGATTTCTCTTCTTCCCAGTAAGCGTACTCGTCCTGGGGCCCGTATCAATGCCACTCTTAAGAAGAAATCAAGGCAGCTTTGAAAGTTATAGCATCTAAAGCTGCTGGCATTTCCAGTTTTTTGGTCCCTCTATGACTGTTGACCCACTTCCTACTTCACCTCCTCATCACCCAGCAGCTACTGATATCCCATCATCATCCACTCACCCTCTTTCATCAGAGGAGTCTCTAAATATCCTCAAGGCTCAACTTCATAGCCTTGGAGACGGGTTTTCTACACTGACATCTATGTCTTCGTCTTGTCAGCTAAATGATCTAAATGAGATAAATGATCTTACTTCTTCGTCTTGTCAGGCTAGGAATCGTATGGCCAAGCTGCAGAAAAGCCATGACAGTCTGAGGAACCACATTCAGGAACATGATTGTTTGAGGAGTAAAATTTCCACCGTTGTTTTCATTGTTGAATCTCAATTGAAAAGGATGGAGAGTCAAGAATAGACGATTGAGGTTTTGACTCTCCTTGTTCGGAAGATAGCTGTTAGGCTTGAGGGTCAGGTACATACGCTTCTTAACTTGATGCCTATTCCTGAGCAAGCACCTGCAGAATCTTCTGGACCATCCACTTCTTGTCCACCACCACAACAACCGTGAAGTGTCTTGAGTTATCTGTATCTGATTAAGTACTAGACTTTATAGCATGATGATCTTTATGAGTTTTTTTGATGGAGTTGTATTTTGTACCTTTGATATCATTATATGTGTGGGTGTGTGGGTGTGTGGTAATGAGCTGACAGCGCATGAATTTTTTCCTGTGCTGTCAGCGATTTGGGCCCTCTAAAAATATTTTTGTTAAATTTTTTTGCAGTAGTTAGATATAATTGACTAGCTCTCCACAAATTTTCAGGTCAAGCCAACACCATTTGAGCCTCCGTTCATCGATTTCAAAAACATTGTGCAAAACTATCCAGAATTTTGGACAGTTTTGCATAATGTTTTTGAAATCGATGAACGGAGGCTCAAACGGTGTTGGATTGACCTGAAAATTTGTGGGAAGCTAGTTAACAAGTATATCTAACTACTGGAAAAAAAATTTTAAAAAAATTGTTTACCCCCCAAATCGGTGACATCACAGGAAAAATTTCATGCGCTTTCAGCTCACCTCCATATTCCTCATATATATATTTATATATATGTATGTATGTAGACTTTTATCCCCCCAAAAATGAAGGATGATGGATCACAAGTTGTTCGAATAAATAACTCCTTGCTGGATAGGGGGTCTGAGCGTTGGAAGAACACACTGGTGGGCTACGTCCTAGGTGACGTGCCCTACTATGGGCAATTGCGTGCTTGGGTAGATCGATTGTGGAGGTTGAAGAAGTGGATTCAAATTTACAGTCGGGAGAACGGTTTCTTCTATTTTAAATTAGAATGTGAAAAGGAGTGTGAGAGGATTTTATATGGGGGGCCGTGGCTATTTGATGGAAGGTTGACAGTGCTTCAACAATGGAGTCCAACTTTTCGACACGAACATGACGTCCTTGCTTCAGTACCAGTCTGGGTTCAATTTCATGGGTTGCCACTTAATATGTGGACCCTTGAAATCCTAAACATCATTGCATCCGTAGTGGGTGTCCCCCTTTGTGTAACGCCCCGCTCCCCGGGATACCCGCTAAGTACGAATCTGTATCAGGTATTCCCGAAGCAGCAAGTGTTATGAAGGAAATACAAAATTAAAAACACAAGCAGCAGGTCCACTGTTCACTGCTAGGGTAGTACCTGTAATGTTCCCAAAGCACAACCAAGCAACCAATAACATAAACACAGAAAGAAACACTGAGGGAAATTGTACAACAACTAATCCCAAAGAAAGTCTGATTTCTATACATCATCCATCTGTACATACATCCACCATCAACATCTCGTCACTACCCAAACAAAAATCCCAAGAGTGCAACACCCTCTCCTTACACCTCGCCATCCCAACCTAACTCATCCACAGAACTCCACTGCTCCACCTCCTAGCCCTCAACCAACTCCATCACCAACACCTGAAAAGTCAACGGTGGGGCACGTCTATGCGTGACCCAGTAGGAATTCCATATCTCAACTAGTCCTTACATGAAGTGTTGAAAGGGTGCACGTGAGCAGGCAGAGTGTATGTCATGGCATAAACATCTACTATAGTAAAGGAAGTAACAACTATAGTTGTGAACATGTAAAAGCGTGCACGTGCAACAGGCAAGGTGTACAAAAATGGTATACAACATAAAAGAACCATAGTAAAGAAACACAAGTAAACAACATATACATTTACCATTGCTACAAGAATAAGGAGGGTTTACAATTAATCCATTGGTTAGCATTTTGGAACCCGGGTAAATCGTAGAACGCTAAGGAGTCGGACTTCACCGAGGGTGGGTGAAAAGTGGTACCGCAACCTGCGACACGAGCATTGGAGGGGCCTCTCGTAACTCTGTGCCCGAACGGGGCAAGGCAGTAGAGCGAGACTCATCTCGGTTTTTCTGTCGGACAAACGGAGCAAACCATCAGTTACCGTCATGGTGCATCACGAGTACACCAGCGGCCTCTCCAACCCTTTCAACTCGCCCTTCCGGGAGTGATACAACGGGTGAGAATTCATATCATCTCTCTGCTCCTTAACTCCTATAATTTACCCTTGTTTCTCCCAAACCCCATGTCACCCTCCTTTAAGAGGACTTAGTCATTTTCATGAAACATAACACTTTTCATTTCTTTTCTTTCCACAGTTCATCACACATTTGGGACATGCATCGCCTTGTGCATTCCCTTTCTATTTTCACATAATATACATGAAACATATACCCATATTCACATCATCATTTGTATGTGTCAAGAACATAACCACATCTCACCATATAACAGCAACAATTAAGAACACTAATGGCAAGATTAACCCCAAAAGAACTTAAAGCAACATTCAAATCATTTAGCTTGATGGAAAAGCAGAACAGTTAGATTAAGAAGCACATTTCTCCATAATTTTGTATCAAACATGCACATGCAATATAAATGACAGTTGTAGATATAGTTGTGCTGGATTCACCTATAAATTTTCATGCAGAAATATGAACTGGGTGATTTATGGTGAATTGTTTTGTAAGACCTGCCGAATCTGTTTTTTAGACAGAATCTAAGATCTGTAAAGATTGCTAATATAGGACATGTTACAGTTAGAATCTGGAAAATGTGCACCCATGGAAAGTTGTAGAAAAAGTTGTTATCTTTCCAACGAGACCAAGATCATCAATTTTTATGGAGTGTGCAGGGACTGATCTACGTTTTGCCAAACTGTGTCCAGACTAGATGAAATTCCGACATGTTGTAAAGATGACATTATTACTCCTAATTACTGTACTGAACATGTTGCATATTTTATATGATTTTGGGGTAGAATTTCAAGGGCTACACGAATATAATTTCTTCAGAATTTAATTCTTGATAAAACTCAGAATTACTTACTGCGCACAACCATACAAAACTCAGATTTACTCAACGCACAAAACCATACAAAACTCAGAGTTGCTCAACGCACAAAACCATACAAAAGTCAGAATTGCTCAATGCACAAAACCATACAAATGTCAGAATTGCTCAATGCACAAAACCATACAAAATTCAGAATTTAAAAAGGTAAAACCACATCAACAATAATCATGAAACTAATCATGCAACTCTAATACTAGTTGGAGATGGAATCCTACCTTAGGGGTGATGAGAGACAAGGGGGTAGCCCAAATCCCTATGGTTCCTCCCTTTTCAAACCCTTCTTCTTCTTCCTTAATTCCTCCTTCTCCTCAAGATCCTAGAATGAGCAACATCACCCAAACGACGACAGGGATGTTGCGGGGGTGTGCAGAGTGAGGGTGGCGTAGCCCTATGGGTGCTCAGCCTCCCTAATGTCTGAGAGTGAGTAAGGGGAAGGGATGAATTCGGCCTGATATTTGGGAAGAGAGTGAGTGAATGAAACTTTTCTTTCTTATTCCTAGAGTAGCCACCTCATCTCCCTAAAATCCTCTAAGCATGCCACCAAGCCTTGGGTTAGGTAAGGATCAAGGATGTCTTGACACATCAAAGGTGGAGGTGTCCCTTAGGAAAAATTAGGATTTTGTTTTATAGAAAAATAACTATACCCACTTAATACACATACAATACTTAATACTCATCAAGACATTAGTATTCCAACCATATATTTTATTTAATAAAACCATATGTCATACAAAATTATTTAAAAATAATTTTTAGCTTGAAAAAATTAAATAAAATACATAAGGGCTCCCAAAAATTTATACGCATATATATACGTCCAAGAATACGTATTAATACACGTATATGAATTTTGGGGTCATTACATCCTACCCATCTTAAAATAAAGTCCGTCCTCGGACTTTCCAATTCAGGACATAGCTAAGGGTGAATATAGTTATATATGGTCAATCTACCCCAAACTTATATACACACACATTCATATATCAACACTTGTACCATTTCAAAATACACACATTCATGGTACTGTACACACATACACATGCATCTCTATATATAGATATAGACATACGACCATGTATGTCTCCTAACATATATCCAAGCACACATATACATGTCATCACATAAAGTCTCATACAACAATATCAATACACACAAATACTCACCTAATGATATATCTATCCAAACACTGGTGTAAGCGTATCCACTTACAGCCAGACATACAACCATATATATCTTCCACACACACACACACACACACACACACACACACACACACACACACACACACACACACACACACACACACACACATATCACAACACTAATACACATAGGGCATGCCCACTCATACCTGAGTGGAACACAAAGATCCGCACATGGATCTACACAATCAGCATGTACACATACACCACATATAACAAACACAGACAGCATGCCATATCTATACATCGCCTAGAGCTCAATCAATTATATAGGTCCATGATACACACTCCTCATAGGCTACCATATATTAACACATAAACACATGCACCTCTATACTCAGACATACAATCATGTATGTCTCCTAATATCCATCCAACATTCGACATGCATCATCACACAAGTCTTACATATCAATACCAATACACATAGATAGCCATACAATAATATATCCGTCCATCCACAAGTGTAAGCATACCAGCTTACAGCCATACATGTATCATATACTCATCACATATATCAACACATAGTACTAATACTCTTAAGACATAGCCACACATACATGGGTGGAACTCAAGGATCAGCACATGCATCTTCATACTCTACATGTGCATACATCACATATAGTATATAGCCACTACACAATACATCTATACACTACATGCATCTCAATCAAGTATATATCCCAATTATACACAATACTCATAAGTCAACCATATATTAACACATATAATTCAAATACAATCACATAGCCATATAATCATTTGTACATATACCATAGTCATATGCACATGAGTATATCATCTCAATATGCTCGACAAGCCATTTTCAACACGTATAGAGCTACAGACGTACATGTACACATACATACACACATAGATATATACACACATCCTTACTCAATCAACACTCTAGTGTCTATCCTCAGGGCTCTATACCGCAAACTTATGATATCGGGGCTCCATTTTAAGGTAGAACTCCTACCCACCTTAAGACCGAACTACCTCTGGAACACTACATGCAATACCCTTACACAGCTGCAGTGCGGAGATCTGCATGGGCCACCACCTATAACGCCTCGCTCCCCGGGATACCCACTAAGTACGAATCCGTATCAGGTATTCCCGAAGCAGCAAGTGTTACGAAGGAAATACAAAATTAAAAACACAAGCAGCAGGTCCACTGCTCACTGCTAGGGTAGTACCTGTAATGTTCCAAAAGCACAACCAAGCAACCAATAACATAAACACAGAAAGAAACACTGGGGGAAATTGTACAACAACTAATCCCAAAGAAAAGTCTGATTTCTATACATCATCCATCTGTACATACATCCACCATCAACATCTCGTCACCACCCAAACAAAAATCCCAAGAGTACAACACTCTCTCCTTACCCCTCGCCATCCCAACCTAACTCATCCACATAACTCCACTGCTCCACCTCCTAGCCCTCAACCAACTCCATCACCAACACCTGAAAAGTCAACGGTGGGGCACGTTTATGCGTGACCCAGTAGGAATTCCATATCTCAACTAGTCCTTACATGAAGTGTTGAAAGGGTGCACGTGAGAAGGCAGAGTGTATGTCATGGCATAAACATCTACTATAGTAAAGGAAGTAACAACTATAGTTGTGAACATGCGAAAGCGTGCACGTGCAACAGGCAAGGTGTACAAAAATGGTATACAACATAAAAGAACCATAGTAAAGAAACACAAGTAAACAACATATACATTTACCATTGCTACAAGAATAAGGAGGGTTTACAATTAATCCATTGGTTAGCATTTTGGAACCCGGGTAAATCGTAGAACGCTAAGGAGTCGGACTTCACCGAGGGTGGGTGAAAAGTGGTACCGCAACCTGCGACACGAGCATTGGAGGGGCCTCTCGTAACTCTGTGCCCGAACGGGGCAAGGCAGTAGAGCGAGACTCATCTCGGTTTTTCTGTCGGACAAACGGAGCAAACCATCAGTTACCGTCATGGTGCATCACGAGTACACTAGCGGCCTCTCCAACCCTTTCAACTCGCCCTTCCGGGAGTGATACATCGGGTGAGAATTCATATCATCTGTCCACTCCTTAACTCCTATAATTTACCCGTGTTTCCCCTTAACCCCATGTCACACTCCTTTAAGAGGACTTAGTCATTTTCATGAAACATAACACTTTTCATTTCTTTTCTTTCCACAGTTCATCACATATTTGGGACATGCATCGCCTTGTGCATTCACTTTCTCATTTCACATAATATACATGAAACACATAACCATATTCACATCATCATTTGCATGTGTCAAGAACATAACCACATCTCACCATATAACAGCAACAATTAAGAACACTAATGGCAAGATTAACGCCAAAAGAACTTAAAGCAACATTCAAATCATTTAGATTGCTGGAAAAGCAGAATAGTTAGATTAAGAAGCACATTTCTCCATAATTTTGTATCAAACATGCACATGCAATATAAATGACAGTTGTAGATATAATTGTGCTGGATTCACCTATAAATTTTCATGCAGAAATATGAACTGGGTGATTTATGGTGAATTGTTTTGTAAGACCTGACGAATCTGTTTTTTAGACAGAATCTAAGATCTGTAAATATTGCTAGTATATGACATGTTACAGTTAGAATCTCGAAAATGTGCACTCAGGGAAAGTTGTAGAAAAAGTTGTTATCTTTCCAACGAGACCAAGATCATCAATTTCTATGGAGTGTGCATGGACTGATCTACGTTTTGCCAAACTGTGTCCAAACTAGATGAAATTCCGACATGTTGTAAAGATGACATTATCACTCCTAATTACTGTACTGAACATGTGGCATATTTTATATGATTTGGGGGTAGAATTTCAAGGGCTACACGAATATAATTTCTTCAGAATTTAATTCTTGATAAAACTCAGAATTACTTACCGCGCACAACCATACAAAACTCAGATTTACTCAACGCACAAAATCATACAAAACTCAGAATTGCTCAACGCACAAAACCTTACTAAAGTCAGAATTGCTCAATGCACAAAACCATACAAATGTCAGAATTGCTCACTGCACAAAACCATACAAAATTCAGAATTTAAAAAGGTAAAACCACAACAACAACAATCATGAAACTAAGCATGCAACTCTAATACTTGTTGGAGATGGAATCCTACCTTAGGGGTGATGAGAGACAAGGGGTTAGCCCAAATCCCTATGGCTCCTCCTTCAAACCCTTCTCCTTCTTCCTTAAATCCTCCTTCTCCTCAAGATCCTAGAATGAGCAACAACACCCAAACGACGACAGGGATGCTACGGGGGTGTGCAGAGTGAGGGTGGCGTAGCCCTATGGGTGCTCAGCCTCCCAAATGTCTGAGAGTGAGCAAGGGGAATGGATGAATTCGGCCTGATCTTTGGGGAGAGAGTGAGTGAATGAAACCTTTCTTTCTTATTCTTATAGTAGCCACCTCATCTCCCTAAAATCCTCTAAGCATGCCACCAAGCCTTGGGTTAGGTAAGGATCAAGGATATCTTGACACATTAAAGGTGGAGGTGTCCCTTAGGAAAAATTAGGATTTTGTTTTATAGAAAAATAACTATACCTACTTAATACACATACAATACTTAGTACTCATCAAGGCATTAGTATTCCAACCATATATTTTATTTAATAAAACCATATGTCATACAAAATTATTTAAAAATAATTTTTATCTTGACAAAATTAAATAAAATACATAAGGACTCCCAAAAATTTATACGCACATATATACGTCCAAGAATACGTATTAATACACGAATATGAATTTTGGGGTCATTACACTTTGCCTTGACAGCTCAACTGCTAAATTGGAATGACTGTCTTATGTCAGATGCTTAATTGAGGTTGACGCTAAAAAGCTTCTTCCTAATACTGTTGGAGTGGAGTTGGATGACGGTTCCATCATTATTATAGAAACCAAATTTGAAGGTGAACAACCGAGATGTAGTCAATGCATCTGTTTTGGACATGCTAATGCTCAATACCAGGCTAAGCTCCCTTAAATCCAAATCCGGGAGCGTAATACGCTATCCTCAAATCCTGGTGATATTGTGTCAAAATCGCAATTTGCACCTTTTAGTGAAGCAGGACATCCCAGTAAGGATATTGTTGGCGCATCAATCCATGCTACTGGCAAGTCTGCATCGAATATTGTGGGAATTAGTGATCATGGGAAAGTTAATAGCACAACAAAGCACTCCAGCGGTTCTTCCTTAGTGAATAATCTGGAAGTTGAAATCGACGGGATACTGCAAGATGACACGGCTCAAGTTCCCTCTATGATACGATCATCCAATGCAGATGGTCAAGTGTTACAAGCTAGTACCAGTTATATGGCAGTTAGGGGCTTGCATTCAGGTGGGGATGTGACATCACCAAAGGCTGTTAATTTTGTTGATACAACATCCGTTGTTAATACCTCTAGAGGAGGCCAAAAATCTGACACTCCTTTCGTTCCAAACTTTTCCCCACCGATCTCCCTATAGTACTTGGAGACTTGCCAGCTAATACGTGCAAACCTACTCCATCTATCATAGATGATGTCTCTGACTCTGAAATAGACATCATCCCAATAGAGCTATCCATTGATAACCCAGAATGGGAATTGGAACCAGAAGCAGCTAAAGGGAAGCATGATGATATTACGTTGACTATCCCTAAAAAGGTCACGGCCCAAGCAGCAGCAGGAGGGGGAACAAGGAAGAGCTCATGCTAGCGGTAAGCATACCCAAACTGTTATTTTATGAGTCTATTTATATGGAACACGCGAGGTCTTAACAACCCCATTAGAAGAAGAGATCTACGCGATAGATTTAATAAGATTAAACCCTCTTTTGTGATTTTACCGGAAACCAAGCTGAAGGAAGGTGACAGTAAATGGAAGGCTATGTTCCCTAAGAATTGGAATACAATTGATAATTTCCCTTTGCAGAAGGGAGGCCGCATCTTAGTTGGTTTTGACAGCTTGATATGGGAAGTTAATGTACAATCAATTTCCCAACAACATATTACTATGCAATGCAATCATAATGGGGGGCTCTTAGTCGCTATCACTGCTATTCAAATTTTTCAATGTTTGGGTTAAATTGTCTGGCTACAGCGATCTTCTTACTACGGTATGGGGTCAACATATTGGAGGCTCTCCGATGTACTGAGTCGTTACAAAACTCAGTAACCTTAAGAATGAACTGCGAAGCTGGGCCCAACAGCAAAGCCGAGCCAACAATGTAGCTGATTGTTGCAGGAATCTGGAGTATGTTCGCTCATCTACAAATCTGAACTTTGATTTTAATTTGCAAAAAGAGGAGCAGGATTTGTCACACAAGCTAGAAAATTTAATGGAGGTTGAGGAAAGCATGTTGCGGCAAAAGAGTAAACATGATTGACTGAATATGGGGGACAAAAATTCCAGGTTCTTTTACACTGCCATGAAGGCTAGGCAGAGTCACAGTAACCTTGGTCATTTAGTAGATGCGAACGTGATCTTAAACAAATCCAATGAGGAACAAAGGAGCAATGCACCCAACTATTATGAATCATTGTACAATCAGACTCACTATTGGAGTGTATTTCCAAGGCTTTCTCTGAAACGAAATCTAGCTCATGCTGATTCTACTTGGCTGGAGAGGAGAGTTACTAAAGATGAAATCAAGGATGCGGTGTTCCAAATAGGGGTGGATAAATCCCCTGGTCCAGATGGGTTTAACGACTTTTTTACCAGCATAACTGGAACATTATAGGCAATGATGTCTCTGAAGCTATCCATTCTTTCTTTCGCTCGGGCTCCATTATGCACCCACTTAATCATACTCACGTCATTCTGGTTCCTAAAAACTCTAAAGCCTCTGGGCTTGGAGATTACAGACCCATTGCTTGTTGCAATGTCCTCTATAAAGTTATTAGCAAAATTATCTGTAATAGACTGAGAGTAGTTATTCACGAATTAATCTCGCCCAACCAATCTGCTTTTCTTTAGGGGAGATTATTATCTGATTGTGCTTTGCTAGCGCATGAGCAGATTAGGGATTCAAGTAACCCTATAGGTGCCAGAGCTTACCTCAAATTAGATCTGTGAAAGGCATTTGATAGTGTTAACCGTGATTTATATATTACATGCTTCATCGTATGAGGTTCGGCAGGAAATTTATTTTGTGGATAAAAGAATGCATATCCACCCCGACATTCTTAGTCATGGTCAATGGCTCCCCATTCGGATATTTTGAAGGTAACAGAGGGCTTAGACAGGGTGACCCACTCTCCCCATATCTATTTGTCATCACTATGGAGGCCTTTTCGTTAATGATTGATAAAGCTATTGTTGGTCGTGGCATTCAACCTATGCGACGTACAGGTGCTATAAGCCATCTTCTATTTGCAGATGACTTAACTTCTATTTATCCGAGCTAATAAGCATTCCTTTGAAGGCCTCAAAACTATATTATCATATTTTTCTAATCATATTGGATTGCAGATAAATTGGGATAAAAGTACGTCCATTTTCAGTAAAGGTACCAAAAATCCTATTGGTTTATCTGATTTGCTAGGAATCAAGTTGGGTACCACAATTACGACATATTTAGGACTTCCACTCTCAACAAGATACCCGAAGCCATCCTTGTATGATAGGTTGATTGACAAATGCAGAAAGAGACTTATGGGTTGGACGTCTTCTTTATTATCCATTTCAGGGCGGATCGAATTGGTCAGGACTGTCATTTATGGTATGGTTATTTTTTGGCTCCAAGTTTATCGCATTCCAAAATCTGTTCTATGCACTATTACATCCACTTGTAGGAAATTCATTTGGGGCTCCTCCAACACTTGGGCCTGGATAGACATGTGTACTCCTAAGGAGGAGGGTGGTGTGGGTATGAGATTGCTCCCTGATCTTAATCATGCTGCAGGTGTTAGATTGACTTAGCGTATGCTGTCTACAGAAGGTCTATGGGCTAATTACATGCGTACTCATTATGACATTAGTTTTCAGCTAAAGGAAAATTTTCCCACTCAGGCACCTGGAAGTTTATGTTGCACTGTAGAGTATTCACCAAAAAACTGATTAAGAGACAAGTAAAGGATTGCCGTTCCACCCTCTTTTGGCATGACAATTGGTTGCCATGCAGTCCACTGAGTGACCTATATGATGTGCCTAATGAAGCAAGAAGCAAGAAGGTGGCTTACTATATGACTCCCACGGGCTGTGCAAATGTGCAGGACATCGACCACATTCGGCACATTCTCCTGCATATTAGTCTCTCTTCAGGCGTAGATAGTTGGAAATGGGTTCCATGAACAAGCTTTCGGTTCAGGGATGCTTGGGAAGGTACACGACATCCTGGAATTAATTTCCCTTATGCAAAACTGATTTGGTTTAAAAATCATGTCCCCAAAATGGCTCTAACTTTATTAAGATCATTTCATGGGAAGCTACTTAGTAGGGACATGCTTCATAAGTGGGGTATTAGCACCAATACTCATTGTGTTTTATGTGAGGATGGGATTGATGAACGTATAAACCATCTATTTTTTGGTTGTTGTTACACCAAATACATATTAAGCAGTAGCCTCCTAAATTGGGTGTATCAGACCCCATAGAGCCTATTCTCCCTGGTGTGGGATATTTCTTTTTGCTCCACTTTGTCAGGAAGGACACTATTAGCTTGCTTGCCATAACAGTGCTATCTGGTCTGGCACATTTGGAAAGAGCGAAATAGAAGAATATTTGAAAGTTTGAGGAAGCCTAAGACAGTACTATTTGAGGATATTGCAGCTGATATCAGAATAATACTCAGGGACCAAGACCCAAGCTCTCCTGATGTCGCACAGGCCATGGAGAATTGGGAGTTTAGACATGCTGGCTGATGAATCTAATCTATTGCTAGCTTGTTTTGTTTTGTTCTTTTCCATTCTTATTATACATTTTGGTATGGGTGGAGAGTTTGTTTGTAGAGAGTGACGGCTCTTGTGCCCTCTCCTCTCTCTTGCATCCTCCACCTTCCACGATGCCACGTTTGTATTTGTACAATTTTGAAAATCAATAAGGACTCAAACTAACTTTCCAAAAAAAATATGTATCTATGTATATGAGGAATATTGGCCTGAGTTGATAGCGCAGGAAATTTTTCCTGCGCGGTCAGCGATTTGTGGGCCTAAAAATATATTTTTTAAATTTTTTCGATGTGTTCTACAACTTGGAGCAGGTTTCAGGAGCAATTTTTTTGAAACGCATGAACGGAGGCACATACAGTGTTGGATTGGCTTAAAAATTGGTGGGGATGTAGTTAACAAGTAGTAGAACACACTGCAAAAAAATTAAAAAAATTTTAGGCCCCCAAATAGCAGACAACACAGGAAAAAATTCATGCGCTGTCAGCTCAGGAATTATGTGTGTGTGTGTGTGTAATTCCTGAGCTGATAGCGCAGGAATTTTTTCCTGCGCTGTCATCGATTTGGGGGCCTTAAAAATATTTTTTAAAATTTTGTTTTTTACAGTGTGTTTTACAACTTGTTAGCTAGCTTCCCACCGTTATATAGATATATAAGTTTGATGATTATTGGAAATGTGCCATTGTATTGCTAATTATTCTATATTGCACTTCCAATATGAATATTGAATAGTTTTATCTCTTTATGTGATTTGATGCTACAAGCTTAGATAAATGGTTGAATGAGGACACCTTCACTTATCTACTTTAGATTAACACCGATTGTTGTTGTTCTCTTCCTCCCACTCTTTTTGGGTTATGATAAAGGCGGAGAGATAACCATAAGGTGGAGCTTTGATGGGAGCTTTGAGAGCTTGAATTTCGTCTTTTAATGAATCATAAAGGGGGAGAGAGGGTAACCATAGGTGAATTTCATGCAATATCATGAAATTATCACAACTCCATGAATCATATCATGTCTAAACTAGTTTTGAACCTTTTGTATGTTTCAGGGGGAGATTTGAAATTCATATTTTCATTATGTCTTTAAAATTGATTTCAATAAAGTTGATTGACTTGATCTCCTTATTCATGATTCAACTTTCTCAATGTGTATCACCATATGTTTCATGCCTTGTGTATCCATGTATGTTGATGACTTTAATGAATACAATACACAATTCATGTGAATTCATGTGATACACATATCATTAACTTGCATTGGTGAAGCAAAATGCATTCTTTAACCTAGCTCTGGCGGCTAGGTCATAGGGAAAGGGCATCGGGGGTTTTGATCGGTCCCCGGCGGGGGATCTCTGCCTATCCAGCCGGGAGTTCTCCGGCGGGGCATCGATCGGGAGTTCTCCGGCATCGGGAGTTCTCCGGCGTGTTCTCTAGCGGGGCTTCGGGAGTTCTCCGCTACGCGATCGCCTCCGTTGTGTTCGCCACGGAGTTCCCGAATCCAGTCGACGCATCCGGTCGACTCCTGATCCGGTCGGGTCCGCGCTTCGCGTCCAGATCGCAGTCCTCCGGTCCGATCGACTTCGACCAGATCCACTGGACCAGTCCGATCGACTTCGTCCAGATCACAGCCCTCCGGTCGACGCCTCGGAGACCCAGCTCCTGACCTGATCCGGTCGACAGAACTGATCGCTTCAGGCGCTCAGATCTCGACGCCAGATCTGCTGATCCGGTCTGGGTGTCTCCCCCGCTGGCTGACTGATCTGGGTCATCCACGAACAGATCATGGGTAGCAGATCCATTCCCGCCTGTATCAATGCTGGAAACCGTTTTCATCAATGTTCTTCATTCTGTATTCAAAGGATGTCATCGTCTGCTGTAGCAAAGTCAACACCCAACTACGCTGAAGAATATCCTGCATTACAACGGAATTTTAATAACATTCGGAAGGAAAAATCTGCCGGCCAACCACCTGCTCCTTTGAGAGTGGCGAAGACAGGTCGAGAAGCATGGAGTTCACTTTTTTCTGTTGGGCGCGCTGTAGAAGAGATTAGCAAATGCACTTACTATCCTCTTCGGGAGGTTCCTTCAGGGAAGACTGTCCCGTGGATCCCGCAGGAAGCAATCTCTACTAATGTTGCAAAATGGGGACAGAAACTAGCTGGTTATGTTGTGGGTGACAAACCTCTATATTCTCACCTTCGTGCATGTGTTCATCGTTTGTGGCGGCCAAAGGGTACTTTACAGGTCCACTCTAGAGAAAATGGCTTTTTCTTCTTCGTGTTTGAGCTGGAGGAAGATTGCAGCAGGATACTCCAAGGAGGGCCGTGGATGTTCGATAAAAGAGTGATAGTGCTACGACGCTGGACTCCAGACCTCACTATGGACAGAGATCTTCTGTCTTCAATTCCAGTGTGGGTAAGATTTCCTGACTTACCACTGAAATTTTGGTCTTCAGAGTGCATAAGTATAATTGCTAGCTCTATAGGTAAGCCATTATTTCTTGATAAGGCTACAGCTTTGGGAGAAAGATACTCCTATGCAAGATGCTTTGTTGAAATTGATGCAAAGACCAAATTGCAAAATAAAATTGAGATTGCTGTTGAGGATGAGGAGAATGTGATCATTAAAGTGGAATATGAAAACTTGCCACCAAGTTGTCCCACGTGTGAGTGCTTTGGGCACTCAGCCTCCCAATGTCCGTTTAAGAAGGTTTGGGTGGAGAAAGGTAAGGCTACTAAGTCTATGGCTGGAAGTGGGTTGATTAATGAAGAGAATGTTTCGAGAAGAGGTTTTTCATCTACTATAGAGCATGGGGGCCCTTCTAATGGAAATGTTGAGGTTACTAATGGTGATGCAGCGGATGTACATGTGATTCCAAATTCTGTAGAAGCTGGGGGCCCTTCTGGTAATGATCGTGTTGATGACCCTGATAATGTTGGGGATGGAAATGCTGATGAGGATGAATATGAGGAAGAATGGGTGGAAGAATTTGATGGAGATGCTACAATGATAAACCAAGAGTGGGAGGATGAAATGCGCCGCTTAGCTCCAAAATTAAAGACACTCAAAAAGACTTATTTGGACCCACCTCGACGGAAAAGCTCAAGGGAAACTCGGAATCCTAAATATCGATAGGATTCCTTGCTTTATCGGAGTTGTTGGTTTTTGTATGGCTTTGTTTCTCTTGCGTTTTATGTTTGGGTCTATTTTGTAAACCAATATTGTAATTGGTTGAGTTATATGAATAAAGTTGCTTACTCTTCAAAAAAAAAACTTGCATTGATGATTCATTATTCATATGATTATTTGGACTAAAATGTTTGGCATCAATGCAGGGGGCGTAAGTATCTTTAATTTCAGGCACAATTATTATTTATGGTTATGATTGTTTGTCATCATCAACAGGGGGAGCATGTTGAATATTGGATTCTCCAATATGGTTTTGATGATAAATAAACATAATCAATTATGACTAATCCCCATGTTTTGTAGTTAATGGAAGCATCGGTAATATAGATAAATCATATCAAATGAAGATGATGACTTGGATCATTGATGCAAGGACATCAATCAATGAAGCATGGAAATTAAGGAGTGAACACACGGAAATCAAAGCGTTGGACTCAACAAGGCTTTATGGAAGTCTTCAAGGGATTCAATAGGAAGTGAAGGGGATAAATGTGTATATCTTTCTCTTTCTTTACTTCAATATTGAATTAGCTTGTTAAGACTTGAATAGACTTGATAGAATATCATCCATAACACTCACAAAACTATAGATCATATATCATTGAGTGTCATAGGGTAAGAACTTACATAAGCTTGAAGTAAAGCTTTTCAGCCTACCCAGGCGACTGGTGGTTGGTCTCCAGATGCCTGTCGTTCGTGACCAGATAGTTCTTTAAACCCTATCCAGTAGACGACTGAAGTTCTCATCACAGACGTCTACACAAGTGTTTTAGATGCTTGGATGATGACCTCCAGATGTCTGATTAATTCTAGCCAAACTTTCAGTATCTTGGCCTTAGCCGACTAACAGAAATCAGACGACAGATATTATGTTTCCAGACGCCTTCACAATGTGTCAGATGCCTGGATGGTTTACATCAGATGTCTAGTTAATTACGCGCAAAATTTCCACTATCTTATACTTTGCAGTCAGTCTTGATTAAGGCGTCTGAAGTTGTATTACCAGACGTCTATATAGTTGACTAGATGTCTGGATGATGACCATCAGACGACTGTGTAATCAAACCAACATATTCCAATGACTCGGTCCTTCATTGTTTGTATAATCAGACGCATATTGCCTATGAAACAGACATTTTTGCAGTAGACCAGACATCTGGGAAGTCTTCTTTAGACATCTGCCAAGTGTCTGTTAGACTACATTTATGATCAAGTCAGAATAGTACAGCAGCCGCCTGGTCTGTCTTCTTCAGGCGACTGGTGACTATGATTTCTACCCGTTAATAGTCATTTCCAACACTAAATGCTTGGGATTTTTATCAGATTTTGGACAGAGTTCTGTGATCTATTTATAGGGCTTTAATGTCTTGACTTGAGAAGAAATCGAAACATCGTAGACTTCATTCAATACACTCTCAAGTGATTTTAAGTCATTAATTTCTTCACTAAAGCATTTAAGAGCATTCAAATCCATCCAAGCTCAAGCTCTAAATTTCAGCTTGTCTCCAAATCTTTGAAGGTCAATCTTCTAGCATTCATTGCTAATCTTTTTGAGATAAGTAGTAAGTGCTCATACTCTCATCATTTAGAGCTCGTCACTCACACCTTCTTGCCTCATTCTTAAGCGTATTATTTAAGGCAAAGGTGGTGAAAATTGTTTCATATTTTGGTTCTATTTTCTCTTGATATTTGAGATATCCTCTCGAGTTGTGAGAGTAGTCCATTCACGGGTTATGGAAAGTGGAAGAAGAACGTGTATTGGTTTTTCACTTGTCAAGTGTTGGCAAGTGGGTATTAGTGGAACACAAATCACTAGCGGGTTTGCTAGTGGGTTGCTGGAGTAGGATTCAAAGGAGTCGGGGAGATTCAGAGTCGGGGAGACTCACAGAATCCGAACCAGTGTAAATCCTTTGTTTGCATTTTCATTCTAGTGTTTGTTTCTCTCTCTTTCTATTCTTCACTAAGGTTGCATAAGGGATCTTTAATTTGGCGTAATTTCCTTATTATTGTTATATAGCACTATTCACACTTAGTGTTTCTACCTATAGTTTCAGATCCTACAGATAGCACATACAATACTGTCAATGGTTTCTCTCAAGTGATGATCAGCAAGATGGTCACTTGACTTATGTCATTATACGATATTGTGCATGAACGGTGTTACTTAGATCTATGATCTAGTTTCGAGGCAGGACCTGTTGAAAGGTCTTAGATAAGGCGGCACTTGAAGTGTGCGATGGGAATAGTGGACAAGAGAGGGTTTGTCACTCCTGTAGGTGGAGAGCTAGTGTCATGGAATCAGTATGGTCCTTAGTAGAAATCCCTGGTTGAGGTGTGTTGGATATGATCCAACAAAGACAAATTAAGACCAAATGATACTGATCGATCGTGAAGCTATTAGGGGTTGACCGTCAACCACACCATAGGCTTCGCAGCGTCATATTATTGATGAAGAGATTAAAACTGTAGAATTCATCACTGACATAGCCAAGTGTAGTCCCGACAATGTTTATGTCAAAGAGGTAGACCAGTAATGATGATACCAAACCAGTGACGACAATTACTGCTCGTGGTCACTGTCGTCAGGGGCTATGAGCCCAACCTATAGTAGGGTCAGGCTGTAAGGTCTCATACAGCCTGCGATCATTGCCTAAGTAATAATATGAAAATGCATATGATGCATGAAAATTAATATAGTTGCAAATGGTTGCATAGAGGATGTTGGTCACATATGATGTGAAGCAAAACTCGAACCTTGAAAAGCTTAAAAAAATCCAAAAGCAAATTCATGATGCCAAATAATGCATTAGCATGTGTCAGGGCTTGGGGCACACCCAAGCGTATGCCTGGGCATACACACGTGCTTGTGATTGGGCGCTGGTGCCCAAGCCCAGTTCTGGGCTGGGGGCTTGCTCCCATGCATTGCTGGGCGGGTATTGGGAGATGGATATGCCATACCCTAGGCTTGACTAAGCGGCACAGTTTTGACGAATGGACTAAACCGTGGTATTCATCACAGATACGGACAGGGTGGTCCCGACAATACTCATGTCGATGAGTTAACCAAATAATTATGATACTGAAACAGAGAGGGTACCTACTGCTCGTGGTCACTGTCGTCTGTGGCTTCGAGCCGCACCTGTAGTAGGGTTAGGTTGTAGGGTCTCACATAGAGTGAGACCTTCGTCAAGTAATAGGTAGGATTAGGGAGATGATGCATTGGATGCAAGGTTATTAAGTAGTCACAAAGTGTTTGTGACCAAAGCTTAATGAATAATTTTATATGTGGTAGGAACACATAAGATGTGTACCTGAATGATGGGATAGTCCTGGTCTGTTCAAACGGCGTCCAAAACGGACTCCAAACGTGAACGATAGAGCCAAACCATCGAAGAAGGCCCATTTAGGGCATTACGGGTCGGGGCCTGAACCTGCAGGCACCCACCTACGAGCGGGCCGACCCGCCTAGGGGTGGGCGCCGTGCCTGTAGGTGGGTAGGCTGCCTGTGCCCACAAGGATGGTGGGTCCCATGGTGGGGCCCACAGATTTAATAAAACCTAGTGTTTTAAATAATGTCGGCTGGGCGGTGCGTAAAGAAATTTTTTGGCCCGCTTTGGGTCTTCGTTTGGGGGTTCAAACGAACTCGGAATGGAGCACCGTTTTTCCTACACGTTCACCATTCAACCCTCTTCGAAACAATGTATGACATCGCTTTTGGAGATCAATTGTTGGAGAGATTTAATTGACCAAACATTGCCTTTATGAAATGCTTGTTGTGCGTTGAGAAAATTCTCCAAACACGTTTAGTCCCATATCGGAAATTGAGAAGAGAGGAGGGGTCAACCGCTTATATAAATAGGGGCCTACCCCCTCCTTAAAACCTGCACCAAGCTCCAGATCTGAGTAGCTCCATTAAACATGAGCACGCTCGGATCTAAGCTAAAATTAATATTCCCTCTTCTCCCTAATTCTACCTTGCTCCTGATCGGGCTCTAGCAAAGCTACGAAGGAGTTCGAATCGGATCCGAAATCTTGCCGGAGGATCCACTCAATGTGAAACTTTTGGGAGTGCATGGTTGACTCGTTAACAAGGGTGTTGCTCGCCTCGGGACGCGGTTTGATTCGGGACGTAGTTTGGCTTGAGAGAAGCGACTCAGCCCCAATGCGGGGTATTGCTTCGGAGAAAAAGAAATGTTGATGAAAACGACAATTCATATTCTGCAAAAACGAAGTAAAATGTATGTAGTTTAATTTACAAGTGTTTATAATTGCTGTTAGATAGATCTATCTTTTGGGGTTAGTCGGACCCAACTCCGGGATAATAAATATTCTGGCTCAGGTTATTTCTTTAGGGCTTTCTTGAAAATGTTTAAGATGTTTCTTCGCAACATATTTGCTTTCGTCGTCTGCCCAACTTAGGTCGGACGTCGATTTTATAGCCCTAAGGACCCTCAAAACCCTTTAGTGGTATCAGAGCTTGTTTATGCTTGAGTACGGGTTCTCGGGTTAAGAGCTGACCTGAAGTAATCGCTCTTACCGTACCGAGTCCGGATAAAATGGGGATCTTATGAGGGCTGGGCGTTGTCGAGAGGCATGCCAAAAAATAAGTTCGCTAGGGATATTGTGATGGGTCTATGATGCCATAGACGATGGGCCTCAACAGTGTTGCAATGATATCAGAGCTATACCCTTCAGTGGTATCAGAGCTGTTCTACTTGATCTATGTTTTGCAATTATAAAATGTATATGATACATCATGTTTCTCCATGAGATGGAGGTTGTTAATTAAGCTATTAAAATTGTCATTCCATGTAATGTTTTCATTTTTGAAAAAATTGTTTTTTCGAAAATTAGATCTAATTTTAAAAATCATGAGATATTTTTTAAAAAAAATTAGATCTTGATTATTATATGATAATTATTTCCGTAACTTAAATTTATGAGATAAATATTTTACGTTGCATGCTAATTTTATGAGATTATTTTAGTTGATCTGCTATCATGCTAAAATGTTTAGTTCATACTTTTAATGGTTATTTTATTCTTGCTTATTATGTGATAATATAAGAAAAACTTTTAGGATAGCCATTAAAAGCTTTCTAAAATTATAAGATAATTTTGATTGACATGCTATATTTAAAATTATTGCAACAAATTAAACTCCTAATACATGATTAGGATAGCCCTCTCCCATAATTGTAATTTTAATTGTTCTAATAATAATTTTGAAAAAAGGCTATGATTTAAATTGTTGCAACTTGAATTTTAAATCCCTAATACATGATTAGGATAACACCCTAATAATCCTTATAGTTGATAAGGACTTTAATAAAAGTTATTAACCAATCCTAATAATTTCGAATTTTAGGATTCAACTAGTTGATAAGATTAACTAGTTTTAATAAAGCCATTCCAAATCGATATTACACATATAACTCTTCGTACCTTAAAAGATCATGATCCGGTCTAGCGTTTTTTGACTAGTATTGTGGATCACCCTAGCTCAACTGGGGATAGTGATCCTGGCCTAGCCAAATCCCTGGCCGTGTTCCGCTGGACTACAAGGATGCGAACTATGATTATGTGAAACCATCGATTACATCTAGTCAAATACGTTAAAAATATTCTTCAAGATTAGTCGTAGCCCTCCATGTTGTTGGATTAGGGGACTAAAAGATGCCTGTCATGGTTGTCGAGTCTCCTCAAGCTATGACATGGTCTCTTTTAGAAAACCAACTCCATCATACATGTGATGTAATCTGGTATTAACCAAAACCGCTGAATCGGGTCTCCTCGTGTATCAGTGTAAGTTAATATTAGACATGAAAATAAGGGTTCGACTAGACTAGTCATTATGGTTTGTTAAGTCTCCTCAAGATCATAAGTGACTAAGGTTAAAAACCAATATGGAGTCACATGTGATGTGATTAATAATGAGTTTATTTACAAACTACAGAGTCGATCAGCTTATTGAGTCTATTCAAGGTTATGAAGCTCAGGGTGGTTGGATCCCTCTCCCATTAAATGTCTTAATTCGTTCATATGTATGGCTTAAGATGATCACAAAAATAGTGGGAGCATATAGTTAAATAAAAACCATTTTAACTATATTTAAACTTCATGAACATATGCTAAACAAGGGTAATTCTATGTTTTACCAGGTGAAATCCATATGATAATATCCTAATAGAGTAAGTCAACTGGTTAAAAGATTGGTTAAGTAATATTTGATAATCCAAACTATTCTCACCGACCCTTCCCATGAAGTGTCCTTCTTAGCACTGAGTTACATACAATGATTTTCTTAAGCTCTATGGTCTAGCACAATAAAATCATGCTGCTTAACACTCGCCTCTATGAGTAGGGGCAGCTTGAACATACTGATGTTTAAAGCATGTTTCTCCGTACAACTTACTGAGTCTCCTCAAGGTTGTATGGAAAACAATTTCAATCCTCAAGGTTCGAAACTAAGCTCAAACTGTTTGACTCGAAGATAAGTGTTAGAGCGATGCAAGACTGTATCCAAATTATATCTTGAGAAGAACAACTTGTTGAGTCTCCTCAAGATTGTAAAGCTCAAGTGTTTGGATGCATGGGTTGCTTGCACAGCCAATATTTGTGTTAGGACATGAAATGTCTAAATGTGATTTAGAAAGGAGAAGGTGATATGCTCATATTTTACACTTTATTTCTGCATTTTACATGCCATAACGATTGCTCACATCACAAATTTAACGCTTAAATGACGATTTCACGATGAATTTTACTATCTCTATGTTTCGTTGGATTTTCAGGAAATATGGAGCAATTTGGAGCAATATAGAGTTATGAGCACTTACACACGTGCCAGAGTGTCAACGATGAATATATCGAGGAGCTCACGGTGCTTGAAGATGAGAAAAAGCGGAAGGAAGACGAGAGAAAGAAGAAAGAAGCGAGAAGAAGGAGAAAACGATGAAATATCAGCCTACTCGGTCGACAGAGTGAGGCTGATACAGCTCCAATCTAGCCAAGAAGTGCAGTAATCTTCTCGGTCGAGTGGAATCTCCACTCGACCAAGTGGAGAGAGGAAAAACAACTGGCAAGTTACTGTTTTTGAGGAGTCTACAAAAGACCTCACTCGACCGAGTGAAGAGCTCACTCGATCGAGTGAGCCGACCACTCGACCAAGTGGCCCGAAGATAACAAAAGGCTGATTTCGACGATTTTTCTGCAGAATTGCCACTCGACTGAGTGACAGTTTAACTCGGCCGAGTGGCCGATGGCCTAGATTTAGAAATTAGGGTTTGCCTCCTCCTAGGGGTATTTTTGTCAGCTTTTTTGGACTTTTAAGAGAGTATAAATAGCTAGTTTTGAGAGCCTAACAAGAGGATAGACGTGACGGCTAGAGTTCTTAGGAGAAATTTTGTTTCATCTTGTTTTTGCGTAAGGATTGGAATGCAGGGATCTTAATTCTCTTGTTATTTGAAGTCTTGATCATCATTGGTTTATTTAAACTCTTGCTATTTCTAATCTTTATGATAAGTTTCAGTTTAGATCTATCTTTTGTGATGAATTCTATTGCATATTTCAATTCTATTGTTTCGATTGTGATGAATTGCGAGTAGTCTCTTTACTCTAGGAAAAATGGATGAACCCTATGGATTAAAAACTTGATATGTGAAATCTATTGAAAACCAATGTTGTTAAACTTGTTAAAGGGGTAGATTATAATTGATTTACTACGGATAGCTATGGATTTCTATTGGATCTTGAGAGCTCGAGAGAGGATATTGATCTATGGGAAGCCCTAGATATTCTGTAACGATTGCTTTTCATGTATCTGGATTTAATATAATATAATGTATGTTTTGGTGGATTTTCTCCTCTTGTGTGGTTTTCGTCTCCGTAGCTTTCGTTTTCGATCGATTCGTCGTATTTTCTCGCTACTTCCTTAGGATTGTCGATTTCGAAGTATGTCATTCGTGACGGACTTCATAACGGTCGTATCTAACTAATAGATCAAGCCTAGGAGTCTTAGGAACCGATCCCGGGGCCCCGCGCTCCGTATCGGAACTTTCTGTGCTTATTAGCCGGTGTAAGAAGGGCCACCGACCGACTAGATGACGATCCAGTCGGTCGGCAATCCTTCTTGGACCGACTAGTGAGCTTTCTAAATTTCTCAGGAGTTACTGTTTATCGTTAGTCGGTCTAAGAACGTTGGTTGACCGACTAGGTTGCAAACTAGTCGGTCAGCAATGCATCTTGAACCGACTAACTCATCATCTTATTTTTGTATCAGCTACTGTTTACTCTTAGTCGGTCTAAGAACGTTCATCGACCGACTAGATGCTAAACTAGTCGGTCAGTACTTGTGCATGGACCGACTAACTCTAGAATCCTATTTTCGTTCAGGAGTTACTGTTTGCACTTAGTCGGTCTGCGTTGATCAACCGACCGACTAGTTTCCAAACTAGTCGGTCAGTGGTTGCTCTTTGACCGACTAACCAGTGTTAAAACCCTAATTTCTGGGCAGCCGCCAGCCCAACCTATTTATACCCAACCCAAACGTTTTCATCTTCTCCAACACGACCCAAAACCCTAAAATCTTCCCCCTTCAGCCCCCATCTCCCTCCAAGCTTCATTCCTTCATTCCAAGCCCTAAATCCATCATCCAATCCATCCATCCACTCTTTCTACCTCTCATCTTCCCCAAAATCTCACCCTCATCCATCAAAATCCCCAAATCCCCCAAAACCCTAGTTTCCCCAAACTTCTCCATTGGCTTCCAGATCTGGTCCTAGGGTTCCCCGGAGTGTTTCTTCCGCCTCCTCTCGGTAAGAAATCGATCTACCGTTGTTTTCATATCATATTGTAATTTTTATGAAACCCTAATAAAATACTTGTGTTTTGATGATTGTTCCCCATAATAGAGATTCCACGTAAGCTAGCATCCGCGGAAACGAACTTTCGTAACCGTCATCCCCGGTAATAGGCAAGTGAAACTTGCTACCTTTGTTGTTTAGGCCGTGCTTAGGCCATTTCCCTTGCTTTAGCGTAAAAGAGACTAAACGGTGAAAGGATAGCCGTCTAGACGCCATTGACCTAGCTTGACAACGAAGCTTGGTCCGTCACCCTCATCATGCTTGTATGTCACGTTTAAATTCAATTAACGGTACGCAATTATCTGTTCATATCATCCTTGCATCCTTGCCTGTCATGTTTAATTCCTATTAACGGTACGCAAATATCTGTTCATGTCATTGCATAGTGATTATTTGTCGTGATTGCGTAGCACACGCTACAACATTATATTCCTGGCTCGTGTTCCAGAAGCGAGCCATGTAGTTGCTAACCCCAACGCTCGGATACCGGCTAGGTGCACTCCTATGCCATACACACACATATTTTCCTGGCTCGTGACCAGAAGCGAGCATAATGAGTTGCTAACCACAACGCTCGACACATGTGGGTGGGGTAAGAGATAAGCGGACTGAGCCCGAGTTGGCTTGATCAGCCACTCCGGCCAGCAGGTGAAATCTCTAGTGTTTAAGTGATTGATAGTGATAGAGATAAACGAGTTGGCCAGCAAGTGGACTCTCTATGCACTAAGTGTTAAGTGATAAGTGATAAGTGATAAGTGATAAGTAATAAGTAATAAGTGATAAGTAATAAGTGATAAGTGATAAGTGTTAAATGATAAGTAATCAGTGATTTGGTAGCTTTTGCTACATTGTGCGTGCTTGCCTCTCTTTTGAACTGTTGCATCATACTTAACTGCCATGTCATTGCTTAACATTATAAGTGCTAGGTTGCTAGTTGCTTTCAGTTTCCTTGCCCAAGTCTTTTAGACTTGCTGACATGTGCCACTTTCTCTTTTGGGTGACGCATGTTAGACCTTGAGCCTGAGTTGCTTGCTGAGGGTGAGGTGTTTGCGGACGCCGAGCTTGCGCCCGTGTTGGACGGGGAGTACGTGGACACTGGGGACCAGTCCTAGTGTCTTCGTGGTGTTTTACTTTTGTTAGACAGTTGTTTTGTTGTCGGTGCGTAGCACCTTTACTCTGTTATGTCGTTGCTTTTGTTTGGCCTTGTTCTGGGCCCTTAGACTCTTTCTTTTAGCCTGGTGGCTTTTCTGTGTGGTTGAATATTTTGTGGACAAACTTTGGGATTGGTATTTCATATCCGTCTCATATTATTATTATTATTATTGTTGTTTCGATTGCAATTACAGGGACCTGCTATACTAAATTGACGCTTATCGGGTTTGGGGCTTCGCCGCTCCACTCCCGTGCGGACCTTTTCACGTCTCGCCTCCATTTTAGGGAAGCGGGTCGTGACAGGTTTTAGTGGTGGCCCATGCAGGTCCTTCTGTAACTGTAATTATCGGGATAACGATAATAATATAAGATTGTCCAACAAATAAGTTCGACATCTGAGCCCTAAGCTATGAGTCTAATTGTTTCATTTTCTGCGTCATTAGATGGCAGGAAGGCGAATCACCCGTGGTGGTGGTAGTGGTGCGCCCCCTCATGACGAGGAGCCTGAGCGGGAGCCCACTAATGGAGAGATGATGCGGATGATGTTGCAGATGATGCAAGTTCAGCAGGGTGTGCTCCTGCAAGTGCAGAATGCTCCGGTGACTCGAGCTGCTCGGGTGGTGGAAGCCCCTCGCCCTGAGCCCGGGGTGAAGCAGTTCAGAGAGCTGGGTCCTGCGTATTTTGATGGAACCGAAGGTCCACTAGCTGCTGATGAATGGATGAGGAATATCGAGGACAATCTGAAGATGTCCAAGGTCAACGAAGTTAGTTGGGTTGACTTGGTGAAGCGCCAGCTGAAGGATAATGCTCAGAATTGGTGGGATGCTGAGGAGAGGATGTTGGTGGAGCCGATCGTCTGGGCTACCTTCAAGGCCAGATTTGATGGTGAGTTCTTCCCGAAGGCTGCCAGGGAAGAGATGCTGCAGCGTTTTATCGATCTGAAGCAGGGGAACTCGTCGGTGGACATGTACCACCAGGAGTTCATGAGGCTGAGTCGGTTTGCGCCAAAGATGGTGCAGGACGCTGAGGAGAGAGCTCAGAGGTTCCTGCAGGGACTCGCTTCGGAGCTCCAGAGTTTTGTGACCTCTTCTGACCGGGAATCTTATCAGAAGGTTTTGGTCGCTGCCAAGAGGCAGGAGCTGCTCGTGAACCAGAGGAAGGGGTCTATTGTTGGTGCTGGGAAGAGGCCTTTGGAACAGGCGAGAGCTGTGGTTAGGTCTGGATTCAGGCCGAACCCGCCTGTTCAGTTTAAGAGGCCAGGAGGGCCTGTTCGGAGGACTTGCCATTTCTGTGGCAAGGAGGGCCATATCAAGGAATCGTGTAGGAAGTTCTTGGGGCAATGTATTATCTGTGGAGATCCCGCCCATGCTATCCGGGAGTGCCCGAGGTTGAAGCAACCTTGGAGGACACATATTGCTGCCCCGCCGTTGCAGCAGAGAGCCCCGGTGCCTGCTGGTCGTGGGGTGCCCCTCATTCCGCAGAAGCAGGCTTTTCAGCAGGCCGCTCCGCCGAGGAGGCAGGCATTTCTGATGACCGAGGAGGAGGTTTTGGCCATGGATGAGGTCATTGCAGGTAACTTTCGATCTAGGTTGTTCCTTCCTTAATTAATTGATTGTTAAATTATGTTGGTTGCTTGTGTATGAATGTTGCTAGAGTAAGATTTGATTGATTAGACTGTTTGTTAGGTGTGGTTTTGGTTTGCACGTTCCCTGCCCGAGTCCTCTTTGACTCAGGTGCATCGATGTGCATTTTGGCCCAGAGCTTCGTGGAGAAGCATTCCTTGTCGACGTCCCCTCTCTCCAAGAGTTGGAACATCGTTACAGGGAATGGAGTAGTCACGGTGCATCGTGGATGCAGTCCTTGCTCTGTGGTGGTTTGTGGACATGAGCTTTATACTGATTTTATTGTCCATAACATCACCAACTACGATGCGGTCTTTGGGATGGATTGGCTTGCGAGCTTCTATGCTACGATCGACTGCAGGAGGAAGAAGGTGGTGTTCGAGATTCTCGGACATCCAGTGTTCGAGTTCAGTCGTGGTAGCAGTTCGCTTGGTCCTGTCAGATTTCGGGCCAGGCCGGTGGAGGCTGTGGCTATGCAGATGGAGCTGGAGTGGCCAGCTGTGGTGTGAGATTTTGGCGACGTCTTCCCCGAGGAGATGTCTGGGTTGCCGCCTGATCGAGCTCTGGAATTTTCTATCGATCTTGTTCCAGGTGCGCAGCCGATTTCGAAGGCGCCGTATCGTATGGCACCTGCAGAGTTGGAAGAGTTGCGGAAGCAGTTGGATGAGCTTTTGCAGAAGGGTTATATTAATCCTAGTGTGTCTCCGTGGGGAGCACCGGTGTTGCTGGTAAAGAAGAAGGATGGTTCGCGTCGCATGTGCGTGGACTATCGGGAGTTGAATGCGGTGACCATTAAGAATAAATACCCGTTGCCTCGCATCGATGATATTTTTGATCAGCTTGGAGGTTCGAGGGTGTTTTCTAAATTGGATTTGAGGAGTGGTTACCATCAGTTGAAGGTGAAGAAGGATGATGTTCCGAAGACAGCGTTCAGGACGAAGTATGGACACTATGAGTTTGTGGTTATGCCCTTCGGCGTAACTAACGCGCCCGCAGTTTTCATGAATCTGATGAACCTGATTTTCTACGACTTTTTGGATAAGTTTGTCGTTATCTTCATCGACGACATTCTGATCTATTCGAAGTCGGAGGAAGAGCATGCCTCGCACTTAAGGACGGTGTTGGAGATTTTGAGGAAGCATCGGTTGTATGCTAAGTTTTCGAAGTGCGAGTTTTGGCTGGATCGAGTTGCTTTCCTCGGGCATGTGGTGACTGGAGATGGTATTTCAGTGGATCCCGAAAAGATTCGGGCCATCAGGGAGTGGCCTGTTCCGTCGTCTGCGTCTGAGATTCGGAGTTTTCTTGGACTTGCTGGTTATTATCGGCGATTCATTAAGGACTTTTCTCGTATTGCTGAGCCGATGACCAGGTTGACGCGGAAGGATGTTGCTTTTGTTTGGTCGGGTGATTGTGAGAATGCTTTTGGTATTCTGAAGGAGAGGTTGATGACTGCCCCTATTCTTTTGGTGCCTGATCGCAGCGGTGGATTTGAGATCTTTTGCGATGCTTCTGGCAAGGGTCTCGGTTGTGTGTTGCATCAGCACGGGCATGTTGTGGCGTATGCGTCTCGTCAGCTTAAGGTTCATGAGAAGAATTACCCGACGCATGATTTGGAGTTGGCTGCCGTTGTGTTTGCTCTTAAGATTTGGAGGCACTTCCTGCTGAGTGAGAAGGTGAAGATTTTCACCGATCACAAAAGCTTGAAGTATATTTTCACTCAGAAGGAGCTCAACATGCGACAGCATCGATGGTTGGAGCTTATGGCGGATTATGAGATTGATTTGCAGTATCACCCTGGCAAGGTGAATGTGGTTCCAGATGCTTTGAGTAGGCTTCCAGCGGTGATGATTTTGACCTCGCAGTGGAGATTGCAGCAGGATTTTTGTGAGTCTGGCGTGGAGATTGTTCTTCCTGGAGAGGCTTCTTCGTTGATGTACATGCAGGTACAGTCGACAATCGTGGATCAGATTAAGGCTGGCCAGGCTGAGGATCCGAAGCTGGTGAGGATTCGGGAGCAGGTGGAAGCCGGTCTGCGGACTGACTTTTTGATTCATGAGGATGGCTCGCTGAGGTTTGGAGCCAGGTTGTGTGTGCCTGCTGGGGATATCAGAGAGGAGTTGATGGTGGAGGCACACAGTTCGCCGTATTCTGTGCATCCTGGTGGCACCAAGATGTACCAGGATCTTCGTCTGAATTATTGGTGGCATGGTATGAAGAGGAGCACGGCTCGGAGTGTAGCCAAGTGTTTGGTTTGCCAGCAAGTGAAGGCGGAGCATCAGCGTTCGGCCGGGTTGCTACAACCGCTTCCGATTCCGGAGTGGAAGTGGCAACACATCACTATGGATTTCGTGACTGGACTACCTCGGAGTCCGAAGCAGAATGACGCGATTTGGGTAATCGTGGATCGGTTGACCAAATCTGCGCATTTTATTCCGTTCCGAGTGGGACAGTCCACTGAGGCGCTGGCGAGGAGGTATATGGAGGAGGTTGTGCGACTTCATGGAGTCCCCGTGAGTATCGTTTCTGACAGAGACACGAGGTTCACATCTCAGTTCTGGCAGAGTTTGCAGAAGAGCTTGGGTACGCGTCTGAGTTTCAGCACGGCGTACCATCCGCAGACGGATGGCCAGTCCGAGAGGACGATTCAGATTTTGGAAGACATGCTGAGGGCGTGCATGTTGGATTTCAAGGGTTCGTGGGAGGACCATCTGCATTTGGTGGAGTTCTCTTACAACAACAGCTTCCAGGCGAGTATTGGCATGGCGCCTTTCGCCGCTCTTTATGGGAGGAAATGTCGATCGCCATTGAGTTGGGATGACGTTGGTGATCGGGAGTTGTTGGGACCTGAGATGATCGTGGAGGCCGTGGATATCGTCAGGAATATTCGGGAGAGGTTGAGGATTGCTCAAGACCGTTTTAAGCATTGGGCGGATGCTAAACGTCGTCCTTTGGAGTTTCAGCCGGGCGACCATGTGTTCTTGAAGATTTCCCCGAATCGTGGTGTGATTCGTTTTGGGAAGCGTGGAAAGTTGAGCCCGCGATACATTGGACCGTTTGACGTTTTGGAGAGGGTTGGCGAGGTAGCTTATCGCTTGGCCTTGCCGCCATCTTTGGAAGGAGTTCACAATGTTTTCCATGTGTCGCAGCTTCGTCGATACATTAGCGATCCGTCTCATGCGGTGGATTTTTTCGGAGATTACCGTTCGCCCCGATATGACGTATGACCAGCATCCAGTGCAGATTCTGGACAGGCGTCAGAAATCACTTCGGAACAAGATTGTCAATCTTGTGAGGGTGATGTGGCGACACGGCTCGCCGGGAGAATCTACTTGGGAGAATGAGGATGAGATGCGAGAGCGTTTCCCACTTTTGTTTCCGGACTCGTGAGTTTTTGGGAATTCCGAGGACGGAATTTTTCTTAAGTTGGGGAGGATGTAACGACTGCTTTTCATGTATCTGGATTTAATATAATATAATATATGTTTTGGTGGATTTTCTCCTCTTGTGTGGTTTTCGTCTCCGTAGCTTTCGTTTTCGATCGATTCGTCGTATTTTCTCGCTTCTTCCTTAGGATTGTCGATTTCGAAGTATGTCATTCGTGACGGACTTCATAACGGTCGTATCTAACTAATAGATCAAGCCTAGGAATCTTAGGAACCGATCCCGGGGCACCGCGCTCCGTATCGGAACTTTCTGTGCTTATTAGCCGGTGTAAGAAGGGCCACCGACCGACTAGATGACGATCCAGTCGGTCGACAATCCTTCTTGGACCGACTAGTGAGCTTTCTAAATTTCTCAGGAGTTACTGTTTATCGTTAGTCGGTCTAAGAACGTTGGTTGACCGACTAGGTTGCAAACTAGTCGGTCAGCAATGCATCTTGAACCGACTAACTCATCATCTTATTTTTGTATCAGCTACTGTTTACTCTTAGTCGGTCTAAGAACGTTCATCGACCGACTAGATGCTAAACTAGTCGGTCAGTACTTGTGCATGGACCGACTAACTCTAGAATCCTATTTTCGTTCAGGAGTTACTGTTTGCACTTAGTCGGTCTGCGTTGATCAACCGACCGACTAGTTTCCAAACTAGTCGGTCAGTGGTTGCTCTTTGACCGACTAACCAGTGTTAAAACCCTAATTTCTGGGCAGCCGCCAGCCCAACCTATTTATACCCAACCCAAACGTTTTCATCTTCTCCAACACGACCCAAAACCCTAAAATCTTCCCCCTTCAGCCCCCATCTCCCTCCAAGCTTCATTCCTTCATTCCAAGCCCTAAATCCATCATCCAATCCATCCATCCACTCTTTCTACCTCTCATCTTCCCTAAAATCTCACCCTCATCCATCAAAATCCCCAAATCCCCCAAAACCCTAGTTTCCCCAAACTTCTCCATTGGCTTCCAGATCTGGTCCTAGGGTTCCCCGGAGTGTTTCTTCCGCCTCCTCTCGGTAAGAAATCGATCTACCGTTGTTTTCATATCATATTGTAATTTTTATGAAACCCTAATAAAATACTTGTGTTTTGATGATTGTTCCCCATAACAGCGATTCCACGTAAGCTAGCATCCGCGGAAACGAACTTTCGTAACCGTCATCCCCGGTGATAGGCAAGTGAAACTTGCTACCTTTGTTGTTTAGGCCGTGCTTAGGCCATTTCCCTTGCTTTAGCGTAAAAGAGACTAAACGGTGAAAGGATAGCCGTCTAGACGCCATTGACCTAGCTTGACAACGAAGCTTGGTCCGTCACCCTCATCATGCTTGTATGTCACGTTTAAATTCAATTAACGGTACGCAATTATCTGTTCATATCATCCCTGCATCCTTGCCTGTCATGTTTAATTCCTATTAACGGTACGCAAATATCTGTTCATGTCATTGCATAGTGATTATTTGTCGTGATTGCGTAGCACACGCTACAACATTATATTCCTGGCTCGTGTTCCAGAAGCGAGCCATGTAGTTGCTAACCCCAACGCTCGGATACCGGCTAGGTGCACTCCTATGCCATACACACACATATTTTCCTGGCTCGTGACCAGAAGCGAGCATAATGAGTTGCTAACCACAACGCTCGACACATGTGGGTGGGGTAAGAGATAAGCGGACTGAGCCCGAGTTGTCTTGATCAGCCACTCCGGCCAGCAGGTGAAATCTCTAGTGTTTAAGTGATTGATAGTGATAGAGATAAACGAGTTGGCCAGCAAGTGGACTCTCTATGCACTAAGTGTTAAGTGATAAGTGATAAGTGATAAGTGATAAGTAATAAGTAATAAGTAATAAGTGATAAGTAATAAGTGATAAGTGATAAGTGTTAAATGATAAGTAATCAGTGATTTGGTAGCTTTTGCTACATTGTGCGTGCTTGCCTCTCTTTTGAACTGTTGCATCATACTTAACTGCCATGTCATTGCTTAACATTATAAGTGCTAGGTTGCTAGTTGCTTTCAGTTTCCTTGCCCAAGTCTTTTAGACTTGCTGACATGTGCCCCTTTCTCTTTTGGGTGACGCATGTTAGACCTTGAGCCTGAGTTGCTTGCTGAGGGTGAGGTGTTTGCGGACGCCGAGCTTGTGCCCGTGTTGGACGGGGAGTACGTGGACACTGGGGACCAGTCCTAGTGTCTTCGTGGTGTTTTACTTTTGTTAGACAGTTGTTTTGTTGTCGGTGCGTAGCACCTTTACTCTGTTATGTCGTTGCTTTTGTTTGGCCTTGTTCTGGGCCCTTAGACTCTTTCTTTTAGCCTGGTGGATTTTCTGTGTTGTTGAATATTTTGTGGACAAACTTTGGGATTGGTATTTCATATCCGTCTCATATTATTATTATTATTGTTGTTGTTTCGATTGCAATTACATGGACCTGCTATACTAAATTGACGCTTATCGGGTTTGGGGCTTCGCCGCTCCACTCCCGTGCGGACCTTTTCACGTCTCGCCTCCATTTTAGGGAAGCGGGTCGTGACATATTCGATTAAGATCTATAATCGAGATTCCCTAGAGTTGGTGCACGAGAGCGACCAAAGCTAGCATCTTTATTATATTTCTATAATTATATTCGTTTGTACGACGATAAAACGAATACGAACCATCATGATCTAGATTCGAACTAACGTTTCACAAGAGCAAACTTGAGTTGGATTTGAATTATATTGTCGATCTTAATGCTAGTGGTTTGAACTAGGCTTGCACGAGAGCGAGGCTCTAGTTTAGATTACTATATACTTGCTTAGAGCGAGAGCATGCGTTGGTTCACAACATAGTTGCGACAATTTCACCCTAACCCAAAAGTAGTGAAATGGAAGGATATACTTTCACATTGATGCTTGAGATCTGTAGTGGGGATTCCCTAGCCCTATGCACTTTTGTTAATTAAATTTACAAACGATATTTTACACTCTTGTGACACCAAACATTCCCCAATCATTATTTCATCTTCGCTGAGTAAAAAATATAATACCAACAGTTCCTCCCCATGATTCGATACTCGATCACCACTTAACCATGCACTTGCGGTAAAACTACATTGTTTGGGAGTACATCCCGACGCGATTAAGTTTTTGGCGCAGTTGTCGGGGAGGCGACGATATTTTTATTTTTTACTCACCACTTAACCATGCACTTGAGGTTTATTTTTATTTTTTGGCGCCGTTATTCTTTTTCTATTCCTCTATTGTGCTGACACTTTTTGTAGATTCTCATTCTTTGTACATGAACACTCGATCAAGGGCTACTTACAGAATAATATTATTCGATCCCGAGATTGAGCGCACCGCAAGGAAGCTTAAGCAGAGAAGAGACGTATTCTAGATGAAGATAAAATGGTGGCAGAAAATATTTAATAGAGGAATGTCAGACTTATTTCTATCAGAGACAGACTTACTCCAAACAAAGTTGCCACTTCATCCATTCTTATGCCAGAGTTGCCGCCAAATAAAAACTTCGAGCTAAAGACATGATTAGTTGTGCTGATGCAACAAGATCCTTTCCATGGGAATGCACATGAGAACCTGCATTACCACATTCAGATGTTCTTGGCAAAGTGCGCCACTTTTCAGGTCCCTAGCTTATCAGAGGACGCCATCCGCCTGTGGCTCTTTCCTTTCACACTTAAAGACGAAGCATTGTATTGGCTGAGGACACAAGCGAATGGTACTTTCACTACATGGGACAATCTTGCAAGTGCCTTCGTCAACAAATTCTATCCACCATCAAAGACCGTCAGGCTACGGAATTCTTTGACGTCATTTAGGCAAGGGCCCCAGGAATCTTTATATGAGGCATGTGAGCGCTTTAAAGATCTTCAACATTAATGCCACCACCACAACATCAACGATTGGGAGTTGTTGCAAAGCTTCTACAATGGTTTGAAGCCGGACACTAAAATAATTATTGATGCCACCGCCAATGGGGCAATACTATCAAAGACTCCTGAAGAGGCCATGGCACAACTTGAGGAGATGGCTTCTAATAATCAACAGTGGGCCGACGAGAGAGGCCAATCATCGTCATCCTTGAAGCCAGCTAGCATTTATAAGGCGAAAGCAATGGCAGAATTAACTGGGAGATTTGATGCTCTATCCAAAATGGTAAAGAGGATTGAGAAGAAGCTGAGTGAGCCATCAGTGCTCAAGGTACGTCAACATCTGATGGGAGTATGAATGATTGGCAGGACCAAGGCCAAGTCATGTTTGTTGGGGCCGAAACGAATGAGGAACCTGTGGAGTAGGTTCAATATATTTTAGACTACAAGCCTGGTGGTGGAAATATTGGATCTTGGGTGAATCTAGCTTGGAAAGCTCACCCCGGATTTTCATATGCGAACAACAATGGAGTCTTAACCCATCATTAACAACAACCACCACCACAACAAGCTTGCCCACCACCTCAGCAACAACAATACCAGCCAAAGCCACCACAGCAACAGTCGTTTCAGCAAAGGCAACAAGCAGGGCCTTATAGACCCCCAGATATAATCAAAGTTAGAGGCCACAAAACCCACCACCGGTGCTGTAGAGATCAAAGCATGAGACAAGGGTTGAGGAGTTCATGGCCAAACAAAAGAAGATAAATGCTAAATTATCGGTGGGCCAAGATAGCCTCAACACAATAGTGGTGTAGATGGCCGAGCAAATTACATTGTTTAATAGAGCCCAAAACCAATTACCGGCTCAACCGGAGGTGAACCCAAGAAGCAACACCGGACACATTAATGCGGTGGCGGCGTTGACTACTAAAGGTGGGAAGGACACGACTCCTGTCATGGTTCAAACTCAAAGCCCAAAGCATTACATCCCGGTTGAGATAGATGGGACCAGGAAGTAGAGAGATCAGCGGTAGTCATTAGTGAAGAAAAATCTAAAGCTGACGAGCCCCAGAAGGAGAGGGTATATGTGCCACCGGTACCATTCCCACAAAAGTTGGCAAAGGCTAAATTGGAGAAGAAATTCGCTCGATTTCTGGAGTTCTTGAGATGCATAAGCCTAAATATCCTGTTCCTAGACGCCATCATCTAGATCCCGACATATGCAAAGTTTCAAAGACTTGATTACGGGAAGGAAAAGGACGGAGAAGATTATGCTCGCCAACCAAGGAACGTGGTTCGTCAAGGAAGACAAGGTGCCAAAGAAGTTGAAAGACCCCGAAAGCTTTAGAATTCCATGCACACTTGCCGGAGTCCACCATCAAAAAGATTTAGTTGATTTGGGTGCGAGCATGAGTCTCATGCCTCTCACAATGTTCAAAAAGTTAAATACAGGGACAGATATTAAGCCCACCGACATAAAGATTCAACTCGTCGATGGGAATATCATTAGCCTGATTGGGATAGCTGAAAATGTGCCACTACAAATACCGGGAGGACTTTGCATGCCATGTGACTTCATCGTCATGGATGTGAAGGAAGTGTGAGACACATCGCTTATTCTTGGGCGCCCATTCTTTGCCACCGCTGGAGTCATCGTGGACGTAAGAGAAGGAACATTGTCACTCGACGTTAGAATTATTGAGGTCGAATTCCATCTCCCGTGTGCCATGAAGAATAGATCCTCGCTTGAGGAGAATGATTACGTTGACCTACTTGAAGAGGTCATCGAGGAAGCTACAACGTATGCCATCAATGCCGCCTTGCACATGGATAGTTTTGATGGGGAGCCAAATTCTGAAAATAGCCCCCAAGTTAGAGACACCACATAACCTCTCACCGAAGAAGAGGAGAGCGATACTGATGTTGTAAGGACCCTGTCTATGGGGAAAACACTAGAAGGGGGGTTGAATAGTGTTTATGCAAATTTAAAAGGAATTTACGCCAAATAAAATACAATCCAACAAATAGTGCGGAATAGAAAAACAACCCAAAGAGAAACACACGCAAACGCAGATATGTTTCAAGGGTTCGGATTACCCAAGTCAACTCCCGACTTGTTCCTGGTAATCTTACGTCCCTTCCACCCGGATACCACCGGATACTCAAGTTAGAACCCTAACTTGAGGTTTCCTTGTAGCCCACTTGTAGCAACCCTACAAGTGCAATCGAATACAATCGATGTCCTTGACTCCCACAACCAGGGAGCAAGCAAAACCACTCTCACAACCGAGAGCATAATTCAAATAACGAAAGTTATGAAATATGAAAGCAACACTTACAAACACCTATGCCTTGAAGTAGAACTTGAAGGAGAAGTGTGATGTGTGTTGAAGAACTCTCTTGGAATAGAGAAGAAGAGCCCTTTCTCTTGACTGCACCAATTGCCTAGAAGATCAATCTTTGGTTCTAGGTTGGAGAGCAAGAGAACAAGATTTGGAAATACACAGGGCTTTGGATTTGAGAGCTTTGATCTTTGGAAAAGAAAGCTTGAAGGATTTTGCAATGAATGAGTATCCTCCCAATGAAACAGTAGAAGCTCTATTTATAGCTTTCTCAAATCCACAAAACAGTTTAGGCAAAAACCCAATCAAAATCCGTGAGAAAAATCTCAACGAATATAATCTGAACTCGCGACAGTCGACTGTTGAACAATCCACAGTCGACTGTTGCATAGTCAGCAAGGGTAGGTGAGAATTCATAACGGTAACTTACAACGTGGACAGTCGACTGATGAAGCAAAGACAGTCGTCTGTTAAACCAACAGGCGACTGTAGTTTCTTCGACAGGCGACTGGCCGAGAGAAGAGTAAGTTAGACAAATACTGGAAATCTCACAAGATACAGGACAGACGACTGATGCAAGTAACACAGTCGACTGTAAACCAGAACAGGCGACTGTATATCCTTAAACAGACGACTGTCAAAGTCAGGAGAAATTTCCAGAGAGCTGAGTCAAAGAATTGACTTACAGACAGGCGACTGTTGCAGCATAGACAGTCGACTGATCTAATAGACAGTCAACTGTCTATACAGCATAAGTCGACTGGCCGTAGACAACAGATCAAAACAGAGTTTGGGCAAGGAGAGACAGGCGACTGATTTACTATTCACAGTCGACTGTCACTAGGACAGGTGCCTGTGAATCGTTCAACAGTAGCCTGTGCGAAATAATCAGAGAAGGCCCAAAACTACATTGTAATAGTCTGTGCATAACAGGCGACTGTAGAACAAAACACAGTCGACTGTTGCTGAGACAGGCGACTGTAAACTGTTAAGCAGTCGGCTGTTATAAATAATCCTAGCACAAACAAGATAGAATTGAATTGGGATCAAAGGACAAAAGTCTAAAGATGTCCTATGACAGAATGTAAATGTGTGTGAGTGCTCCATCAAAGTTCTACTTCTAAGCTACATACTAGAAGAGATAAAAGAAAAATTACATTGACGAATAATCTCTTCTTTCCAACGTATGAGCTTGAAGTCTTTATGGAGCTTCAATCATCAATCTACGATCATCCAATTCATATCATTTGCCTTCAATGATGTTTGTGAGCCATCCATTGCTAGTTGATCTTCATAATAAGCTTAGGCAATGGATTAACTGCAAAATAGGGGATTAGCCACAAGTATTTATGTTTGCTCATCATTAACACCAAGTAGTGAGAAGTCCAATACTCAACATTCTCCCCCTTTTTGATGATGACAAACAAAAATAAACAAAAAGATAAATAATTGTGCGCAATGAAAACTTACTCCCCCTACAAAGATGCCAATCAAGTTAGTCAACAAATATTAGAGCATCTACATAGCAATTGAAGCAAATGAGTGAGATATGAATGAATTCAATACAAGAAATCTAGGAATTAAAGTCCCTATTCATTATAATCTTACTCCCCCTGAATCTAAGGCAACGAAAATCTTAGATTCAAGCATTAGAACATACTTAGCACATCCATTATGAATCTTGTATGTTTATTTTTCTCCCCCTATGGCATTATCCAAAAGGTGGGAGCAAATAACAACAACAATAATAGTGCTAAATACGAACTAACAACAATCAAGGAGTATAAAGATATATCGAATCAAAACTCATAAAATCTCATCAGATACACATGTGAGTAATGGAATGGAAATCCAATATCAACATTTTAGATATACGAAATGAAAATAATTTTCACAAATTCATCACAACAAAGATAGCATGAATTAATCAATATCAAAGTCATATATTGTCTCAAAAGCACATCAAAGAGAGTGAAGCATACATGGAGACAACATATCATACATCACACAGAAAAGATAAACACTATAGCATAGTGTGACACAAAAGAGGGTGCAACATCATATATATATATATATATATATATATATATATATATATATATATATATATATATATATATATATATAGTCTGAGTACATCAACGGATGGTCATCTACATGGCCATCCAAACAAAATACATCATGGTCACAAAAAAAATACATCATCATGACGACATCAAAGTATATCACCATACATATATAAAAGAGTCGCAGACAGCATCATCATACACAAAAAAATATCATATGTATCACTCAACCCAAACAAAAGAAGACCACACAAAATAAAACAAGGTCTTCAGGGGAGTAAACAGATCAGCATCAGCATCAGCAGCCTCAGTCAATATGAATGACTGAGGGGTCCGACGGGCGACCAGAAGATCTGAACAAAAGCCGAGCAGAGCGACGAGTAGGAAGGGCAGGAGTCTTCCTCTTGGAAGACGAAGCACGAACAGCAGATGATTCAGCAGGAACATGAAGTGGAGTCTGGGCATCGGAGGTCTGAACCACAAAGGGTTTGAGTGTGAAGCCAGGAGGAGGAGATACACAAGCAGGAGCAGTGTCCTCAGAGGTAGCAAACATAGCCTGAAGCTCAGAAGGGATGGGAAAACCCTGATGCATTAGAGATTTGTACTGAAGCTCCAACAAGAGATTGAGCTTATCATCAATGGAATATGAGAGATTCTCAAGGACAGTGATACGATCACAGAGCCGGGGAACAGGCTGAGACGAGCGAGAAGGCTTGTCAGTGTGCTGAGAAGAGGGGATGGGATCACTGACCGAGCACGAAGGAACAGGCTTCGGAGAAGGAACACTGATAGGAAGAGGTTCTCCAGAAGATTGAGGCGAGGAGGGAGTCGGTCAGGCTTCGGTGAGGGGACATGCTCATTGAGAAAATCGAGAGAGACGTTAGGGAAGAAATGATCGAAAAGAGCCATGACCGAGTACTGAGCTAGGGCAAGAAACAATACGAACGAACCCAAACTAGAAGTATCACGAGATAGGCGGAAGAGACCAAACCTAGTCGAGTGACAGAACGAAAGCAACGACAGCTCGAAATAGACGCACGAAGGGAGAAAGATCGACGGATTTGGTACAACACTCGAGCGGGAAGACGAACGGTCGAAACGGAGGAGAGAGAGTCGACGAGGGAAATGATCGCGTAGATTGAATATAAAATTGGGGGAATCAATCTGAGCCGTTGGATCAAGGAATCGACGGCTCGGATCAAATCACATGAACCGACACAACAATAGACAGTCGACTATTACACAAAAGACAGTCGGCTGGATGAAGAGATAAAATAAAGCTCAGATAGATGGGCAGTCGACTGGAAAGTAACATTACAGTCGCCTGTCCACTGGACAGTCGACTGACAAATACTCAACAATCGGCTGGCCGAGAATTAAGACAGTTCACAAAAAGAACAGAGAACTCTGTAAAAATTCGACAGAGAGTACAGTCGCCTGATGACTAAAATGCAGTCACCTGTTAAGTTAACAGTCGACTGTAAAACAGTCATCAGTCGGCTGTGCGAAAGATACCAATATTCATACAGAGAATATAGAGTAGGGCAGTCGACTGTCGAAAGAAAGAAAGTCGTCTGTCCTGGTCCAAAAGTGCACAGTGAGATAGAATTCCAGAGAATAAGAACACTCACCCTAGGACCTATACTCTAATCACAAATACATCGTAAAAACATTATGAAAACACTAAATCCATTGAAACACAAATTACTCCAATCAATTTCAAAGACTCATGAAATCAAATAAGACACAATTGCCTTTCTTAAGCTCATAAAACAATAAAGCACATGAAGAAAGACAATCAAAAAGATATGAGCTCAATAAGGAGTTATAACATGAAAGATTAAGCTTCTAGATTTCAGATTCACCTATAATTCCCAATTCTCCACGTAACCTCACAAATGAAACTTCTTTAAGAGGTTTAGTGAAGATATCGACAATTTATTTTTTGGTTTCAATGTACTCTAAGATGATGTCCTTCTTAGCTACATGATCATTTATAAAATGGTGTCTCACGTCTTTGTGTTTGGTACATGAGTGGTGTACCGGATTCTTGGAAAGACAAATAGCACTTTGATTATCAACCATGATAGGGCAAGTATCACAATTGACACCATAGTCACTAAGAGTGTGTCTCATCCAAAGAACTTGTGCACATGCAAGACCCGCGGCAATATATTCCGCTTCAGTCATGGACAATGACACCGAATTCTGTTTCTTAGAAAACCAAGAAACTAAGGAATTTCCTAAGAAATGGCATGTGCCACTAGTACTTTTCCTGTCAGACTTGCATCCGGTAAAGTCGACATCACTATATGAGATTAACTCATATGTGCTAGACTTAGGATAAAGTAACCCATAATCTAGGGATTGATTGAGATAACGAAATATTCGTTTAACCGCAATCAAGTGTGACTCCTTAGGTCTTGCTTGATATCTAGCACAAAGACATACGGAAAACATGATATCGGACCTACTAGCGGTAAAGTAAAGTAAGCTACCGATCATACCTCGATATAGACGAACATCTACATCTTTTCCGCTTTCATCCTTATGAAGATGAGTAGTAGTACTCATGGGAGTCCTTTTGCACGAAGACGATTCCATCCCGAATCGCTTAATAAGCTCCCCTGTGTACTTTGTCTGATGAATGAAAGTGCCATTCTCCATTTGTCGAATTTGTAATCCAAGGAAGTAGGTGAGCTCTCCCATGTGACTCATCTCAAACTCATCCTTCATAGACTTGGAAAATTCATGACAAAGATTAAAGTTAGTAGAACCGAAAATAATACCGTCTACATAAACTTGAATCAAAAGAATGTCATTTTCATAATCTTTAATGAAGAGCGTAGAATCAACTTCTCCCATTTTAAAACCTAAATTCAAAAGAAAGGTCTTAAGACGATCATACCAAGCTCTAGGAGCTTGTCTCAATCCATACAACGCTTTCTTAAGTTTGAAAACATGGTTTAGAAATTTTTCATGAATAAACCCGGGAGGTTGAGAAACATAGACTTCTTCATTGACAAACCCATTTAAAAATGCACTTTTAACATCCATTTGAAATAATTTAAAATTCTTATGGGATGCAAAAGATAAAAGCAACCTAATAGCTTCTAATCTAGCTAGGGGCAAAAGATTCTTCGAAATCAATACCTTCCTCTTGCCGGTAGCCTTGAGCTACTCACCTTGCTTTGTTCAGTGTGATTACCTCGTTTTCATCCGTCTTGCTCTTGAAGATCCATTTGGTCCCAATAACTTGGTGACCACTTGGAAGAGGTACAAGTTCCCAAACTTCGTTTCTCTCAAATTGCATTAGTTCTTCTTCCATTGCCACTATCCAAGAGCTATCCTCGCAAGCTTCTTGGATGTTCTTTGGCTCAATGGTAGAGACAAATGCGCAATGAGAGAATTCTTCAATTCTTGATCTCGTTCGAACACCCACACCAATATCTCCAATAATTTGGTTATGGGGATGGTGTTGGATATGGATGACGTTTGTACACCCTTGTAGGGGATGTACGAGTGAATACGGACCTCGAACGTCGCGTACACGAAGTCGTGTGCAAAGGGAATCTGTTCCCTTGCGGAGAGGATCTCTAGATTAATGGGAAAGTCGCATTATATGTGCATAAGTGCATGCGACATATGGCTAATAAAGGGGGAATATCTTAAGCTTATGTTGTACCATGCATATGGTACAACTTAAGCTTATAATGTGCCATGTATGATGGTACACATTAGTTAAATTGTTCCAAAGGAACAATTACTCCTAAAATAACTACCTTGGGGGCTATAAATAAGACCCAAGGCTTAGACATTTCCTTACACTTTTGCATGGTATTCTTGCCTTGCATTTCATTCTAGCGAAGCTCTGCCGAAATCCTTCCTCTCTCTTTATCTAAGTTCTTAATCTAAAAGTAGAGATTTAGATTGTGGATTTAGTAGCCTTACTCCGTTCGTGAGAAGACTCGATCCGTCATGGCGAATCCGAAGGCGAAGTTCCGAGACTACCGTGCCGCATACGCAAGCGTAAGTCTCAACTTCATTTATTGATCCTAACACTGTTTTGACAGGATCCCACATTGGTATTAGAGCCATACGGGTTCGCCCCGGTCAAACCACCGCCCCGTCGAAACTATGAACGAGTCGTTGTCTTTTTCACGAATGGGTATCTTACCATTATGGATATGGTAGGAACGCTTCGTGACGGAGAGAACGCAGCGGTTGTTCTTTTCATGTTAGGGTCTCCTACCATTACTGATATGGCAGGAACTCTCCGTGACGGGAAGAACCGACCGTTCATATCATCAAACTCGCTCTCTTCATGGATGCTGAGTCTCCATTTATAGGGAATGGGCGCTCTCTTCATGTGGAGCGCGTTGTTTACGAATTTTTGAAGTGGGTTATTTTTTTGGCACACGGCAATTGGAGGATAACTACTTCCTCGACGAACGGGTGCTTCACCGGAGAAGAAGATGGTGGTTATTCCCATCGGGGAAGATGAATTTTGGTGCATGAAATCTATAGCCAAATGGGCAATGGAGGCAATGCACTCCCCCTCTCCATGCGGAGGGGGTTGGCTACGGCAAATGACGATGAACACCACCACGGCCACCCCCTCCGGTGGGGGTATGCGGCCAACCCCGTGAATGGGGGAGGCCGGCCATGACCAATGGGTCATGGCCGGCCAAGGCCAAAATGGCCATGGCCGGGCCATGGCCGACCATGGCCGGCCTCTGGCCGAGGCCAGGCCAGGCCAGGGGGCCAGGCCGGACTCAGGCCGTGGCCAGGCCGGCCTCTGGCCGAGGCCTGGTCAGCCTCTGGCCTTGGCCAGGCCAGGCAGAGGCCTGGCCGGCCTCTGGCCGAGGCCTGGCCGAGGCCAGGCCAGTGGCCTGGCCGGCCCTGGCAGTGGCCAGGGCTGCCGCAGTCCGCCCCTGGCCGACCAGGGCAGAGGCCCTTGGTCGGCCCTTGGCCAGCCTCGGCCAGGGCAGGGGCCCGGGCCGGGAGTGATGTAGACCAATTTTTGGTCGACCAATTTGGGTGTTTTGGTCGACCAATCCTGCAAAAGGTCTTGGTCGATCACGAACTTGCCGACTAGCCCATACGGGGCTAACGACAGTCGTCTGCTCTTATTTTATAAAGTTTTTTTCTTGGGCTCTACTCCTTGAAGATTAGCCATAGTGCTCTATTTCATGCGAGATTAGCCATGTCATTGTGCTCTACTCTACGGAGATTAGCCAATGTACTTATGACATTGTGCTCTACTCTACGGAGATTAGCCAATGTATTTCAAATTTTTTGAAAAAGATGTTTTCAAATAGGTTATGTCCCGTCCTTAATCGGGATAGCGCAATTTAGAATTCCAAGTCCTACCACGATCCGGCCATGGTTATCTAACCCATGGGTGTGTAGAACAGGTCTCGTGGCTTGGCAATTGTTGCGCTAAAATTCTTTGCGCAAACTCTCACCTATTCCATTTTGAAAGATATGTTTTTCAAAAGTATTTTTCCGCTGCTGGTACCATACGGGTATCATTTCTGATTTCTTTTTACATGAGATAAGTAAGAGGGATACTTTGAAAGTTACTTCTAGATGGTAGTTGGGAACGTAGTGAACTTCTCGATTCTAGAGTAACATTTCAGCTTATCCAAGGAACTTATCAAGTGTTTAAAGAATCGAAACTTTATGCATAGAATTTTGATCGTGTTTTTCATTTTCTTTGCAGTTTTTTGATTCGAATATGTTTACCGCTTCTAAGAACATTGTCACCGAGCTTAACAAAGGTGAGAAGCTCAACGGCGACAATTATAAACTTTGGTCAATTAAAATCCAATATGTTTTGGAGGAGCAAGATGTTCTTGAAACACTCCAAAACGTAATGGAAGAACCTGAGTTGGGCAATACGGCCCAACACAAGAGGGACCGAGAAGCTTATGAGGCTTGGACTCGAAAGAACAAAATAGCATGTATTACGTTATTGTCCGCAATGGACAATGACATAATGCGTCTATTTCGGGAATTCGACCTAGCCAAAGACATATGGTCTGGGCTAGAAATAAAGTTTGGTGGAACTTCGGTCACCAAACTCCGCTCCTTAAATATTCAATTTGATTCGTACAAAATGCAGCGAGATCAATCTATGAAAAATCATCTCCGCCACACGGCGAATCTCATAGCTGAATTGAAGGATGCGGGTCTTACGCTGTCTGATGTACAACAGATCCAAGCAGTCATTCGTTCACTCCCAGATAGCTGGGATAACATGAAAATGCACCTCACTCATAATGAGTGCATTAAAACTTTAAGCGATGTATCCAAACACCTCGAACTCGAGGAAGATCGGATTCAAGCCGCAAAACCTAGTGCCGAAGTGCACATGGCCGCTAGTTCCTCACATGGAGGAAAGAAGCGGAAGGATAAACGCTTAAGGTTTATGAACGAACGAAAGCAAGAACCGGAAACCTCAAAGAAGACTAAGAACAAAAAGTGGCAAAAGAAAGTGCACTCAAAGAAGAAAAACTTGAAGAAGATCAAGTGCTTTAAGTGCAACAAGTACGGTCACTTCGCCCGTACGTGTACGGATGGAAGTGATAAGGTAACTTGTAGGGCTAGTTACATATGTGTTTCTAGTTCCATGTTTCTTGCTGAATCTAACTATTTTTGGTTGATTGATTCAGGGGCCACAGACCACGTAGCGAAGGACAGAAGGTTCTTCATAGCGTATCGAAGGATAACTCAAGGAACAAAGTGGATATACGTCGGCAACAACACTCGTGTTGAAGTCAAGGGCGTCGAAACATGCAAGCTAGTTCTCGACAACGGCCGGACTCTATTATTGCACGACGTCCTCTTTGCTCCAGATATTCGAAGGAATATCGTATCCGTGGTCATGTTAATGTCTTTAGGTTATCAATGGAGGTTCTATGAACAAAATGTTGACCTTGTTTGTAATAGTTCTTTAGTTGGGTCGGGTAATGTTTGTAATGGATTGATTGTTTTAAACACTATGCTTGATGATTCTTCTTCTATTAATGAAAGTTTCCATTTGACAAATGCTTCTAAATCTGAATCTGAGATCATTTGTTGGCATGCAAGACTTGGTCACATTGGACCAACTAGAATGGATAGACTTGCCAAAAGTGGCTTGCTATCTAATGTTTCAAAAGTTGAAATGTCAACTTGCAAACATTGTCTTGTAGGGAAAACTTGTCGCAAGCCGTTTGGAACTGGCACAAGGGCCGAAGTTTCATTACAGCTTATCCATTCGGACATTTGCGGTCCAATGAATGTTAAGACAAGACGTGGGAAGTCCTATTTCATCACCTTCATTGATGACTTCACCCCGTTTCGGTCACATTTATTTGATTTCCCACAAACATGAAGCTTTATCTTGCTTCAAAAACTATATGAGTTTAGTGGAAAATCAACTAGATCGCAAGATAAAGGTCTTGCGAACCGATCGGGGTGGAGAATATCAATCAACGAGTTTTAATGAACTCTGTGATGAAAAAGGCATAGTTCATCAAATAACTATGCCTTATACTCCGCAACAAAACGGTGTTGCGGAAAGAAGAAATAGGACATTGATGGAAATGGTCCGATCAATGATGTCTCAGGCAAATTTGCCCATCACCTTTTGGGGTGATGCATTATTGACGGCAGCATTCATCTTAAACCGTGTCCCCTCGAAGTCGGTAAGTTCTACTCATTATGAGTTGTGGAACAATAGAACTCCAGACTTAAGCATTCTAAAACCTTGGGGTTGTGCCTCTTACGCACATTTATCCTCTCACAAATATGGCAAACTTGGGCCACGTGGGAGGAAGTGTATCTTCATCCGATACGCTGAAAACTCCAAAGGATATGTTTTCGTCGGTCAAGAGGACAATAGGGGTCTAATAGAATTCGAATCGAGGAATGTTGTCTTCTTGGAAAACGAGTTTCCAAGACAGGGTGAGATAAGTCAAGACTTATCCTTGTTTGAGACTTGGGATCAAGAAGGATCGGAACGTTCGAGTGGGAGAATTCTTGGTGAAGAGGAAAATGACCCTCATACTTCACCTATGGATGATACGAACGATACCAATCCTATTCTGAGTGGGAGTGATGTTATTCCAAGTGGGAGTGATGTCATTCCAAGTGGGAGTGATCAAACTCAAGCAAGATGTAGTAATCGAACGAGGCTAACACCTCTGAGATTTGAGGATGAATTTCCTCAAACATTCATGACATTACTACAAGATGATGATGAACCTGCAAATTTCAAACAGGCCGTCACATGCCCTGCTAAAGATAAATGGATAGCGGCGATGGAAGAAGAACTTCAATCCATGAAAACAAACCAAGTCTGGGACTTGGTTGATTTACCTAAGGGACGTAGAGCCATTGGGAACAAGTGGGTTCTCAAAATCAAGCATAAGGCTGATGGCTCCATCGAGAAATATAAAGCTCGCCTTGTTGCGAAAGGTTTCACGCAACAGGAAGGAATAGACTACGAAGAGACTTTCTCTCCTGTCGTGCGTTTTACCTCCATTCGCTTAATTCTGACAATGGTGGCTTGTTTGGACCTCGATTTACATCTGATGGATGTAAAGACTGCTTTTCTTAACGGAGAACTAGATGAGGAGATCTACATGGAACAACCAAACGGGTTCGTACAATAAGAAAACAAACATAAGGTTTGTAAACTTCGTAAATCCATATATGGTCTTAAACAATCCTCAAGGCAGTGGTATATGCGCTTTCAAGAAGTCGTTTTGTCGTATGGTTTCTCCATGCTCGACGAAGACAACTGCGTATACATTAAGAGGATTAAGAACAAGTATGTAATTATGTCTCTTTATGTAGATGACATACTTATAGCTGAAAATGATAAGCGTCTTATCATGGATATCAAAGCTTGTCTTTCATCCGTCTTTGAAATGAAAGACATGGGTGAAGCTGCATATATCCTTGGGGTTAAGATCTCAAGGAATCGTTCCAAGAAACTTCTTTCTCTCTCTCAAGAGACATATATAAAGAAAGTTTTAGAATGGTTTAATATGCAGGACTGCAAGCCAATTGATACTCCAATAAGCAAAGGCGAGGGTCTATGTTTGGAAATGTGTCCCAAAGATCCAAAAGAAAAGAAAGCTATGGAAAAGGTTCCATACTCCAGTGCTGTCGGGAGTCTGATGTACGCCATGATGTGTACCAGACCGGACATTTGCTATGCTGTTGGTATGGTAAGCCATTACCAATCCAACCCAGGACAGGCACACTGGAAAGCGGTGAAGAGGATATTAAGGTACATCAAAGGGACTGCGGACTATGCGTTGTGCTATCAAGGCAATACCTTGAAACTCGAAGGCTATACCGATGTTGATTGGGCAGGTGATCTCGACGAGCGAAGATCTACCTCAGGTTTTGTTTTCTTGCTCGGGAATGGTGCAATATCCTGGAGCAGCAAGAAGCAAACCTGCATCGCCCTATCAACCATGGAAGCCGAATTTGTAGCATTCAGCATGGCGGTCGAAGAAGCTGTTTGGCTTAGGAAATTCTTAGACAGGCTGACGGATGCCACTGACTCGAGCACTGTTCCTATATACAGTGATAGTCAAGCTTCGATTGCCTATGTCAAAGATCCTAAATTTCATTGTAATACCAAACACATTGATATTCGATTCAAGTTTGCGAAGGACTATGACAAACGGAAGGAAGTAGACATAGGATACATATCCACGCATAAGATGATAGCGGATCCCCTTACTAAGGCGATCCCCAGAGATGTGTTCTTCAAACACTTATCATCTATGGGAATGCGTAGGTGCTGAGCTGTATCATGTAATATTTCCCATGTCTATAGAAGATCAAAGTTTAATAAAAAGAAGAAGTTTTTTATATATTGCATACAAGTTTCTTACAAATGATTTTATACATTTATGTTTAAGTCTCAGCTATTTTATTGTGTGTATGTCGGACAGATTAAGGTTGGCTCTCTCACATGAGCAACCGCCTTATCTTATCAGATGGATAAGATAGAGATGAGACTAGTTTAAAGTCAAAATCATTAGACAAATGATTTAGAGTCGTGACTTAAACAAGATAGTCGAATGAAAGATCTGCATCATATGGATGCTTACAAAAGATCTGAGATCTGTATCACAAGGATATTTAAAAGAGATCTCATAGGATTTTTTAAATCATATCTGTCTTATGCAGGATGAGAGTCCGGGAATATTTCATGGGTAGTAAGGAGACTCAAAAGATAGGCACTGTGGTGTCTGATCTTTCATCAGTACAACATCATTAAGACATACTCTCCCTGGGAAAGGAGTGATGTTGTAATACGTGTTCATACCACGTATGCATTTTGACCACTGAGTTAGTAGCAATAGTGTTTGCTATTATGTGAGACTCAAAGGTCATAAGGGTCTTAACTCTTACCCTCAAGGACTCCAATTGGTTCCTTTAGATTTGACGAGATGATCGCTATCTTAGCGTGTTGCTAATGGGCTATGATAATTCAGCTCGGCGGGGCACGTTAGAAAAGCGAATCAAGTCAAGATTAGAAGGTTCACAAGAAGAGGAAGATTGATTTCATATTCGCATTTGGACTTTAATGATTCAAAGCTGGCCAGCCAATTGTGATCCAGATGTGATTCAATTGTTGAATATAAAGTATAAGAAATGTGAAGAAATAATCTAGGGTAAAGCATGCGTTGAACTACTCAACTTTGCACCTTCGAGGTCGTTGTGTATCTCTAACAAGTACACAACAACAGACTCTACGCACATGACGGTCGCACGGTCTATTTCTCGGTATGATAGATGAAAGAACTAAGAGAAAGACGTTCTCTTACAATCCCCTCAAGTGTGAGTGGGAGATGTTGGATATGGATGACGTTTGTACACCCTTGTAGGGGATGTACGAGTGAATACGGACCTCGAACGTCGCGTACATGAAGTCGTGTGCAAAGGGAATCTGTTCCCTTGCGGAGAGGATATCTAGATTAATGGAAAAGTCGCATTATATGTGCATAAGTGCATGCGACATATGGCTAATAAAGGGGGAATATCTTAAGCTTATGTTGTACCATGCATATGGTACAACTTAAGCTTATAATGTGCCATGTATGATGGTACACATTAGTTAAATTGTTCCAAAGGAACAATTACTCCTAAAATAACTACCTTGGGGGCTATAAATAAGACCCAAGGCTTAGACATTTTCTTACACTTTTGCATGGTATTCTTGCCTTGCATTTCATTCTAGCGAAGCTCTGCCGAAATCCTTCCTCTCTCTTTATCCAAGTTCTTAATCTAAAAGTAGAGATTTAGATTGTGGATTTAGTAGCCTTACTCCGTTCGTGAGAAGACTCGATCCGTCGTGGCGAATCCGAAGGCGAAGTTCCGAGACTACCGTGCCGCATACGCAAGCGTAAGTCTCAACTTCATTTATCGATCCTAACACTGTTTTGACAGGATCCCACAGATGGTTGCGAACGGTCGGGTACGCTTTGAGTATACCTGGATCACTAGGAACAAATTCAACAACTTCGTTAGAAGTGTTAGTCTCAACAATATTATCATTAATCTTAACATTATAAAGAGAGTCACAAAGAATCTCTACATTATCATCATCAACATGAGGAAAATCAAAATCTTCATAAAACGATACGTGAAGTGATTCCTCAATCGTTGAAGAAGTTTTGTTGTATATCCGGTAGGCTTTGCTACGTGTGGAATATCCAACAAAAATTCCTTCATCGGATCTTGGCTCGAATTTGTCTAAATTACCAAAGGTGTTCTTTATAAAACATTTCGAACCAAAAATACGAAAATATTTCACTTGAGGCTTTTTATCATAAAACAACTCAAAACAAGTTTAGTTTGTTCGGGGTCTCACTAGGATCTTATTGATCACATAACATCCCGTGTGCACCGCTTCTGCCCAAAATTGTAGTCCTAAATGACTATCATGGAGCATAGTGCGAGCACACTCAATAAGAGTCCTATTCTTTCTTTCTACAACACCATTTTGTGGTGGAGCACGAGGAAAGAAAAAGTTATGAGTTATCCCGGAGTCATCACAAAACTTAGTAAAAGACTCATTCTCAAATTCTCCTCCATGATCACTACGAATAGTGATAATGGTGGATCCTAAAAGATTCTGATTCTTCTTTGCAAATTTGGTAAACTCTTCATGAGCTTCATTCTTATTAGTTAAGAATGAAACCCAAGTAAATCTAGAAAAGTCGTCAACGACAATTAGTCCATAATGTGCATTACCTAAAGAAGCGGTTCTAGTTGGCCCAAATAAATCTAGATGAAGAAGTTCTAGGGGCCTCTTAGAAGTAATCCCTTCTTTAAGCTTAAATGAAGATTTACTTAGTTTACCTCTTTGACATGAATCAAAAAAGTTTTTCTTATTAAAAACAATCTTAGGAAAACCTTTGACTAGATCATGCTTAGCTAACTTATATAAGTGCTTGAAGTGAACATGATCAAAACGGCGATGCCATAATAGTTGTTCACTTGTGTTAGCAACTAAGCAATGTTCTACGGTTTTAGGCAAGCTCAAATAATAAATATTTTTACCCCTAATACCGGAAAATAAAACATTTGAATCACAATCAACAATAGTACACAATCCTTCTCCAAAGTTAACCTTGTAATCTTTGTCACAAAGTTGACGAATGGAAATGAGATTGTGACATAAACCACTAACAAGATAAACATTAGTAATTAGAGGTTTGGAAGGATTACCAACGATACCTACTCCAATGATGGTTCCCTTTTGATTACCTCCAAAAGTGACCGTTGCACCATCTTTGATGCTAATCACTTCGGAGAGCAATGAGGGATATCCCGTGATGTGTTTGGAGCAACCGCTATCAAGAATCCATCCTTTCCCTTTAGAGCTAATAAGGCATTTATTGCTCTTCTTCTTTCTCTTGGGTACCTATATAATATACCATAAGCTTATGGTACCCAATGTTTGTTGGGTCCAAGGGGATTAGCCCTTTGGAAGCCAAGTCCAAGTGGACTTTCACTTCCCAACATAGTTACTATTTCTAATTACGTCATGAAAGTAGGAATCAACATAAGCATTCCTATCATTTAGACTAGTGTTCTTAAGACCCCAAATAGTGTACATCTTGGGAGTCCTATTCCTAGTTGCATGCATATGAGTTGGATTTCTATGTGGTGCATGCTTCTTAGGAACATGATTTCTAGCATAGATATGTGGAGGAGGATATGCATTGTACATTCTAGAATGATATATATGCTTGGGAACATGCATATTATATGAAGCATAAAGATCATGCATGACATGTGGAGGATGAGCATACATGAGGGAATGATGCGTATGAGCATACGGGTGTGTAGGAGCACGTACATGAGTATTTCTCATGTGTGGTTGTGTACGTGTCCGTGGGTGCGGAGCATAAAATGTGTCATGATTATCCACTTGTGAAGTAGGTTGTTTCCTACGTGGATGAGTGTTAGTGTACATAAAAGCATGGCCTTGCTTTTGGTTTCCACCCTTAGTGGGTTTCTTGCCAACAGGAAGAGAAGGTGATGTGGTGACATTCTTGGTAGGATTGCTACCCATAGTGTCTTTGACACCACTTGTGGATGCACTGGAGGAAGGCCTCACAAAATCTATAGTGACACCACTATAGGAGGTGCGAGCATTAGATGCATTAGCTTTTACAAATCCAAGGCCAACACGATGTGTGGCCGGAAATTGATTTGCAAGCAAATCATCCAATTGTCCAATACGGGAGGACATGAGCTCATATTTCTCCTTTAAAGAAGAAATGTTGGTATCCAAGGTGGACACCCGTGCTTTGAGCTCGTGCACTTGGGTTTTAAGAGAATCATTCTCTAACCCCAATTGTGTGTGACGTGTAACTAGATCACTATTATCCATGGGATGTGTTTGATCTAGTTGAGATTTGAGGGAATTCACCTCATCTCTCAATGTGACATTTTGAGAAGCTAAGTTTGCTTTCTCAAGGGTTAAAGTATCAACAATAGTGTCATTGTTGATAATGCATGGAATGGATGACTTGCTAACTTTTGATTTCTTTAAGCTAGAGTATCTAAGAATTAAAGATTGGTATTTAGCAAATAGTTCTTCATTAGCTATACGAAGTTCATCCATTGTTACCTCGGTGTTATCCGTGTCGGAGTCACTCTCATCCGAGAGTGGTTCTTCAAGTGCCATGAAGCACATGTGGGCGCTCTCACCCTTCTCATCATCGGAATCGCTTGATGAGTCATCACTTGAGTCATCAAAGGTACCAACGAGTCCTTTCTTCTTGTCATTCTTGTTCTTGTTGGACTTGTGGTACTTTGGTGCCTTCCATTTTTCTTTGTTGTTTAGCATTGGGCAATCCCTCTTGATGTGCCATGGCTTGTTACACTTATAACAAAGATAGGAAGTAGCATTAGTAGACTCAAAACGTTTATTTGAGGAACATTTACCTTTGCGGAAGAAGCGTTGGAGCTTCTTCGCTAATTGGGCCATATCACCCAAATCCATCTCGTTCTCGGATTCATCACTTTCGGAGGATGACGAATTGGCGTTGAACGCCAAAGATTTCTTCTTGGCCTCCGAGGGATTCATCATGGCTCGAATCTTCAATCGGTTATCGCGTCTTACTTCGTAAGACATGAGAGTCCCGATGAGATTTACCACTGTGTAATTCTTCAAGTCATTGACCTCCTCAATGGCGATTGCTCTTCTTTCCCATTTGGAGGTCATCCCCATGATGATCTTCCTTACCTTTTCAGGTTCGGTGTAGATTTGGCCAAGGGTGATCATGCCCCGGATACACGTCCCGGAGCGGCGACACTGTAGTCTTACCGCAAGTGCACGGTGTAGCGGCGAGCGGGTATCGAACACAGGGAGGCCTAATAACAGTGTCTTCTTCAATCTCCTAGCTATAAGAAAAGTCGAGAAATGTTCGCAAATATGCGGTCACAGTCATTCAATTATACGAAAGAAATAACAAATTAATAAAGACGCCTAGGGGTAAGGAATCCCCGCTACTCGCCGTATATCATCATTGTGACTCGTAGGTTTAACAATTGATAGACTTGAAATTCTTATGAACTAGTTGCAACTAAATGTAGAACCAAGCTCACGCTCTCGCGCTATTGCCGGTCTATAGCAAACCTAGGCTAGGGTCCCATCTCTTGCAAACCCTAACCTAGGCAAACTAGCGTGAAGAACAACATCATCGTTCAATCGCATCTCGAGCCCACTCTTGTGCAAACTCGAGCTACGACCTAGGTTGGGATAGTTCCTACCCGTCCAATCTCTTGCAAACGGGTATTGGTATAGAATTGCAATCGAACCCTAGTTTCGGTCCAATCTCTTGCAAACCGATTCCGGAGAAATTCAATTGCAACCCAATTCGAATTTCTAGGGCTTCCTATCGAGTTGGGATCCAATCTCTTGCAAATCCCAATCGGTATGAATCCCTAGCTATTCGTATTATAGCAATCCCAAACTAACCCTAGTCAATTCTAGCAATAGTTTCACCAATTCATCACAAATTTGAAATTGGGCTCGTAGGGTTCATCCCTACGCCCTAAGACGATGGAACTACTCACAATTCATAATAGAATGCAATAGAAATTCACAAGTAAAATCAATAGAATTCATTGCAATATTCAAAATATCAATAAAAATGGAGTTTTTGAGGGAAAGAGAGACAAGCCAATGAAGAACTCAAGAACATCCAACAAAATATCACTTTTCTCTCCTCCCTAAAAGCTAAATCTAATCCCTAAAAAGTTAATCTAAAAAGGCTGCAAAAATTTCTGAAAAAGCTCTCTAAACTAGGTCAAAAACTGGGGTTAAATACCCCCCAAAATCGCCCAAAAAATCCTGACGAAAATGCCCCTGCACAGCCTCAAAATTGCAGTTTACGCTACAGGCAGCACGGCTCACTCAGCCGAGTGACAAATCTCACTCGGCCGAGTGACAAATCTCACTCGACCGAGTGAGAGACCCTGACGGATTCCAGAGAGTTGGGGGTCTTGGGGGTCGTCTCCTCAGAGGTCACTCGGCCGAGTGACTTTTCTTCACTCGGTCGATGGGCGATCTTCACTCGGACGGATGTCGTTTGTCACTTGGGCGGACGAGGACTCGGAAATTGTCTGTACAAAAACAGTAAGTCTGGGATTTTTGCTGCCGTCGTCTTGATTCCACTCGGGTGAGTGGGTCTCCGTGGTTCGGCCGAGTGACATGGCGATGCTCGACCGAGTGCACGCTGATATAGCTCTGTTGCGTGTCCGATCTGGCCGGCCGAGCGGGCTTCCGATGGTCGGCCGAGTGACTCCTTCACTCGGCCGAGTGAAATGCTCAAAATGCCCAAACTTCATATTTTCGCTCCCTCGTCGCTCCTACGACGTTCTTTCTCCTTCCACTCCTCTCCAATAGAAAAATACCCCTCAAGAGAGTCGTCGGTGACACTCCAGAGTGGGTGCATCTCGGAATCACTCCAAATCGCTCCAAATCTCCTGAAATACTACAAAAACAACAAATCGTGAAAAGCATCGCAATATTGTCGAATAAACGTGAAAAACACGATTTGAGCGATCTAAATGGCATGCAAACATGCAGAAAAAAGGTGTAAAATACGGAGTGATCAAAATCCCCAAAGCTTACCTCTTACTCGTCCTCGAGGAAGATGAGTAAAAAGCGAACCCGGTGGATAAAGATAAAATAAAATAAAAAAACGATGGAAAGGCGGAAAATGAAAAACGGAAAACAAAATAGAAAACGAAGAGGGAGGTTGCTTGATCATTTTTCTCAGGACGTGGGTTTTGCTTACTCATATAGCATGCATCGAATATAAACCACATGTCAAAGACTTTTTATTTTGATATCATAGTATAATGGTGCACTTGAAATAGAAAACCCAAGAATATCAATATAGCATGAAAAATGGAATAATTCTAAGATTAACATCGTCTGAAGCATCTAAAGCGGTATACAATATCGTAGATCACACACTTTTCAATTGAATGCTTTCTATAAGGAGTATAAGAGATATCACACGATAGAGTAGTGAGAATAGAAAAGGTGTGGTTTTCATGAAATGAATGCTAAGTGTAGATTTCTGGATTTCGTGAAACTTTAGCAATCCCACCGAGTATAAAATATTACTTAGCCTAGGTTGTCATGCACCGTCAGGTAGTCACTCTCTCACACATCATTGGATTCTCTCCCCCAAGCTTATCTATAAGCGTGGTGGCATATACAAAACAATATTTACATCCCCGTTTTTTATGAAGCTCCAAAAGTAAAAGAAAACAAAAATAAAAGCTAAAGAGTGAAGAAAGAGAGAAAGTGAATGAGATGGGATCGTTTTCGAACTACTTTTCTCTTTTCTTTTCTTATTCTCAAATCTTTTTCTTTTTCTTTTTTTTTCTTTTTTTTCATAACATATATACACAATGATCCCAATTCAAAGAGAAGGATATACAAGTATTTTTTCTTTGGATTTTGGGGAATTTGGAGCATGTGATTTACTAACGGGGGATGCCAATAATAGAATTGCTAAGGGGAGATTCACCAATGAATATAAAATAGAGAAATAATGTTCAAGATATGTGGAGAAAGAAATAATGTATCTCTCAGTTCACTCTATAGGACGTGCATGACAACTTCAGCAGGGTAATATAATCTACTCAGTTTAATCTCAATAAGTAAACTAATCAAGATTTATCAAAGCTAGCAAACATTCAATCAACCCGAAGTGAAGCGTACAAATCATGCAATAAGAAGTGATATGAGAAAAGAAAGCAGTACTCCAGATATAAGCATCAATGCGTGAATCTTGGTGTGTTTTCTATGATAGCATACATATGAATCATCAGACATCAGCTAATAGTAGAATTTCATTCATTTTCATACAACAAAAAGAGAGTGGTTTACTATTTCTAAATGCAAAGCAGAACATAGCATATGATATCAGAAATAAAAAACTATGACATGACAAATATAGCATGCATATAGAGAAAAGCTAACACCACGTCGTCGTCATCACAGAAAAGTCATCTCTAGCAAAAGATGAAGGAAATAAAGATGAACGAAAAACAAAGATATTTACAATGCAGCACACAAGGAAAATAAGAAAAAACGTGATGCATGGTAAAAAAGAAAAAACATGATGAAAAAAGGGTGCAAAAGTGGAAAAACGTGAAAAAACTAAAAATAAAAGGTGATAAAAGCAAAAGCGTGAGAACTCACTCCCCCAAGCTAAAGTGCACAGTGTCCTCAATGTGCGGAGTGTGGCACACTGAGAGACGGGTAATGGGAGGGGGGGTGGGTATGCATGCATGATAAAAAGAAATAAAAATAACAAAATGAAAAATATGATGCGAATGTGAAGCATGCAAGGATAAGAGTGATGCATATATGTGTGTGTCACCAAAAATACTCTCCCTCACTCCCGAAAAAGGATATAGAATGATATGATCAAAATGTGGACAAAAATAGTGATGAGAGGAGCGGGGTGGGCAAAAATCATCAGGACCAAGCAGAGAATGGGCAGCATAACGGCAAAAAAATATCGATGGCATCAAGGGTGTGCCCAAGCTGGCGGTGCTGCGCCATCTCCGTCCTGAGGCGGAGGTGGGGGGCGTGGTGGTGGACGTGTCTGCTGGGTGGGTGGTGGTCGTGGCAGTGGCTCAAGAATCTGGGTCAGGCAAAAGTGAATGCCGGGAAGTAGCTCGAGACGGTGCTGCATGGCGGTGACTGTGGAAGACAGATCCCTAAAATCTCCCCGAAGTCCACTCATTGCCCCCTCAAGAGCGCGAACGCTCTGAACTAATGCGTCAGGGGGTGGTGGAGCGGAGGGACGGACAGGTCTAGGCTGAGCAGGTCGAGGCTGTCTAATACGGGCAGTGTAGGTGATCGGGACAGCAGGCATGGGTGGTAAGGGTGCTGTGCTCACTAGTGGATGCCCAGCCTCAGTGCGAGGTTGGGACGCAGGCTGGTGTGAGGTGAAAGTAGCAGCAGTGGAAGTGGAAGACAAAATTGGTGACGAGGCAGCTAGAGAGGTCAGTGACACAAAAGAAGGGACAGACGTCACGTCACTCTCAGATAGGACAGCTACGGTGGAGACAGAAGGGTCGACCACTGGGGAGGAAGTGTGGGGAACAAAAGGTGAAACCCCAGCAGAGATCAAAGTGGATAGGGTCTCCACGACGGAAGCAAAGGAAGACTCGCCGCTCTCAAGTATGGTGGGTGGACTCTCGGGTAGCAGAGAGGTGAGTGGCTCAACCGACATGGGCACACCAGCGGTGGTGGTGGTGGTGGACATGGTGGGCGTGGAGGACGGCTCAACAAGTGTACTCCCAAAACTGGCAGAAGTGGGGACAGAAGTGTTGGGAGCGGCAGAAAGTGCAGGCTCAGGCTGAGGGAACACAGGGTCTACAGGTGCAGGGGGTGCCTGCTCAGCCTCCTCGGCCTCAAGCACGTAGGCGACAGGGATCAGGAGATCCATCACCGGAAGCTAGTCCTCGTGTGCTGGTCCTATGTGTGTCCGAACGGGGCTCGGAAGGATCATGTAGTCAGCACCGAAGGGACCGTGCAGCCATACCCAGTGCCGCTGGCCGTGCGGACGAAGCATCTTCATCCAGGCCATGACGTCTATCGAAAGTGAAGTGGGGCCCGAATGTCGACGCAGGTCGGCCGGTAGGTCCTCGCCGGTCATCAGGGCTAGCAGGGTGATCAGGCCGCCGCAACATATCGGGGAGCGAGCGCCCACCGATACGATGATGCGGTCCAAAAACCAGCTAGCGACGTCAATCTCAACGGCGGGGACCATCATAACACCATCCATATCCAGAACTCTGGGGCGAGTCATCGCGTAGAGCATATAGAGCTGAGGCGTAGACATCGTCCCAGGCTCGTACCTCGCTAGAAAGGTGGTCGCTATAAGGCGCTGGGCTATACGGAGGCAGGGGTGGACTATGGCCGAGGCCTTGGCCCTACTAGGGTCAAAGGCCTGTGGTAAACCTGTGATCCTGGCCCAAAAGGCGTGTGAATCTAAAGATGGGGAGGGATGTGTGTGGGGGCGTAGGCTCGGTCGGGTGTGGGGACTGCGGGCCACTGAAAGAATGCTCTAAGCATATCGAGAGTGATCTGACACTCTCGATCCATAAGTCTAAAGGAGCATCCCTCAGCGGTCCGGGCGATTGAGCTTAGTACCTCGAGTGTCGGACGGACGTAGGTGTCCGCCGACACAGAAAGAAAATCTCGCCAACCCACGTTGTCGTACAACGTGAGCATCCCCTCAAGTACCCCCAGGCGGTCTAGGTCAGCTAAATGGGCAAACCTGGAGGGTACTATCGGGCGCTGGGCGATACGCTCAAATCGGACGCGATGTGCGTCGTCTCTGAACGTAATCCCCAGCGGCCCGACAACCGGAGCCGGTGGTGGCTGTGCATGAACGGGATCGGCTGGAAGTGGCTGTGGGTGAACGGGGTCGGCTGGAAGTGGCTGTGTGGGGTGAGGTGGTGAAGGCAGAGGGGAGTCCTCCCTAGCGTGTGAGGGGCCGGGCTCATCCGTCCGCTTTCGCTTGGCGGAAGCTCCCCGAGTGCGTGGCCGTGTACGGGGCGACATGTGTGCCTCGAGTGCTCACCCAACTAATATAAAATGCGGTGTGCTAAAAAGATGGAACGAATGTACCTGAACATGCTACAAGAGTAAAACAGCAGGTAGGTGCGAAGACGTCGCCTCCACGAAGCCAATAGCGAGTCCGAGAGCTCCCCTAAGCTCCCCCAAGATAGCCTGCACATCAAACAATGATATCAGCATATAAAATTCGAAATACATGGGGGAGATGGGGTATAACAGATAAATAAAGAAATCGATTTGAGTTAGGGGCTCAATGGGTACTCGGATCGTCAAAAATGGGGAGAAAATAGGATTTAACGCGAAATAGGGGTTACCGAAGCTTGGCCGGCGGCGAGGAGGGTTACCGGTGGCGGGGGTGGTCGCCGGAGCGGTCGCCGGCGATGGGTCGGCGATCGGGGCCAGCGGCGTGGGGGATCGGGCGAGCGGGAGTCGATCGCGGGCGAGGGAGCTGAAGGGTCGCGGGCTCGGGCGAGAGAACTAAATTTGGGCGTTTCGAATTTCGTGCCGAGCCTGCTTGCCTTATATAAGAGAAGTTACGACTCGGCCGAGTGACTAAGTCACTCGGCCGAGTGATCGTAACGAAAAAGTTTTTAAATTCTCTCCCTCTGCTTACGACTCGGCCGAGTGGCTTTGCCACCCTCGGCCGAGTGGAAAAAGTCCATTCGGCCGAGTGGCACAAGCTACTCGTTAATTTTCGACCTAGGAGGGTATCAGTTTCACTCGGTCGAGTGAAGAAGTATACTCGGCCGAGTGGCAATTTATATTGAAATCACAAAAAAGACAGAGAGTTGGGTACATCAGACTTCCCTCGTTGGTGCGCCACTCGGGTGGACGGCTTTCTTTGCTCGGCCGAGTGACTAGGCTACTCGGCCGAGTGGGGCTCTGTTTTCTGCTTCGGGGCTCCGTTTTGGCTCTACTCTCTGTTTTTCTTCCTCCAGGTGGTTTCTTCTTCCTCCTAAGCCTCGAACGCATTCCTGGAGCATTCTTCTTCGCCTCGGTCATCCTCCATATAATAGATATCCTTTTCTCCTCCTCCTGTCAAAGAAAATAGGACCAGTTGTCAAAAATTTTCGGGCAAACGACTCAAAAACACTAATAAAGTCTAAAACAAAAATAAAAACTAAAATAGAAAAAATGCGATAACCGTCAGGTTGCCTCCCGACAAGCGCTCGTTTAAGGTCTTGAGCTCGACCCCTTTAAATTTTCAATTTAGCGCGGGATGTTTGGTGCATATGGGATGCACCCGTCGAATTTCCTGGGAAGACCGCTCGGATTTGGATCATTGTGGTGTGTGGTCTTCCTCAGCGCCCCTTCGTCATGGGCAATGTTGGGGGGTGGCTCCCCCAAGCTAGAGCTTGCTCCGGGCTTCGACTTTGCCGGTGACACCGATCGTCGTATCGGTGGAGCTTTCTTCGGAGTCCTCAACTTCGAGAGATTGTAGAGCTCCCGTATTCTCGCGACATCAGCGTCGCCATCATCAATCTCCATGGAGATATCGGGGGAGTGCTCCATCTTCTCTTCCTCGGCCAAATCTAGGCCTTCTTCGAAGCTATCTTCGTGGGGTGCACCGATGGAGTGGGGGAGCGCCTTTTCAATGACCTCGTCGAGGAGGTCCATGTAATCTAGCTCCTCATGATACGATATGTGCTTCATTGCCTTCGGTATATGGAGCTCCACTTCGATGTTGCCGACGTTCAAGGTAAGAGTCCCTTCCCGCACATCGACGATGACACCGGCGGTGGTGAGGAATGGGCGTCCAAGTATGAGTGATGTATCGCCCTCCTCCTTAATGTCCATTATCACGAAATTGCATGGCAAACATATGCCTCCCGAAACTTGGAGTGGGATGTCCTCTGCGATCCCAACCGGCCTTGTAATCTACCCGTCCGCTAGTTGAATCCGCATGTCGGTAGGCTTTAAGTCCATGCCGGTATTCAACTTCCGGAACATGGAGAGAGGCATGAGGCTAACTCTAGCCCCCAAGTCTACCAATGCTTTTTGTAGGGGGATGCCGCCTAGAGTGCAAGGAATCCGGAAACTTCCTGGATCTTTAAATTTTGCGGGCTCCTTCTCTCTCTTTGTGAACCAAGTCCCTTCCTCCGCGAGCATTATCTTCTCCTTCCTCTTCCTTCCTGTAATCAAATCCTTTAGGAACTTGGCGTAAGATGGGATTTCTACTAAAGCGTCGAGGAAGGGGATATTGAGGCTCACCCCTCTTAAATACTCGAGAAACTTGGCTAGCCGTTTCTCCATCTTGGCTCTAGCTAGCCGTTGAGGGAAGGGCACCGGTGGCATAAATCGGCGCTCATTAATAAGCTCTTCCTCTCTAGACTTCACTTCCCCTTGCGGCTCCTTCTCTTTTTCAACTTCAATTGTCGGCTCGCTCTCTTGTAGATTCTCCACCACTGGTTCCTTAATTTGAGTCATGGGGGGTGGTATCCTTCCCTCCTCTCGTTGTAACCACAACGACCGCAATGATATGGCCGGTGTTGCCCCGTGGATTCGGCTCGGGTTGAGCCGGTAATTGTTTGTTGTTCCTATTGAGCAAAGCAAGTTGCTCCCCAATTTGAGCGACGTCGGTGGCGAGTGAATCTTGTCCCGCCTTCAATGTGGCGTTGATCTTCCTTTGTTCAGCCATAAAATTTTATGCTTTCAATAAACACGAACCCTCTCGACAGCGAGAGGACCGTATAGATTTGATTGAATAAATATCACCACATATGACGGCAGCAAAAATCTTTACACCCTAAACCCATTATATATATTAATTGCCCTCTTCATATTTTGATGTGCCGCATCCTTTTGCTCACCACCATCGAGCATTTCTTTCAAGTGAATACTCACTTTCTTATTCATTTGACTTGATCATGCTTTACAAAGCCATGACATTTTTGATTGCGTCATTTGAATATGATTGTTTGGTATAAGCTTGGGGGAAAGCCCTCTCATGCATCATTGCATGTGCATGTAGTTGCATTAGGATTTCATATCATTCATTTCATCATTTTTCATTCACCCCCTTATTATTATCGGTGTTCCTCATATTCTTTCATTATGATCACATTGAGGACAATGTGAAGTTTAAGCTTCGGGAAGTGCATTTCCATGCCATTTAGATGCATTAGTTGCATTTTTACTTTATTTTAGGGTTTTTTAGAATTTTTCAAAATTTTGCATCATCTTTCTGAATTTTCCATCTTATTTTCCTTTTATGTGTGTTCATGCATCATGTTGTGTGCTTGTTTTTCTTTTCTTTCCTCTCTTTTATTTTTTTTATTTCTTTATTTTCCTTTCTCTTCTTCCGCTAGATGAATTTCGTATGATGATATCTCTTATTGCTTTAGCAACCATCACGATGCCTTTTATTCCTTGCCATGCTACTTAGAGTATTCCATAGTCTTGCTATCCATGTGCTTGCTTATATATTCTTTTGATGATTCCTCTACATGAATGCAGGATATTAATTGAAACTGAATGTATGGATTAGTGTTTAGTATGCTTTTGTTGGAAATGCACCAAGATTCACGCATCATTAGTATATCTGAAGCATCAGTTTTATTGTCTTATTCGCCTCCTGTTGCATGCTTGATATGATTGTGTGCTTTACCGCTTGACTTCACTTTTCATTGATATGATTGAGAATATCCATGCTTACATATTAGTTTTAGTTGAAGTATTATTTTATTGAACCGTTCGTGCACATCTTAGAGTGAACCGAGTGCAACATTATTTCCTTCTCCACAAATATCTTTTATTATCTACATGTCGCTTGAGTTCACCTCCTAAAGCTACTTATATCTCATCTATTTCCCAAAAATCCCCACAAAAGAAAAGGTTAGCTCCAAAAAGTCCAAAAAGCCAAAAAAGGAGCCAAAATCCAAAAAAATACAAATCATATAACTCCTACAAAAATCCAAAAAGAAAAATGGGAAACAAAGTCCAAAAGAAAAAATATATATGTTTCTCTATCTCATTATTGGAGCCACAAAATACTTGGGAAAACCAAGGCAAAAATCCCATTTTCCACTATCATATTCCTTTAGATGTGATGCCTCAAGCTAAGCTTGGGGGGGGGTGGTGAATTCATTTGACCATATGAGTGAGTATGACATTAGAGTGGAGACGTGCATGAATGGGAATATTCGATAATGCTTAGACTTTGCAAAATATATTAGACATGGAGATTTTTCATGATTTGAAATAAATATGTGAATGCCATGACTCTTATTCTATTCTCTATTGCATGCTTGGTGTGTATCTTATATGCTTTATTTATAACTTTTGATTGAAAAGTGCATCACCAATGAATTGTATATTAAATTCTTTGAAATGCGTGATGTGGATATGAATTGATTGTATGAATTTAGAGAGTCCCTCTTATTGTTCTTAAAAGCTTGCAAGTACGATGTCTAATTAAGATTTGAAATCTTTATAGCATGTGACTCGTATTTTCCAAGTTATCGTGATGTATAGCTTATGGCTTGAGATCTGAGAGAATAATCTAGCAACCACTTCCACCTCGTGTTCTTTCTTTCATTTCATTTCCTTTGTTTTCATGTCCCGAGTTCGTCTCTTTACTTATCTTCCTCAAGGACGAGTAAGAGGCAAGCTTGGGGGATTTTGATCGGTCCATATTTTACACCTTTTTTCTGCATGTTTTCACGCCATTTCGATTGCTCATATTGCGATTTTCACGAGTATTCGACGATATTGTGTTACTTTTCACTATTTCTTGTTTTTATCGAATTTCAGAAAATATGGAGCGATCGGGAACAAAATTGAGCTTAAAGGACTTGCACATGTACCGGAGCCTCGCACATGGCTCTATCAAGGAGCTAACGGCGATGGAAGATGGGTGGAAGAAGAAGAAACTCCATAGGAGCGATGATGAGGCGAAATGATGAAGATTGGGCATCTACAGCATGTCACTCGGCCGAGTGAAGCATTCACTCGGCCGAGCAAGAAGACCACTCGGCCGACCAGATCGGACACGTACCACAGAAGGAAATCAGCGTGCACTCGGCCGAGTGACGATAGTCCACTCGGTCGAGTATGGAGATCCCCTCGCCTGAGTGGCACGAGAAAATCCACCCATCGAAGGAGCCGACTTACTGGAATCCGTCAGGCGATTGAGGGTTCCGACTCGGCCGAGTACCGAATGTCCCTCGGCCGAGCGAGTAAAGCCACTCGGCTGAGTCACCTCCGAAGACAGACCCCCCAAGACCCCCGACTTACTGGAATTTTACAGGGTCTGTCACTCGGCTGAGTAGAGAAGCCCACTCGACCGAGTAGAGAAGTCCACTCGGCCGAGTGACGCCGAGGACACGCAACGCCCAGATTTTCAGACAACCGTTCACTCTTTTGAAATCTGATATCATTCTAGTAATCAAAGTATTTTTCTCATATTTTTTATAGATAGTAGACTTCATGACGGTTCCAACGTCGTCAAGAACGCACCAATCGGAGGTCGGATGAAATCTGGAGAATTTCTGCAAGTTGACACTGCAGTGCTGGAATTTCCACTCGGCCGAGTCACATGTTCCACTCGGCCGAGTCGACGGTGGGCCCAGATTTTAAGTTGCGGTTTGGGCTGTTTTTGGGCACGATTTTGAGGGGTTTTCTAGGTTTTTTGCTAGGGTTTTGGGGAGACTATATAAGGGTTTTTGTAGCCACCATTAGGGAGGTTCCCAAATGTTTTCTTAGGGATTATTTTAGAGGTTAGGCCTTGCCCTAGGCCCCCTCTTGGATCTAAAAGCTTGTGTTTGGATTGAAGATCTTCATCAAAGCTAAGTATTTTGTTCTTGTTATTTGAATCTTTGTTTTTTTCTATCTTTTTGTATGCAAGCAATGATTTTTATTGATTCTCATATCGTTATTGCTATGCTTGAGTAGATTTGTCGTTCTAGGGCATGTGGATGAACCCTATGGATCTAATTTCATATTTGTGATGAATGAATTTCTAAATTGCTAGAATTGCTAGGAGGTTAGGTTGTGATCGATTTATTACGGATAGCTAGGGATTTCCATCGATTGGGGTTTGCAAGAGATTGGATTCTAATCGATGGGAAGGCCTAGATATTCGATTTAGGTTTATAATCGAGATTCTCTAGACTTGGTTTGCAAGAGATTGGACCAAAGCTAGGATTTTTATTATAAATCTATACCCATATTCGTTTGCAAGAGATTGGGCGAATACGAACTATCACAACCTAGATCGTAACTCGAGTTTGCACGAGAGTGGGCTCGAGAGGCGATTAAACGATGATGTCGATCCTAATGCTAGTGGCTTAGGCTAGGGTTTGCAAGAGATTGAACCCTAACCTAGGTTGCTATAGACCGGCAATAGCGCGAGAGCGTGAGCTTGGTTCTCTATTCAGTTACGACTAGTTCACCTCAACGCAAGTCTAGCAATATGGAGATTCACTATTTACAATGATGTATGACGATCCGTGGTGGGAATTCCCTAGCCCTAGACACTTTTATTATATTGTATTTGAATCGATATTTGACCGATTTCTTTATCACCGACACGGACATCCACCACCATTTCCATTATATCATTCCATAACCATCTCCACCAATAAAACATTCGTAGTCAAACCAACCTAGGATAGATTGGAGCCAACACCACCTCCTCGTGTTCGATACCCGCTCTCCACTTGACCGTGCGCTTGCGGTAAAACTACAATCGTTCTCCGGGGGTATATCCCCGGCAACGACGCCAAAAACTTGATCGGCCCCGGATATACACCCGGAGAACGATTGTAGTTTTACCGCAAGTGCACAGTCAAGTGGCGAGCGGGTATCGAACACGAGGAGGTGGTGTTGGCTCCAATCTATCCTAGGTTGGTTTGACTACGAATGTTTTATTGGTGGAGATGGTTATGGAATGATATAATGGAAATGGTGGTGGATGTCGGTGTCGGTGATAAAGAAGTCGGTCAAATATCGATTCAAATACAATATAATAAAAGTGTCTAGGGCTAGGGAATTCGCACTACGGATCGTCATACATCATTGTAAATAGTGAATCTCCATATTGCTAGACTTGCGTTGAGGTGAACTAGTCGTAACTGAATAGAGAACCAAGCTCACGCTCTCGCGCTATTGCCGGTCTATAGCAACCTAGGTTAGGGTTCAATCTCTTGCAAACCCTAGCCTAAGCCACTAGCATTAGGATCGACATCATCATTTAATCGCCCCTCGAGCCCACTCTCGTGCAAACTCGAGTTACGATCTAGGTTGTGATAGTTCGTATTCGCCCAATCTCTTGCAAACGAATATGGGTATAGATTTATAATAAAAATCCTAGCTTTGGTCCAATCTCTTGCAAACCAAGTCTAGAGAATCTCGATTATAAACCTAAATCGAATATCTAGGCCTTCCCATCGATTAGAATCCAATCTCTTGCAAACCCCAATCGATGGAAATCCCTAGCTATCCGTAATAAATCGATCACAACCTAACCTCCTAGCAATTCTAGCAATTTAGAAATTCATTCATCACAAATATGAAATTAGATCCATAGGGTTCATCCACATGCCCTAGAACGACAAATCTACTCAAGCATAGCAATAACGATATGAGAATCAATAAAAATCATTGCTTGCATAGAAAAAGATAGAAAAAAACAAAGATTCAAATAACAAGAACAAAATACTTAGCTTTGATGAAGATCTTCAATCCAAACACAAGCTTTTAGATTCAAGAGGGGGCCTAGGGCATGGCCTAACCTCTAAAATAATCACTAAGAAAACATGTGGGAACCTCCCTAATGGTGGCTACAAAAACCCTTAAATAGTCTCCCCAAAACCCTAGCAAAAAACCTAGAAAATCCCTCAAAATCGTGCCTAAAAACAGCCCAAACCGCAAATTAAAATCTGGGCCCACCGCCGACTCGGCCGAGTGGAACATGTGACTCGGCCGAGTGGAAATTCCAGCACTCCAGTGTCAACTTGCAGAAATTCTCCAGATTTTATCCGACCTCCGATTGGCGCGTTCTTAGTGGCGTTGGAACCGTCAAGAAGTATACTATCCATAAAAAATATGAGAAAAATACTTTGATTGCTGAAATGATAGCAGATTTCAAAAGAGTGAACAGTTGTCTGAAAATCTGGGCGCTGCGTGTCCTCAGCGTCACTCGGCCGAGTGGACTTCTCTACTCGGTCGGGTGGGCTTCTCTACTCGGCCGAGTGACAGACCCTGTAAAATTCCAGTAAGTCGGGGGTGTTGGGGGGTCTGTCTTTGGAGGTGACTCGGCCGAGTGGCTTTACTCGCTCGGCCGAGGGACATTCGATACTCGACTGAGTCGGAACCTTCAATCGCCTGACGGATTCCAGTAAGTCGGCTCCTTCGATGGGTGGATTTTCCCGTGCCACTCGGGCGAGGGGATCTCCATACTCGGCCGAGTGGGCTATCGTCACTCGGCCGAGTGCACGCTAATTTCCTTCTGTGGTGCGTGTCCGATCTGGTCGGCCGAGTGGTCTTCTTGCTCGGCCGAGTGAATGCTTCACTCGGCCGAGTGACATGCTGTAGATGCCCAATCTTCATCATTTCGCCTCCTCGTCGCTCCTACGGAGTTCCTTCTTCTTCCACCCATCTTCCATCGTCGTTAGCTCCTCGATTGAGCCATGTGCGAGGCTCCGGTACATGTGCAAGTCCTTTAAGCTCATTTTTGTTTCCGATCGCTTCATATTTCCTGAAACTCGATAAAAACAAGAAATAGTGAAAAGTAACGCAATATCGTCAAATACTCGTGAAAATCGCAATATGAGCAATCGAAATGGCGTGAAAACATGCAGAAAAAAGGTGTAAAATATGGACCGATCAAAGGGCTTCCAATTCGTTTGTGATGTCGGTAAAGCGTCCATACATCGACGCAATGCTCTCATTTTCCTGCATGTGAAACAAGTCGAAGTTTTGCACGGCAACATATAACTTTGAAAGCTTTACCTTATTCGTTCCCTCATGGGTAACAATGAGATGGTTCCAAATTTGATATGCACTCTTACATGTGCATATCTTGGTGAACTCATTCGGGTCCAACGCACAATGAAGAGCGTTCATTGCTTTAGTGTTGTTGACTTCGGTGGACTTCTCGGAAGTCGTCCATTTCTCCAAGTCATCTTCGGCGGGCTCGACGTACTCCTTGTGGAGAGTTCTCCAAAGAGAAGCACTCCTAAGGAATGTCTCCATCCTACACTTCCAATAACCAAAATTAGTACCATTGAAACGTGGAGGACGTACCGTAGATTGACCTTCGAAAAGTGTGGACGCTCCATCACGGTCGTGATTGTTGTACGAAACCGGCGGAGGAACGTTGTTGTTGTTGGATGCCATAGATGAAACCTTGCGCTTTGATACCAATTGTAAGGACCCTGTTTATGGGAAAAACACTAGAAGGGGGGTTGAATAGTGTTTATGCAAATTTAAAAGGAATTTACGCCAAATAAAATGCAATCCAACAAATAGTGCGGAATAGAAAAACAACCCAAAGAGAAACACACGCAAACGTAGATATGTTTCAAGGGTTCAGATTACCCAAGTCAACTCCCGACTTGTTCCCGGTAATCCTACGTCCCTTCCACCCGGATACCACCGGATACTCAAGTTAGAACCCTAACTTGAGGTTTCCTTATAGCCCACTTGTAGCAACCCTACAAGTGCAATCGAATACAATCGATGTCCTTGACTCCCACAACCAGGGAGCAAGAAAAACCACTCTCACACAACCGAGAGCACAATTCAAATAATGAAAGTTATGAAATATGAAAGCAACACTTACAAACACCTACCCAAAAAATTTGACTTCCCCTAAGCTAGACGTGACAGTGCTAGCAAGATGATGTGATCGTGAAAATGCAGAGATATGCAAGGGGGAGGTCAATAAAAGAAAAGAATGGAAATGAAAAATAAATAAATAAAGAAGTGACACGACACGAGGATGGGTCCTCCCCCTAGTAGTGGTAAAGTAGGGCCCCGCAAAGACAGATGGGCACTAAAAATAGGGGGAGGCAAAAGTTGGATGGGAAAGTATCAAGCAGATGCACCACCCTCTGAGGGTGGTGATGGGGGCCTTTGCTGAGGACCAGGAATGTTGGGGGGTGGAATGTGAAGCTCGGAGACACCGGGTGGGTCAGTGCGAATGTGGCGAATGAAGCTTTGAAGGACGGGTAGGTCGTGCTCGACGGACTCCTGAGTTGCCCGACCACCGTCTCCAGCTAGGAAGAGCATGGCCATGAACCGGTCGGATTGGTCGTCGTCCTGGAATGACACCTCGAATTCGGCATCGCCAATGTAAATGGGGTCAGGGGGCGTGGGGTGGTGGATGAATTGGGGGTGGTGGCGGGTTGGGCGGTGGGTTGTGTGCGACGAGCGCGACGGGTGGGCCTAGGGTTGGAAGAGCTGGCGTCGGTGGGCTTAGCACGGCGAGGAGGCATTGTGCGGGAATCGTGTGTGTGTATGAGTGTATGCAAAATACGTCGAATACACACTAACACGGCACAGAATGGAATTCTAGGGCAAAAATAAAACTGAGCTAAGGAGCGAGGTTACCCAATTGAGATGAAGATCGTTGCTCGTAGACGCTCCAACGCAACGTAGCAGGAGCACGTGTGAAGCCGCGGCGAATTCTTCCAGCAAGTTTCGAAAATGGGGGAGAATGGGTGAAAATTAGGGTTTTGTGTGCAGACGAAATCGAGGAAGATGGGAGAGAAATCGATGGAGAGATGGATAGGAAGAGGGAGAAGATCGATGGGGGTCGGTTTAGGGGAAGAACGAGATCGGGTGAAGGCGGGGAAGGTGAAACGGCAATTGGAATTTCGAAACTGGCGAGGGCGGAACGAACGGGCGGAGGGCGCTATATATAGGATTTTAAGTCGAACCGATCGGGTGAAAAGTCACCCGATCGGTTGACTTTAGGTCGAAATTTTAAGCTGAAAAAGCGCTACAGGCGAACCGGTCGGGCGATAACTCACCCGATCGGTTGTCCGCTCCACATATTTTCCCGAAAGTTTGGTACAGCTCACCCGGTCTGTCACTCGATCAAGCATTTTATCAACCGATCGGTTGATTATTTCTCAAAAATTCCCGAGACTTTGGCTCAGTTCACCCGGTCTGTCACCCGGTCTGTCACCCGGTCTCACATGCCTTCACCCGATCGGTTCGTTTAGCGACTGATACGGCCGGCAGCTGATACATCCCAACCGATCGGGTGAGTTATCAACCGATCGATTGGGGCCTTGTTTTCTGCAAAAGTGCACAAACGGCCTTAGTCCCTCAACGGAAGTTCTTGCGGCTGGATTTATTTATTAAAAATAGATAAAACAAAGTCAAAAATAATTCAAAAAATGGAAACAAAGGGTTTAGAACATGGGTTGCCTCCCATGAAGCGCTTTTGTTTAACGTCGTTAGCTCGACGCCCGTTGATGATGTTCAAGGTGGCCGATACGGGTGATGCCCAGAGTTTGGCATCATTTCAGCTTCTCCCTTTGTTGCAGTCGGTGGCGACAAGAGAATTTGCTCGACCACTCTCCCTTTGTCGACGGGGTCTGGGGGCTTCTCCTTCATATTGGCGTCCACCGCCACTCGTTTGAGGATACAGACCTCATCCCCGGTGAGCCTCATGGGCTCTTTGCCTTTTCTCCTCGTAGGAGGAGCTTTTGGGAATCCGGGTGGGATCACATGTCGGGCGACCGCCTCATCAGCAACTTCTTTCTTTGGGGAGCCAACTTGCTCTCCAAGGTCTCCCAAGTGGTCAGGGGGATTTCTCGAGAGAATTTCCCAAGAGCTTGCCTCTGCAGCTCTCTCTTCTTCCAACTCCAGCGCATTGATACTAGGATCATCCGGAGGATCGGGGTGCTTCATCGACAACCCCAAGTCAAATTTGACTCTTTCTTGGCCGACGTTGAGGGAAAACTTCCCATTCTTCACGTCTATCAAAACTCCGGCGGTTGCCATAAAGGGCCGTCCAAGGATAATAAGGGTGTGCTTATCTTCCGGCATGTCCATCACCACAAAATCAACTGGTACTTGTACTCCACTCACATCAACAGGGAGATCGTCCACTACTCCCACCGGGTACTTGACCGAACGGTCAGCAAGTTGTAATGTCATGCCGGTGGGCTCTAAGTCTCACATCCCTGTTCTCTTGTATAGCGACAGGGGCATTAGATTGACGCTCGCTCCTAGATCGACAAGTGCCCTCTGGATTTGCACTTCCCCAATAGAGAAAGGGATGGAGAAACTTCCTGGGTCTTTGAGCTTGGGCGGATTTGCGCGCTGAATGAGGGCGCTGCACTCCGCCGTTAGTATGACCTTCTCTTTTCTGGATCCCCGTGTCACCAAGTCCTTTAGAAATTTGGCATATGAGGGAATTGTCTCGATGGCCTCGAGGAAGGGGATTTGTAAGCTCAGATCTTTCACCATGGCAAAGAATTTGCCATACTTTTCATCAATCTTGGCTTTGGCAAGCTGTTGTGGAAAAGGCACAATGAGCTTGAATACTCTTAGGTTCCCTTCCTCATCCTTTTTCTTCTCCTCTCTATGGACTCCCTCCGGAGTAGTTGGCTTGGGCGACGAAGCACCGTCGTCATTTAATTTCTCAATTGGTCGTTCCATGACCAACGGTGCTTTCGGTCCTTTGGGGGGCACTCTCGTGGGTATTTGCGTTCCGCTCCTCAAGACGATGGCAGACACGTTCTCATGCTCATGCGTGAGCGCCAAGGTCCGATTTACCGCCCTCGGGTTTACTTCAGGCTGTGGCGGTAATAGATTCTGCGGTCTCTGAAGGTTCGCCACTTGTAACCCCAGCTGGGTCACCTGATCAGTGAGGACTCTCTGTCCCATCTCCAGCTTCAGATTTATCTTCTCCTGGTTGGCGATGTATTGAGTCAAGAGTGACTCAACCGGAGAGATGGCCCTCTGTTGGCTGTATTGCTGCTGGATGGGCTGCTGATTCCTAGGAGCATACTGCTGATACTGTTGTGGAGGTTGTTGCTGCTGGAATTGCTGCTGCTGAAACTGCTGCTGAGGCCTAGCCGGCTGATGTATCTGCTGTTGTTGCTGAGTCGGCTGCTGATATGGTGCCCAGTAACTAAGGTTCGGATGATTCCGGTTGTTTGGAGAGTAGGCCGGGTTGGAGTTGGTTCGTGGTGGAAAAGGCGCATTCCCTATAGGATTGTAAAATAATGCGCTCGCCTGATCCAACGGTGGTGAGATGTCACCACCGTCGAATTCTCCAAAAACTTCGGATTCCACCGCAGCAATCTGTTGTGTACCGGCGCCACCGGCGCCTACCATCAATGCGGAGATCTGGGTCGACAGCAAGTCAAACTTGCTTGACAATTTGTCGACGTCCTCGACCCTATGGATGCCCCAGATCTAGGTGTGGCTCTCTCGTCACACCACCACTCATTGTTGGATGCCATATTTTCAAGAATCTGTCCGGCATCTTCTTCGCTTCTCGACATAAAGGACCCTCCAGCCGCGGCGTCCATGGAAGATTTTAAATCGTCCCTCAACCCATTATAGAACAGATTTATGATCTGTCACTTGGGGAGCTTATGGTGGGGACATCTTCGTTGCATTTCCTTATATCTCGTCCAAGCTTCATGCAAGGACTCGTGGCTGGCCTGGGAGAAGGATGGGATCTCACTCCTCAGCTTCATGGTCTTCTCCGGAGGAAAGAACTTCGTCAGGAAGGCATTTGAGAGCTTCTCCCAGGTGTTGAATGTATTCGGGTCCTTTCCCCTAAGCCACAGCTTGGCCTTATCTCGCAGAGAGAAGGGGAACAGCTTCAGTCGGATCGCCTCAGTTGTGACACCGTTTATCCGGAAGGTGTCACATTTCTCCAAGGAGTCCAAATGCTCAATGTGGCTCTCCATGGGTGCACCCGAAAATTGATCATGCTGGATCCACGTCACCAAAGATGGCTTAAGCTCGAAGCTTTGGGCCGTAATAACTGGAGGACGGATGGCGGAGGTGGACTCGATGGAAGGCATCGAGTACTCCAACAGGGACTTGTGAGGTGGGGTGTTCTCCCCCATGGTTTTAGGATCCTCTCTTCTTCGCTTCTCGACGGCCAAACGCCTTAAGGTGGCGTTTATCTCTGGATCAACGGGGATCAAGTCGTCGAGACTTCTTAAACTCCTGCGCATGAAAAACAACAAACACCCGTGAAGCGAAAAGTGGGAAAGAAACAGATAAGATAAAAAATAAAAATAAAAATAAGAAAATAAAAAGGAAAAAGAAGAATGCGAAAATTATCGCAAGGTAGGGATGAGAGCTAGACACTAGGGTTCATGAAATCCTAAAATAACAAGCACGTTGCCTCCTCGGCAACGGCGCCATAAAGCTTGACCGGCGCCCCGTTTACGGTATGGGCGCAGTGTCGTTTTACCGCAAGTACACGGTTAGTGTAGGGTGCTGGTTTATCGAACTCAGGGAGGTGGATGGCTTGAATGGCTACTAGCCTCGCCTAGGTTGTGTGCTAGCTACGCGGACAATGTGGGTGGAAGTGTGGAAATAATAGAAAGAAATAAAAAGACACGAAGTGAATCCCCGCTAATACGGGCTAGAGCACTCATGACACTTGGCATTTGACTTGACCCAGGGTGAGACATTGCCCCAAAAGGTGGTACCTAGCGTCCATGGCCCGATATTCCGGTCGGTGCCTAGTACGCTAGGCCTACCCGGTTCCAGACGGTGGGCATTCACATGTCCATTAACACCTTCCGCAACCGGGAGCATTAAGGCCACAATGATAACTCCCAACATTTTGTCCAAGCTGTTCCCACGCGCGAGGACTCGATGTCTATGCTAGGGGCGTGAGCTATGGCTAGGGAGTCAACCGCCAAGTTTATTCCCTCTTGGCCCGACGGTCAGAGGCGGTCTTTCTCCCGCCAATGACATTGAAACACCCCCGCGTAACCCTAATGGCCAAATAGGTCGAATGTGATTTCTAGCAATACATCGAAGCGGGTCTTGACTGGACAAGACACCGGACCTCAATCCCCAACACAACTACTGGTTGCCATACGAATTGGACTCAGATTTCTAGAAATTCCCATTGACACATTTCATCGAACACATACCATGCAATCAAGTCAAATGTAAATTTCCAAGCATCAATCCTACCCTAACCCGTATTAGGGTTCATCAAACACTACTCGATGGTGAAGAACATGATAGAAAGCCATAATAATGACAAACAAACATTCACCATCAAGCAACAAAGAAAATAACACAAAACAATGGAAAATGAGAGAAGAAAATACTTAGCTTGCAATTGAACCCATCAATCCATTACAAGGTTTATTGGAAGATAAAACCCTAATCTAACCTAACCTAAAACTCCCAAGAAAGGGGAGAAAAACTGCTGAAAAAATAGTGGAAGATGTCCCCAAGAAATGCCCCAACGTCTCTTAATAAACCCCCTCAAAACCCCACCGGTTCGGGTCCAAAACCCACTCAAATCTGCTAAAACAGGCCCACCCGATCGGGTGGAAGTTCACCCGATCGGGTGGAAGTTCACCCGATCGGGTGGAATAAACAGAGAGCACAAAAACGCAGAAAAAGATCTCACCCGATCGGGTGAAAACTCACCCGATCGGGTGAAATGAAAATTCAGACTGCTGCCAATTTCAGCACACAGCTGCGCTCCGAAAATTCCAGAAAAATGTAGAAAAATCGGATTTGGGCATGCGACATATCGTTGGAAAGCTAACGACGATGCCCACACTAGAAAAATAAGAGATCACCCAAAATCCCTCTGGAATGATAGCAGATCTTCAATGAGTGAACCAGCAGCGCGCAAAAGCGAAAGAAAAGGCCACCCGATCGGTTGAAACATCAACCGATCGGGTGAGCCGCTTGTTGCTTTGGCCATCGGGCTTCGGGAGCTTCAACCGGTCACTGAGGAGAGCAGGTGGAGCCGTCGGTTCGATATTTGAGGCAATGCGGCTACAGATGAACCGATCGGGTGAGATGTCACCCGATCGGTCACCCGATCGGTTGGAATTCAGCTCCAAATTCCTGAGAATTGGGGCGTTTGAACCGGTCACTAAATCGACCAGGTGACTTCTTGGCCGCTCCAACTTGTCTCCGGGTGGTGCACACGTGCATCACCCGATCGGTTGAAAGTGACCAACCGGTCGGGTGAGGGGCTGAAAGATGCGATCTTCGTCGTTTGACCCCCTGGATCCGTGTAACTCCTCCCGTTACTCCGGGGACTCATGATATCTTTGTTTTATGTCCCCTACACCGGTAAAATCCTGCAAAATACGAAAAACACGGAAAAGTGAAAGAAAACAAGAAAACACGAGAAAACGAATATAAGACGGCGGTAAATAACGGAAAAACACGGAAGAAAACGTGCGCAAATATATGAAATATAAACGCACGTCAGTAGTCTGACTGATCAAACGTATGATGTTAGCATCCCAGACATTTGCATAGTAAGACATGCGTCTGAGTAATGACATCATGACGTCTGGCCTTTTATGAGCCAAAATTCCAGTAATTCTGTTTCACAGTGCCTGACTGATCAGGCGTCGGATGTTATAGAGCCATACGTCTGCATAATGCACCAGGTGCCTGGGAAGCCTTCTTCAGGCGTCTGGGACTAGCCGTTAGACAAAATTTATAACCCTTTAGCACAGGATACTAGGCGCGGGATGAATGTTCTCCAGACATCTGGTGACTAAGATTTTTGCCCGTTAACAGCCGTTCTAGCATTTAATGCTCAGGATTTTTCACAGGATTGTGGTGCAATTCTTGGGCTTTATAAATAGCGTTTGTTGGCATTTATTTCAGAACCCTTGAACACTCTTAGAATTAACTCTTCACATTGAAAAACATTCAAAGCTCCAACAAGATCTGAAGCCCTAATTTGTGCACTTGTCTCCAAAGCATTCAAGGCATTCAAATCTCATTTTCAAGCTAGCTTTGTTCCTCTATTGAGACAAGTAGTAAGTGCTCATTCACTCTTAATCAGATCACATCACACACACACACCTTATTGCCTCCTTCTATTAATTCAACATTCAAGGCTTAGGTTATGTAATTGATTTCATATTGAAGGTTTTCATTTATCTTATCTATCTTTGTTGAGATTACTCTCGGATTATGAGAGTGGACCATTCCCGGGTTGTCGAAAGTAGTGATAACGGTTGTTATGGATTTACACTTCCCGGCATGTGGCATGTGGGTACTAGTGGATACTACTCACTAGCGGGATTTATTAGTGTGTTGCTGGAGTATGATTGCATTGAATCGGGCTTTGACTTAGGGGAATCCGAAACAGGGTATATGCTTTTTTGCGCTTGCATTTTCTGTGTTGTTGTAATCCTTTATCTATTCCGCACACTTAGTTGTATTAGGGATTTTACTTATGCATAAACTCCTTTTTATCTTTATAAAACACTATTCACCCAACTCTAGTGTTTTCCCCCATAGTTTCAGGTCCTACAATTGGTATCAGAGTGAGTTTCTAACTATGGCAACCATCGACAACAACAACCGTGATAGTGCTTCATCCATTGCTAAAGGCTAATCCACCATTCGGCCTCCTTTATTCAATGGATCCAATTTTGGCTATTGGAAGGCTCGTATGGTGAAATTACGGAAGTTGAGTGGTGTTGAGTAGGACAGATGGAAAAATTGGGTGAATTAGTAAAATTAAGGAAGAACAAAGGGAAAATTAGGGTTACAAGGCTTCTCATCAATGAAGTTAACTTCTCGTTAAGGGTTGGAACCTTTCTCGGGCTGGAAAACTTAATTTCCAATACTTCATTCTCATTGATTGCCAAATAAAATATTTTTATAGCCGATTCATTGGCTGACAACTAGAAACCTCTCATCAAATGTGGAATTAAACCAAATAACTAAAATATCAAATAAAATTAACTAAAATCCTGACTGATAAAAATAAATAAAAACAAATAAAGTACTAATTAGAATTCCAACTAAATTTCAAATGAATAAACTCAATCAATAATATTCTCTCTAGCTTCAAAAAATTCCTCACATGGTGAACAGTGATGAAAAAATACAACCAGCAAAGATCAACGTCTCTTATAGTTAGAGAAGGTACATCTTCGAACAAGGAATTGTACCAAATCTACAAGTGATATGAAGGTTCTTAAAACCTACTAATTGGTAGATTATGGAGTATCTAATGTGATGAAATTGATTTGCTCAATTAGCTCATATGGTGCCTCTATCTGTGACTCTAGCGTGTGATCAATTAGTCGCTCTAACACTAGCTCAGACTTCAATATAGGCTTAGGTTTAATGTCCATCTCAATCTTATTCTTAGGATCTAGCTCAGGCTTATACTCAGGCTCAAACTATATCTAAGTTTTGGCTCTGGCTCAACTGCGAGCTTATTTATGGATAAATACTTATGTTCTAGCTCTTGCATAATTTCTTATTGTTTCATTTCCATTATTTTCAAAAAGCTTGTTAAGGCTAGCATGGACTTTTTTGATCTCCTTATATTTGTCTATTTAGACTCTCTGTAAGGCTTTGAATTTAAGAAAAGTTGAGGAAAATGATGAATTGATAGAAGTTTGGAATGATACTGATATCGAAGATCGATCTTGAAAATTGACCAATATAAAAAAGGAATCTAAAATTGATTATACCAAGATAATGCTTCTCCACTTACCTTAAAATAAGCATAGAAGCATTTCTTTTTAGAGAAGCAGGAATATGAAAAGAAATCTTCCAAATAGAACTCTTGATCATCATATACATATATGTGGTCGAAGCCATTAAAGAATGAGACCTACCTGAATATCTCCTTGTCATAATCTGTCAGAAAAAAATAGCGCATGTAGTAGTAGTTGTTGTAGTAGTTATCATGAAAGTAGCTTCAATCATCTAAAAATCTCGAAAGTTGTTGTAGCATATGAAAAATACTGAATTTTTTTTTGAAAAATCATACGCAAGCCTATTCTTATTTTGTAAACAGAGTACTATTGATAATGATCTGGGAGGTGCAAGAACTAGGAAAATTTTAAAGGAAGTTAAAATTGTTTTTAAAAAATAGGATTTGTTGATCTCAAATCCTCATGTTGGCCTTATAGGAGATAAGGTTTCAGACCTTATGTTTTCAAGTTGCATGCTCTAGAAAAGAAAACAGAATCACGCTCGTATATAACTTAATCAATTTGAAGTGACTTGACGTCCCTGAAGAAGACTTACCAATCTCCTTGGATATATAGTGGAAGAGTTGATTGTCAAGGCTTTTGTACACCGGTAGTTGTAAATGATCACATGAGAGAAAATGTACTAGTTCTCACAACCTAAATCTCTCTCTTTTAGTGCAGAATTTATTGTTGGATTCTCTCTCTTTGATGCACACTCTTGTGGAAGATGAAGACCTCTTGGTAGTGGTTATTATTTAGAATAACCATTCATCATTCTCACAAGCAGGGAGGCTATTTATAGGCTTCCCACTTGTTATTCAATTTAATACCATAACTACTTTGGTAGTTATAGCAATCTTCCAAAACTGCTATATACATATATTTGTGTCATTTCCTAAGTCACAAACTTAGCTATTCTATTAATGGGTGTATTTGCTAAGTTATCACCTACTTATGAGTGAAATAACTTGTTTATTAGCCATCAAATATCATCATATACCAACATCTCTCATTCACACATAATAGGATATATAAGGAAACATGTTCCCTTAAATATGTGCCAATTCATACAAAGGAAATAGGTTGTGTAACTGGCATTCTGAATGAGATCGGTGTTGTATAATGGTTAGGAGTATATAGAAACTCATATGAGTAGATCAGAAGTATGCATCACCCTAGATCACTCAATCACATTAAGTATTAACCCTTAATCTTATGTATTTTGCGGTCATAATTGAACTTCATATAAGCTCAACTGGTCGACCGGTGAACACAAATCAACGTGATACTCAAAATGATCCTCCTCTTCTCGTGATTCTCTTGAAACTGGCTTAACTCGCTTTTCCAAGTATGCCTTACCAAATCGAATCCATTGTGATCTATTGGCAACATCTCAAGATATCGACCATTAAACCATGCCTCACGAGCTCGATTAGAGTCCTGAGGGTACTAGATTTAGGCTTTCAAGGCCTTAGGGTCTCACACAATACTAACTTAAGATCAAAATTACATTTAAGCCATTTGGTCGCTTATGCACACATGGTATGAAACATATGTTACAACACTTTTTCCTTTCGCATGGAGTGTATGTCTCAACACATAGTGTTGTATAGATGATAATTAGATATTGATATGTCTAACTTTGAGTCTTCCAATCTAGTCACATCAAATCAATAGGACTCACATCTGACATCTAAGACAGATGATGTGAAATCTTAAATTCATCTTGATAGCCATAATGACCCCTTAGTCATTAGGCAACTTGTCATTTTAAGCTCGAACTCATAATTATCTGTCTGGTAATTAACTTAAAATCTTGTCTCATCTTCACTCATTTCTTAAACGATGGATTGGTTACCTGTATGAGAACACTTACATCTGTTCAACATACATTTAATCAAGAATGCTCCATACAACATTCATAACTTTGTATGCTATCAAACACATGTACATTAATTTATAAACATTTAGGAAATAAAAAGGGAAGTACATCATATTCTACAATATCCTTGAGATCTTGTGTGTTTCAAGAACACATTTCAAGGAATATACTTATTTATCTGCAATCATATCCCATGTAGGTATGTACTTCATGTTTATCTTCTTGCGTTCAACCATCTTCTTAGCAAATTTGTACTTGATATCTATGTGTTTTGGTTTACAATAGTACTTTTGGATCTTTTTTATATGCAATTGCCGCTTGACTGTCATAGTTAACTAGAACTAGATCAGAATCACTTGCAGCAATTAAATGATCCAAGAACATATTCAACCAAACAGCTTATTGGGATGCCGCAGAGAATGCCACAAACTCTGCTTTCATCGTAGACAGGGCTATGCATGATTGTTTCTTACTGCTATATGATATGGCACCATAGTTCAGCAATAAGACATATCCAGAGGTAGACTTCATCTCATCGAGGTTTGCTCTCAAATTAGCATCAGTGTAACCCTTCAGTTGCAGATCACTTCTTTGATAGCAGAGTGCATAATCAGCAGTCCCTTTCAAATATCTCAAAATTCTCTTGACTGCCTTCCAATGTGCTTGTCCATGATTGGTTTAGTTTCCACTAACCATTCCAAATGCAAAGTAGATGTCTGGCCTTGTACACATCATAGCGTACATAAGGCTACAACTGTACTAGTATACAGAACCTTGCTCATTAGGTCCTTCTCTTCTTCAGTCATATGACATAAAATTTGACTTAAGGCCTCACCTTTACTGATAGGAGTGTTAAAAGGCTTGTTATTTTGCATATTGAATTGTTCAAGTACTTATGTAAGTCTTTTGTGAAAGAGATAAGAGTTTCTTTTGAACGATCTCTTGAAATCTTAACCCCAAGAATATATGTGGCTTCACACATGTTTTTCACTTTAAAGTTGGATGAAAGCCAATCTTTGAATTCAAACAAATACTCCTTATCATTTTGGACTATAAGTATGTCATCTACATTGACATAATTATAAACTTATTATTAGACCGCTTAGTATAAATGTAATGATCTTCATCAATCTTAATGAAATCATTTGGCATGATTACATATTTCATTTGACATGATTACATTATGAAAGCGAATATACCAATGCCTTGAGGATTGTTTAAGGCCATAAATAGACCTTAAAAGTCTACAAGCCTTATGTTCGCTGCATTCTTTACAAAACCCATATGTTGATCCATATAGATCTCTTCATCTAGTTCTCCATTAAGAAACTCAGTTTTTACTTCCATTTGATGTAATTCTTGGTTTAAGCTTGCAACTATAGCTAGAACTATGTGAATCAAGGTAAATCATACAACATGTGAGATTCTCTCTTCGTAGTCAATTGCTTCTCATTACATGTACCCCTTCACAAGTAGGTGAGCCTTATATCTTTCTATCAAGCCATCAACCTTGTGTTTTATCTTGAGAACCCATTTGTTCTCTGTGGTTCTATGTCATTCTGGAAGATCAACCAGTTCCCAAATTTTGTTTCATCTCATAGACTCAAGCTCTTCTTCTATTGCCTTAACCCATTTTCCCTTAGCAGGACAAGAGAGAGCATTTTCCAAATTATTGGCTCATCCGCTTTTAGTAGACTAGTCATGAAAGCTTCTCCACCTTTGATCTCAAATCGTCGGTGTAGAATTCTTACATGACTACTTCGTCTTCTTTGAGATTGATCGAGTCTCATTTGTCTCTCATTTGGGTTAGTCCTTAATTGACTAGGGTCAACCCTTACTTGACTCCCACTAGGATCAAGACTTACTTGACTCCCACTTGGATCAAGTTCTAATTGACTTGCTTGATTCCCACTTGGGTCAAGTTTCGATGGACTCCCACTTGGGTCAAGTATCAATAGACTCCCACTTGGACCAGAATCTTTCATTCACGCTTTCATTCAGATGAGGTGGTGGAAAATGATCATCATTGGGATGAAATACTAATTCCTCATCCAAACTCCTACTCAAATGAGGGGATCTTAGTCTCAAATAGGAATATGTCGTGTCCTATCTCTTCCTGCTTAGGAAAATCCTCCTCTAAGAATGTGATGTCCCTTGATTCATACTCAGTTGTACTCCCACTATCTTTCTGACATGTGAAGACATATCCCTTTGGGGTTTCTGAGTATATCATGTAGATACATTTCCTCCTCTTGGACCTATTTTTTCATACTTACAGGAGGAAACTTGTGCACATGCTGTATAGCCCCAAGGTCTTAAGATATTTAAGTCAGGCTTAGGACCGGTCCATAACTCATATGGAGTGATTGTTGAGATATGTATATCCTCAGGGACAGTTATATGTAATGAAACATCTTGTTCAAATAATAGAATGCTATTTGGTACCATTTATCGGAGTATATTTTATAAATGTCTGTCTATGTTAATACTTAGATAAATTCCCAAGGCTTAATGTGAGGTCTAACATATATCGAGGTGTAGATCATGATCATGAGAAATGTTTTGACCATCTGAAGCATGAGTCTAAAACAATTCCTAGTTGTAGATGCATCGAAATATGACATCGATGCATCATTTAGACTATTGTGTTTCTGTCTTCACCAAGTGTTGGTAGCGACGATATCATGATCGTTTGATTTGGCAAAATCTGAGACGAGACACATGTGCTCATTAGAGAATAAGTTTACTGATTAACACAATGGGAGCTTCCACATGGATGCACATACCAAACTGTCAATGGTAGTTCCTAATGATAATAGGCAAGCTGACCCTCTGACTTGAGGCCATTGTACGAGCCTGTGCATGAATGGTGTTACTTTGATCTCTGACCTAGCTTTGAGGCAAGGCCTATTGAATGATCTTTGGTTGGGTGGCACTTGAAGCGTACGAGGGGAGTAATGTCCGAGATAGGTTTCATCTCTCCCGTTGTGGAGAGTTAGTGTCACAGAGTCAATATGTTCCTTAGTAGAAGTCCTTGGCCGAGGTATGTCAATGATAAGCTAAGACCGAATGATACTGATCTTATCATGAAGCTATTAGGGGTTGACAGTCAACCACACCCTAGGATTCGTAGTGACATAATGATGACGTAGGGATTAGAACTTTGAAATTCATCACTGGCACAGCCTGTGGTAGTCTCGATAATGCTCATGTCAAGGGGCAGACCACATACTGATGATACCAAACCAGAGACAACAACTAATACTCGTGGTCACTGTAGTCAGGGGCTATGAATCCCACATATAATATGGTCAGGCTGTAGGGTCTCATAAAGACTAAGGTCCTCGTCCAGGTAATAGGAAATAAAAGGTGCATGCATATAATGCATGAGAACTAAAAGGGTCGCAAACTGGGTGTTAAGGGAATTTCGGTCACTTAGGATGTAACACGAATGACAAGCCATTTTAAAGAGCATAGAAAAAACCCAAACCGAGGTTAGGGGCTTGCCCAGACCCAATCGCTTTATCCCGAGCACGGACTCAGGTTGGCCCAGACATATGGCTCAGGCTAAGCCTGAGCTTGTGCTCTGGCTACTTTGCTCGAGTGGCTCAGGCATGCCTGAGCTACTATAGCTCAGGCATTATGTAACGGCCAGATTTCATCGTACATGTATTTCCGTAACAAGACGGATTCAATCGGAGTAAATGATTTTTATATTTTTGTTCGTAACTCAAATCAGAAACTAAACTTCGTATCCGTGATCCTCGCGACGGTACGAACGCGTGACTATTTTTTCGTAATTTTTCGGAGACATTCATATAAAATGATGTTTAATAACAAAACAATAATAATAATAATAATAATAATAATAATAATAATAATAATAATAATAATAATAAAACAAATAAAAAAAATTTTGAAAACTAAGGGCAGCCCACGTGAAAACGTGGGGTGCACTTTGTTCAACACCTAACACCTAAAACCTACCTAAAATAATTAATACTAGAGACTAAGTTTTAATTAGCTTTGACTAATCATGAGTTTTAAAACTCTGACACCCCTCCCCATTCATTCGGACACTCACGCAACCAATAAAAAAAACAGAGAAAAGATAGAGAGGGAGAAAATAGATCTCAGATCTCTTCCCCTCTCGATTTCCATCCCCTTCCTTTCTCCGGCATCACCCGCGCGCACCTCCCCTCGCCACCGGTCTGCGCGGTCTCCAGAACGGCGCCCCGATTCCGGCAACCCAAGACCCGCCACAGATCCCCTCTCTGACGCCCTCCCTCCGGCGACAACTCCTCGCGCCGCCGCGTGCCGGAGCCCAGCGCCACCTCTTCGCCTGACCGCCCCACCGGCCGTCGACTCTCCTCCGGTCAAAAACCCCCTCCATCTGCAGACACACGCGCGCGCCGCGCGTTGCGAGAAGCAGCAGCAGCAGCTTGCGCGCGTACTGTGAAGCAACGGCAGCCCGCAAAACGCTTCACAACCTGCAAAACAAATTAACAGGTTAAGTTTTTATCCATAATAATACATAATAATATATATTAGTTGTATGGCAACCTGCAAGTTGTACCGGCCACCTGCAAAACAATTACCAATTAGCAGTTACCAATTAGCAGGTTAAGTTTTTTATATAATAATATATATTAGTTAAATATATGATGAGATTATAATAGTGATTTTGCTATATGTATCAGAATAACGAACGGATACCACCAGAAGGTCCGCGCCTTCGTCACGAACACGTAGGCACTGGTTTCGTTGGAATCCGGCAAGTATCCTATTTTCTATGAATTTTTAAAGCTATTCGTAATTACTGCTAAACGTCAAAAATAAATCGTTTCTAACGATTTTCACATAAATGACATATTGAACTCTACGTAATCTGATAGTACTCGTCAAGAGGAAAATTTTGGCAGCAAGAACATAAAAATCCAACGTGTAGATTGGAAGATATCAATTTTGCAAGTTTAGGACATCTATTTTTAAATACTGATAAATGAGATGTTAGCTTCTAAAATCCTAGAAAATTTCCATGAATGATTCAGGAAATACGAGGGTAGGCCCAGAAAATCCGGAACAACGAAACGGACTCATTGGCACTGGTTTCATCACCAAAAGGCAAGTATTTATTGTATTTGAATTTGAGACAACTGCTAAAAACTAACACAATCATCATTTTATTACGCTCATATTTTATCTGTTGGAGCTGACTAAAGTGGACTTTTCATGCAACTTTCTCTGTATATTTTTAATTGAATCAAAACGGGACAGAGGGTATGATACAACCCTCGAATTACAACGAGAACCCATCGATTACAGATGGAGAATGAAACTAGTCGGTGACTGGTTATGACACTTGGGTGGGGTTGGTCCTTAGTAGTAGGGTTCGTAGATGTAGCTTGACCACCTTACGGCTCCCTCCATAACCACACCAATGGAGGCAAGCAAGAAGGCGTCACGGTAAACCCCCGATGATAGGGTGCATCAAGTACATACTACCAACCCGGACAAGGACTTATCACGAGCACAATAAATGAAACATACAACAGCTTTACTTCTTGAACTGCAATTTCTTATATGTTATGTTTCTCTTTCTGCACTTATCATTTATAATATGTGTACTAACGCTCACACTTTTCTTTCTGCACTTTTTGTAAATATGTACTAACATCTTTTGTTCCTTTGCAAGCTGTTCTTAATTCTTTTACTGTAAATACCTTGCCGAGCTTCTCGCTGACATATATTTCATGTGTTTGTGAAATATATGTTAGGTTCAGAGACTGATTACTTTGCAGACCCCGCTTTTGAGGATCCTACCGTAGAGGTGGACCCCGCTGATCAGAGTTACGAGGACGCTGAGATCCTCCCTGCTGAAGACTAGAAAATTGTTGCAGTCTTTACCTATTTAGTTGTATTTGCTATTTCCAGGTGTGTTTGCTTTCAGCAGGTTGTACGGCCAGGCTAGGCCTATTGTCACTTTGTGTGCTTTGCTTTAGAAACGCTGGAATAAATTTGTAATAAATATTTGTGCTGTTTCTGAGAAATTCGCGTGCAGGGACCTGCTTGTTAAATAACGCTTATTGTGCTTAAGTCAAGGAAGGAAGAAAAAAAAAGTACTCCTTCTTTGCTTTAAGCATAAGCGGACCCGCTCACGTTCTCGATCCCTTACATGGGAAGCGGGGCGTGACAGGTTTTAGTGGTGGCCCATGCAGGTCCTCTCCTCATCCTGCACTCTGCGCAACACTTCAGAAACAGTATTGATATTATTACTAACCAGCTCGTTTAAATAAAGTTGTACACAAATGTTTACCTTTTCTGTTTACAGCATGGCAGGAAGGTATAACACTCGCAATGGGAATGGAGTCAATGGGAATGGTAATCCCGACTTCAACGAACTCCTGGGTGTTATGAGAGGCATGCTGGAGATCCAGCAGCAGCTGATTCAGGAAGGACGACAAGCTGCGCCACCTGCACCACCGCCTCCTCCTCAAGCTACACCCGGAGCCAAGCAATTTCGGGAGCTGAACCCGAAGAGCTTCTCGGGAACAGAAGGGCCAATAGCAGCTGAAGAATGGGCCCGCAGTACGGAAGACGATCTGAGTCTTTCCCGTATTGATCAAGCTGGATGGGTTGAAGTCGCCAAGAAGCAACTGACGGGCAATGCACGAAACTGGTGGGACAGAGAAGAAGCCCGTCTGGTTAAGCCCATCAATTGGGCTATGTTTCGAGAGCGTTTCAACGCTCAATATTTTCCTCGAGCAGCTAAGAGGGAACTGCATCAACGCTTTGTCAATCTGAAGCAAGACAATCGGGCGGTTGATGAATACGAGGCGGAATTCTCTATGCTCAGTCGATTTGCTCCACACCTGGTGGACGATCCCGAAGACTGCGCAAATCAATTTCTCCAGGGGCTGGACCTGGATATTCAGGGTTCGATGTCTGCGACGAACCCAACCACACTTCAGGGAGTGTTGGACGCTGCCAGGGATTTTGAGCGTGTTCAGAAGCGTAAGAAGGCGCTTCAGATCGGAGGAAGCAGACATCCACCGGAGCCACCCAGGGGAAATTTCAGGCCTACTCAGACTGTTCAATTCAAGAGGCCTGCTGCTCCTATCAATAATCGACCTCAGATGGTCTGTTTTCACTGCAAACGGACTGGACATCTCAAGAAGGACTGCAGAGAGCTGCTGAACCAATGCCTGATATGCGGATCATCTGTGCATGTCGCCAGGGACTGCCCTCGTCGCACCAATAATCCAATGACTGCTGGACCTTCTGCACCTGTTCAGCGTGGAGCTCCTGGACTGAATCAACGTGGACCACCTCTGGCTCCACAGCAGAAAGCTTATGATCAAGCGAGGCAGAATCAGCCGAAGCGACAGGCATTTACCATGACTGTCGCTGAGGCCGAGACTGATGAACAAGTGATCTCAGGTATTACCTAAACTATTCTTTTTATATGCTTATGATATGTTTATATATGTGTGTTTGATTTATTTGCCATTAGCTAAGGTATTTCCCTACATTCTAGGTGTTATCTTAGTAGCCTCTTATCCGGCTCTATCCCTATTTGATTCTGGAGCCTCTCACTGCTTCATATCCCGAGGATTTGTAGAGAAGCATTCTATTCGTATTGACACTCTACCAAATAGCTGGAACATCACTACCGGGAGTGGAGTAGTTAAAACTTCTAGTGGCTGTCGATCTTGCCCTATAGTGATCTGTGGACACAAGTTGTTTGCAGATTTTATGATAGTCGACATACCAAACTTCGATGCAATATTCGGCATGGAATGGTTAGGAAATTTCTATGCTACCATCGATTGTCACAAAAAGAAGGTAGTGTTCGAAATCCCTGATCATCCGGTGTTTGAATTTGCAAGCGGAGACCGTTCACTTGGACCTATCAAGTTTCGGGCCAAGCCGAACGAAATGATCATTACATCAATGTTAATCGAACCCGAGAAGCCTAGAGTGGTTCGAGATTTTGAGGATGTATTCCTTGAAGATATTTCAGGATTACCAGCTGATCGAGCTTTGGAATTCACCATCGACCTTCTGCCGAACACTCAACCGATTTCGAAGGCACCTTATCGCATGGCTCCTGCTGAACTGGAAGAACTTCGGAAACAACTCGACGAACTGTTGCAGAAGGGATTGATACATCCCAGCGTATCTCCCTGGGGTGCACCAGTTCTTTTGGTCAAGAAGAAGGATGGATCAAGAAGGATGTGTGTGGATTACCGAGAACTGAATAAGGTAACCATAAAGAACAAGTACCCGCTTCCGCGCATTGACGACATATTCGATCAACTTGGCGGATCGCGAGTATTTTCTAAACTGGATCTCCGAAGTGGTTATCATCAAGTGAAGGTCAGAAATGAAGATATTCCGAAGACTGCATTCCGGACCAAGTATGGGCATTATGAATTCGTAGTCATGCCATTCGGTGTGACTAACGCCCCAGCAGTATTCATGAATCTTATGAACTTGATCTTCTATGAGTACTTGGATAAGTTCGTTGTAATCTTCATCGACGACATCTTGGTTTACTCAAAGAATGAAGAAGAGCATGCCAAGCATCTGCGGATTGTATTGCAGACCTTGCGACATCATCGGTTATATGCCAAGTACAGCAAGTGTGAATTTTGGCTAGACCGAATTGCATTCCTCGGGCATGTGGTATCGGGTGACGGTATCTCTGTCGACCCGGAAAAAGTTACCTCAGTCAGGAATTGGCCGACTCCTCGATCAGCATCAGATATCAGGAGTTTCCTAGGATTGGCAGGTTATTATCGTCGATTCATCAAGGACTTTTCAAAGATTGCTGAGCCTATGACTCGTTTGACGAGGAAAGATATCAAGTTCATCTGGTCCGAGGCATGTGAGAAAGCATTTGAAGAATTGAAAGCGAAGCTGACAACTGCACCAGTTCTGGCTATACCAGATAGGACTGGAGGATTTGAAGTATATTGTGACGCATCTGGCAAGGGTCTCGGATGTGTTCTACATCAACATAGTCATGTTGTAGCGTATGCTTCCCGACAACTGAAGACCCATGAGAAGAATTATCCAACTCATGATCTGGAGCTAGCTGCAGTTATATTTGCTCTAAAGATTTGGAGACATTTTCTATTGGGCGAGCAAGTCAAGATCTTCACCGACCACAAAAGTTTAAAGTACATCTTCACCCAGAAGGAGCTCAATATGAGACAACGTAGATGGTTAGAGCTTATGGCTGATTATGATATTGATCTTCAATATCATCCGGGAAAGGTGAATGTGGTACCAGATGCATTGAGTCGATTACCAGCAATTATGACTCTCACAGCTCAATGGAGACTTCAGCAAGCTATGAGAGAATTGGAGATTGAAGTTATTTTGCCCGGGACTTCAGCAACATGGATGAATATGCAAATCCAGTCTACTATCATGGATCGGATTAAAGCTGCTCAGTCTGGAGATGCAAAGTTACAGAAGATCAAAGCGCAAGTGGAAGCAGGTCTTCGAACGGATTTTCTTATCCACGAAGACGGATCTTTGAGATATGGCAGCAGAATTTGCGTGCCTTCAGGCGATATCCGAGAAGAGCTCATGAAAGAAGCACATAGCTCTCCATACTCCATTCATCCTGGTGGCACTAAGATGTACAAGGATCTTCGTCTGAATTTTTGGTGGCATGGTATGAAGAGGAGCATAGCTCGCAGTGTAGCTAAGTGCCTTGTATGTCAGCAGGTGAAGGCTGAACATCATCGCACTGCTGGATTGCTTCAGCCTCTGCCTATTCCGGAATGGAAGTGGCAGCACATCACTATGGATTTCGTGACTGGACTACCTCGGAGTACTAAGCAGAATGATGCGATTTGGGTGATCGTCGACCGATTAACCAAATCAGCACATTTCATACCTTTCCGAGTGGGACAATCTACGGAAATACTTGCTAAGAAGTACATGGAGGTAATAATTTATCCTATACCTTTAAAACTTCCTCCTAGTATACGTTGTGATGCAATCAATAATCGTGCAGGAGATTGTTCGACTGCATGGAGTTCCAGTGAGCATTGTCTCTGATCGGGACACTAGATTTACATCTCAATTTTGGAAGAGTCTGCAATCCAATCTGGGTACCAGTCTTAGTTTCAGCACTGCGTATCACCCGCAGACGGATGGCCAATCAGAGCGTACCATACAGATATTGGAAGACATGTTACGAGCTTGTATGCTGGATTTCAAAGGCTCCTGGGAAGATCATCTACACCTGGTAGAGTTTGCCTATAACAATAGCTACCAATCCAGCATTGGCATGGCCCCATTTGCAGCACTTTATGGGAGAAAATGTCGTTCCCCTTTGAGCTGGGATGACATTGGCGATCGAGAAATTTTGGGTCCTGAAATGATCGTAGAAGCCGTCGACGTAGTACGAACCATCAGAGACAAACTTCGCATTGCACAGGACCGATACAAGCACTGGGCAGACGCGAAGCGTCGTCATCTAGAGTTTCAACCTGGAGATCATGTATTCCTGAAAATATCTCCTAACCGTGGATTGATAAGATTTGGAAGAAGAGGAAAGCTCAGTCCAAGATTCATTGGACCCTTCGATATATTGGAACGAGTTGGAGAAGTGGCCTATCGTCTGGCGTTACCACCTTCACTGGAGGGAGTGCATGATGTGTTTCATGTCTCCCAGCTGCGTCGTTATATCAGTGATCCTGCCCATGTAGTTGACCATTCAGAAATCACATTACGCCCAGATCTTACCTATGAGCAGCAGCCAGTACAGATTCTGGATCGATGTCAGAAGACTCTTAGGAATAAAGTCGTTAACCTCGTGAGAGTGATGTGGCGTCACGACTCACCTGGAGAATCTACATGGGAGCGGGAAGACGATATGCAAGAATGCTACCCTTATCTATTCTTCTAGTAAGGCGAAGTTAATAGTAAGTATTCTTAACCATAATCTCTTGTAATCTTAATGCTATGATATCACGTTATATATTTCATTCTATTTACAACTTAGTTTACTAGGTCATTTTGTCCAAATTCCGAGGACGGAATTTTTATAAGGAGGGTAGAATGTAACGGCCAGATTTCATCGTACATGTATTTCCGTAACAAGACGGATTCAATCGGAGTAAATGATTTTTATATTTTTGTTCGTAACTCAAATCAGAAACTAAACTTCGTATCCGTGATCCTCGCGACGGTACGAACGCGTGACTATTTTTTCGTAATTTTTCGGAGACATTCATATAAAATGATGTTTAATAACAAAACAATAACAATAATAATAATAATAATAATAATAATAAAACAAATAAAAAATTTTTTTGAAAACTAAGGGCAGCCCACGTGAAAACGTGGGGTGCACTTTGTTCAACACCTAACACCTAAAACCTACCTAAAATAATTAATACTAGAGACTAAGTTTTAATTAGCTTTGACTAATCATGAGTTTTAAAACTCTGACACCCCTCCCCATTCATTCGGACACTCACGCAACCAATAAAAAAAACAGAGAAAAGATAGAGAGGGAGAAAATAGATCTCAGATCTCTTCCCCTCTCGATTTCCATCCCCTTCCTTTCTCCGGCATCACCCGCGCGCACCTCCCCTCGCCACCGGTCTGCGCGGTCTCCAGAACGGCGCCCCGATTCCGGCAACCCAAGACCCGCCACAGATCCCCTCTCTGACGCCCTCCCTCCGGCGACAACTCCTCGCGCCGCCGCGTGCCGGAGCCCAGCGCCACCTCTTCGCCTGACCGCCCCACCGGCCGTCGACTCTCCTCCGGTCAAAAACCCCCTCCATCTGCAGACACACGCGCGCGCCGCGCGTTGCGAGAAGCAGCAGCAGCAGCTTGCGCGCGTACTGTGAAGCAACGGCAGCCCGCAAAACGCTTCACAACCTGCAAAACAAATTAACAGGTTAAGTTTTTATCCATAATAATACATAATAATATATATTAGTTGTATGGCAACCTGCAAGTTGTACCGGCCACCTGCAAAACAATTACCAATTAGCAGGTTAAGTTTTTTATATAATAATATATATTAGTTAAATATATGATGAGATTATAATAGTGATTTTGCTATATGTATCAGAATAACGAACGGATACCACCAGAAGGTCCGCGCCTTCGTCACGAACACGTAGGCACTGGTTTCGTTGGAATCCGGCAAGTATCCTATTTTCTATGAATTTTTAAAGCTATTCGTAATTACTGCTAAACGTCAAAAATAAATCGTTTCTAACGATTTTCACATAAATGACATATTGAACTCTACGTAATCTGATAGTACTCGTCAAGAGGAAAATTTTGGCAGCAAGAACATAAAAATCCAACGTGTAGATTGGAAGATATCAATTTTGCAAGTTTAGGACATCTATTTTTAAATACTGATAAATGAGATGTTAGCTTCTAAAATCCTAGAAAATTTCCATGAATGATTCAGGAAATACGAGGGTAGGCCCAGAAAATCCGGAACAACGAAACGGACTCATTGGCACTGGTTTCATCACCAAAAGGCAAGTATTTATTGTATTTGAATTTGAGACAACTGCTAAAAACTAACACAATCATCATTTTATTACGCTCATATTTTATCTGTTGGAGCTGACTAAAGTGGACTTTTCATGCAACTTTCTCTGTATATTTTTAATTGAATCAAAACGGGACAGAGGGTATGATACAACCCTCGAATTACAACGAGAACCCATCGATTACAGATGGAGAATGAAACTAGTCGGTGACTGGTTATGACACTTGGGTGGGGTTGGTCCTTAGTAGTAGGGTTCGTAGATGTAGCTTGACCACCTTACGGCTCCCTCCATAACCACACCAATGGAGGCAAGCAAGAAGGCGTCACGGTAAACCCCCGATGATAGGGTGCATCAAGTACATACTACCAACCCGGACAAGGACTTATCACGAGCACAATAAATGAAACATACAACAGCTTTACTTCTTGAACTGCAATTTCTTATATGTTATGTTTCTCTTTCTGCACTTATCATTTATAATATGTGTACTAACGCTCACACTTTTCTTTCTGCACTTTTTGTAAATATGTACTAACATCTTTTGTTCCTTTTGCAAGCTGTTCTTAATTCTTTTACTGTAAATACCTTGCCGAGCTTCTCGCTGACATATATTTCATGTGTTTGTGAAATATATGTTAGGTTCAGAGACTGATTACTTTGCAGACCCCGCTTTTGAGGATCCTACCGTAGAGGTGGACCCCGCTGATCAGAGTTACGAGGACGCTGAGATCCTCCCTGCTGAAGACTAGAAAATTGTTGCAGTCTTTACCTATTTAGTTGTATTTGCTATTTCCAGGTGTGTTTGCTTTCAGCAGGTTGTACGGCCAGGCTAGGCCTATTGTCACTTTGTGTGCTTCGCTTTAGAAACGCTGGAATAAATTTGTAATAAATATTTGTGCTGTTTCTGAGAAATTCGCGTGCAGGGACCTGCTTGTTAAATAACGCTTATTGTGCTTAAGTCAAGGAAGGAAGAAAAAAAAAGTACTCCTTCTTTGCTTTAAGCACAAGCGGACCCGCTCACGTTCTCGATCCCTTACATGGGAAGCGGGGCGTGACACATTATAGTGCCCGAGCTTGTGCTCGGGCTACAGGCAGCCCCAACAACAGCTCAAGCTGCTGTCTTCCAAGCATAAATTGGGTTGGGCCCAAGCACAGCTCGAGTTCAACTCGACACTACAAGAAAACCGCTTATTAGTGACAAACTATTGCTGACTGTGAAAGTTGTTGTCATTAAAGGCATTATTTTGTTGACAGCTAAACATAGTCATTTGCGAAAGTAGATCTTTACTGACAGCATCATATACTGTCATCAAGAATGGACTTTTACCGATGGTACCGATTAGTGAAAAGCTGGCTTTTGATGACGGTAAGCCCGACCTGTTAGTGACAGATTGGTGCTTTACACTTTCACCGATGGACACGTAGCCATCAACGAAATTATGTTATTCACTGACTACAGCGTCAGTGAAAGTCCTTATTGTTGATAGAACACGATGTCAGCAAAAATACCCTAATTTTTTTGATGACATCACTGACTGTAGTCTTTTTCTCTCGGTAATGCTTCATAGGTTGCACCTTATTTTTGGCATGGCATATAACCCTTCGTTGATAAGAAATTTAAGCTGTCAGTAAAAGTTGTTGCTTTCCTCGACAAAATGATAACAATAAGCGAAAATTCGTGTCATTGACGATATCATCAGTGATACGCCCACTAAAATAATCTTTGATTTTTTTCTTTTAATTTCACTGATAGATCCATCAGAGCAACTCCAACGCATCGACAAATCTTGAATTTGGAGAGAAACTGCACTCCAACGCGGCTTCAACATGAAGCCAAGAATGCCGAAGTCCAACAATGCCCCTTCAAATTTGAAGGGGCATTATTCATCCCTTCAAAATTAAATCCCCATGTTTTTACCTTTTTAACCCTTTATTAAATTAAGTATGATTATTTATAACTAAAGTATTTTACAAACCACATTACCAAATTTAATAATTTTAATACCGTTGGAAACATCTCAATTATACCTACAAAATGAGACCAATATTGGATATTTTTCGAGCAAATTTAAAATATTTACAATATAACAAAAAATACTAAATACTTAAAAAAAAAACGAACATTGAAGAATAATATTGCTAGATGCTGAATACATTTCATTGATTGCAAATACTACATAATAAAAAGCACGTCGACGCATTTTGTTTAATGTTAATTTTAATCAATGCATTTTGTTTAATGTTAATTTTAATCAATGCATTTTGATTTTGATTTTAATATTTTTCATCAATATTTTTATTATATAATAATAATAATTTTATATTATTATTATAAAATAATAATAATTTTATATTATTTATAATTTTCCTGAAGAAATAATGTATTAGATTATCCCATTTTAATGATAAATATTTTTCATTAGTAAAACTTAAATAAAGAGAAAATATGATTTGAAGATGGTGGATTAGAGTTGCTCATCCTTCAAAATAGCATCTTTTAGAGATATTCTATTTAAAGATGGATTTTTAGAGATTTGAGTTGGAGTTACTCCCGATCAGCGAAAGTTAATTTCACTGACGTCACTGCTAGTGAAACCCCCACAAAAAAACCCTAAACTGATGGATTCGTCAGTGATATCCCACCAGAAACTTTTCCTGACGGAGCCGTCGGTGATATCCCCGTTAAAACTCGTGGGGATCTGATCTCCCCATCTCCATCGCTTAGTCGCCGTTGATCTTCCCCTTCCCTTACTCTAATCTCCCTTCTGATCTTCCCCTCCCTCCCAAATCTGATCTTCCCCCTACATCCCCATCGCTAGTCTCCCGGATCGAATCCTTCACAAATCCGATCACCCACAAAACTCGATCCCCAAGTCCGAGCCCCAAATCTCGGTCCCTCCAAAAAAAGGTCTCGACTCATCACCTTCCCCCCGCTGCTTCCTGTCACGTTTGCTTCATCTCACATTCCTCAGGCTGCCCGCAGCCCCTCCTCTCAGCGCCGTAGTTCTCAGCACTATGTTGAAGGTAAGTGTTCAATTTCGCCTTAAATTTTAAAATAATGTAGCTTGCTTCGATATTTGTCAACATTTAACGCTATCCAATTTGCATATGATATCGCTCAGTCTCTCCAGTTCATTTTTCTTGATCTTGAATGCTATTATCGTTATGCTATTCATGACGAGTTTACGACTTGGCTATTGGTTGAATAATCAAGGGGAATGATTGAGCCCTTGGTGTTAGGGCACTAGTCACATGAAATTTGTCTTGTACTTTTGGCAACTTCTACATGTTTAAAATTGTTCTTTTTTGGAGCCTTTGCAGCTGGTAAGATATTGAAGGAGAATGATTGGCATGGATATCTATGTTGAATCCTTGCCTAGTACTACCAGGATATTTGGAGTCGTTGATAGGGCGCTGGTCACAAGGGATAGTAAACCAAGAGTACAATTGTTTAAGTCTCTGTTTTATTTTGAAACACTCATCTGTTGATCTGTTCCTTTCGGCTCTCTCTTGTTTCCTTCTTGACATTTGAAAAATCTTACTGTCTTGTTCCTGTTGCCTGGCATTGTGATGTAAAAAGGCATCATCTAGCAAAATATTCTCAAATGAAGTTTTATCTCGTAGAGAGGTTGCGATGTAAAAGGGCACCATCTTGCAAAATCTTCTCAAATGAACCTTTATTACATCAAGAGGTGTGTCCATACGAGTTCTGTTTGTGGAACACGATGCAAGTTAGTATTAGTTAAATTAGTGTAATTATCACAGCTTGTTAAAAATTTAAAACCAGAAATTTAATAAATTATTTAATGTACCAGGATTAAAGACATATGAAATGACACATTTTGGGAACCATATGGTTGCCCAATCAAGACAATATGATGATTTACATCTCAATTCAAAGGCTAACACATTATTTCTATAGTGTCTGGAAAATAATTGTGTCATACATTTATCATATTTAAAGATAGAGTACAGATATTGCTCGGTTAATGGCTCAAGGACTCTCAAAACCATTTGTTAATTAGATTGGATAACTCAAAGAAGTCATCTTGAGCTCAAGTTCATAGTATATGAACTCATATTATGGCAAAACGATAGAATCAAATGATACATCTGGTGAACTAGATGAATCATTGTTTTTTTATTACACAACAATACTTAGTTTGATTCTTAATAGCATTACATATTAATTCCAGACTTGACATGACTTCTTATGTGGCTCAAAGATGTGTCAAAATTCAAGTACATATAATTGATAATTGCGTCGTTTCTGCATGTATAAATATAAGACCAAGATTAGACATGTGTTTTCAGGATTTAATATTAGTTCATGGGTTCTTATGATTTAATATAAATTCCAGGGCACTGGTATTTTTTTGATACTTTCATACTTCATGGCAAGCAAGTCAAATTTGCTCCCTCTTTTAATGCGCGCGCGCACACACACGTAGATCAAATCGAGCCATAGATTTTCCTCTCCAATAAATGTTATATGTAGTATTCTTGAATCACATACTTTTTGTAATATATCTCAAAATTATAATTTAATCAAATTGCAATTCAATAATTGATTGAAATAACTCTAAATATTGTTGTGAAGCATCAAATCTGGGGGAGACCCCAGTCCTTTATTTATAGTGGAGGGAAGAGCGTACATGTATAGAGTTACAATAGATATGATCTTATCCTATGGATAAAATGTAATCCCCAATACAAAACCCCATCATTATCCGATTACAATACTCCCCCTTATCCATCCATAAGTGTGGACTTTGCTCATGAATACTTCGGGATTCTGAGTGTCTTATGAGTCTCACATGGGGTGGATACTTCAGGATCCTGAGTTGATGGGGTTTACCTCGTTAAAATCTTTGGCGATGAAAAACCCTTGGGAAAAACCATAGCTAAGGAAAAAGAGTACAAACTCCCTCTAACTCCCCTTGATATGTACAATCACTCAGGCTTTCAGATCTCTTAGGTGCCTCATACCAATATTTTGTTCAAACTTCCTAAAAGTAGCTGTAGGAAGAGATTTTGTGAACAAGTCTGCCAGGTTGTCGCATGATTGTACTTGTCTGATATCGATCTCGCCATCTCTCTGTAGCTCGTGCGTCCATAAGAATTTTGTGGAGATAAGCTTTGTTCTGTCGCCTTTAATGTAAGCACCTCGTAACTGGGCGATGCAAGCAGTGTTGTCCTCGAACATAGTGGTAGGTTTAAGGTCACTAGTTTTTAATCCGGTCGTCACCAGGATGTGATGTATAACTGAGCGTAGCCAGACACTTTCTCTGTTTGCTTCATGGATGGCGAGAATCTCCGAGTGATTGGATGAGGTCGCAGTCATAGTCTGCTTGACGAATCTCCAGAAAATGGCCGTCCCACCATACGTAAACATGTACACTGTCTGTGACTTTTCATTGTGGGGATCAGATCTGTGACCTGCATCAGCATAACCAACAAGTATGGAGGATAATCAATTTTTCTAAAATATTCCCAAATCTGTTGACCCTTGGAGATAGCACAGAAAGTGCTTAACCCTGGTCCAGTGACGCTGTATAGGTGCTGCACTGTATCTGGCTAGTAAATTTACTGCGAATGTTATATCGGGACGCGTGTAGTTAGCCAGATATAGAAGTGCTCCAATAGCAATCAGATAAGGGACTTTTGGACCAAGTATATCCTCCACCTCTTCCAGCGGTCGGAAGGGGTCTTTATGTGCATCCAGAGATCGTACTACCATAGGTGTACTTAGTGGCTGACATTGTTCCATGTGAAATCTTTGCAACCGTTTCTTTGTATATGTGGTTTGATGTAGTAGGATTTCGTCTTTTAAATGTTCAATCTGTAAGCCAAGGTAGAATTTCATTTTGCCTAGGTCTTTCATTTCGAATTCTTTTGTTAGGCTTACATATATCTCAGTGATCTCTTCAGGAGATCTAATGAGGTTTAGATCGTCTACGTAGACTGCTATTATGACGAATCTTGTTCTCTTTGCTCTTATAAAGATGCAAGTGCAGACTTTATTATTGTTGAATCCTTGTTATACAAGGAATTCACTAAGTCTGTTGTATCACATACTTCCCGATTGTTTATTACCATACAATGATTTTTGAAGCTTAACCGAATAGACGTCCTGAGGTCTATCTTTTAGTTCAGCAGGCATTGAAAAGCCATCAGGAAGTTTCATATAAATCTCTTTATATAGATTACCATATAGATATGCAGTCACAACATCCATTATCTGCATATCTAATCCTTCCTTTGCTGTTAAGCTTATTAAAAATCAGAAAGTGATCGCATCCAATATCGGGGAGTATGTTTCTTCATAGTCTATACCCGGTCTTTAGAAAAATCCTTGTGCTACAAGCCTTGCTTTGTAGCGTACGATCTCGTTATTTTCATTTCTTTTTCTGACGAATACACATTTGTATCCCACAGATTTGACACCGACTGGTGTCTGATTATTTGCCAAAGACTTTGCGTTTCTTAAGCGAGTCCAGCTCTGCTTTTATTATCTCATTCCACTTAGGCCAATCATTTTTGGTTTGCATTCAGCAACGGTATGTGGATCATGATCATCGACGCTTTCAGTGATGTGAATGGCAATATGAAACGTGAAGTCATCGTCGATGACTATATTCTTTCTTTTCAACACATCCTCTATACGTACATAATTCAATGATATTTCAGTTTTTCCCGACAGATCCTCTGCAGTGGATTCCGGGAGGGGTGAGGGTAAGGACATGAGCTCATTTTTCTGTGGGGGTATCGTCCCAAGGTTTTCAGGTATTTTTCTTTTTTTTTGGATTTTTGTCCTTGGAGCCTGATGGTCTCTAACTCTTTTCTGTTGAGGGGTAGCCACTTCTGCTGCAGGTGGATTGCATCCATTTTCGGGGATGTCAATCCTATCTGGAGTATTTGCAGCAGGGATGTGTGACAATCTTCTGGTTGTTAGTAAATGAGTCCGGTAATTGATGAATAGTGTTCTGTATGTGTAGGATCTTCAGGATCTCATCTTCACATTGTTTTGTTACTGGATCATAGTGGGTCAAAGATTTTGTATCCCACGATATAATTTTAGCACCCGATTTTTCAATATCTAGGCCCATTTTGGGGAAACTCGTCTCATCAAATTCATAGTCTTCAAGACGTGTCTTGAATGCGTCCTCCATTTGGGGTTCTAGGTATCTTATAATTAAGGGTGAGTCAAACCCTACATAGATACCTAGGCGATATTGAGGACCCATTTTGTCTCCTGTGGTGGTGTAATGGGGATATAGATTGTGCAACCGAAGATTCTCAAGTGAGAGATGTTCGGTGTTATTCCATATGCAAGTTGCATTGGAGAGAGACTCTTACCTCCAGAGGGTCTTATTTTTATCAACGCTGCGGCATGCAAAATTGCATGTCCCCATACATTCACCGACAACTGAGATTTCATTAATAATGGACGTGCAATCCATTAGAGTCTTTTTATCAATGACTCTGCCAACCCGTTTTGGGTATGATCATGCGGCACCAGATGTTCAATTTCTATCCCAGTTGCAAGGCAATACTCTTGAAATGACCGGTAGGTAAATTCTCTAGCATTATCCAGACGTGTTTTCTTTATTTGGTTGTCTGAAAAATGCGCCCACAACTTTATTATTTGTGCCAGTAGCTTTGAAAAAAGCTAAGTTGCGGGTCAATAATAGACACACATACGAGTAATTTGAGAATGCATCAATCAGTACCATAAAGTACCGAAATGGCCCACTTGGGGGTGGATATGTCCACATACATCTCTATGTATTCTTTCGAGGAAGCTTGGTGATTCTATATCCACTTTTAGTAGGGATGGCCTTGTTATTAATTTTCCCTTGAAGCAAGGGATGCAATGGAATTCTCCCTTCTGAAGAATCTTCTGGTTCTTCAAGGCATGCCCATGTAATTGGGATAAGATGTGATGCATCATCACCGATCTAGGGTGGCCAAGTCTATCATGCCAAAGTAAAAACTTGGCTGATGTCGAGTACTTCAGGAGCTCCGTTAAATTAGCTTCACCTCTTCAAATCTTTGTATGGTATATGCCTGATGAAAGGCTCTTAAAACGTTCAAGTATGTATTTTACTCCTTTTTCTTGAGATGCTACATACAATAATTCTTTTTCATTTACATTTGCTGTTTCCAGATGGAATCCGTTTAAATGGATGTCCTTGAAACTTAATAAGTTTCTATTTGAATTCGGAGAAAATAATGCATCCTTTATTTTAATTTCTGTTCTATTTGGGAGCAACAAAGTTGCGTTCCCAGAACCTTCAATAAAATTCGATGGCCCTGAAATGGCATTTACAGGGCTTTTATATGGTATAATGCTATGAAAATAGCATTTATATTGAAGAATCGTATGTGTCGAAGCACTGTCTACTAAGCAGTCATGAGAGCTGCCCATCTATTAAAAGATGAAGCGTATAAGCACATTTACTTTTCAGAAACAATCAAATTTTATTTAAACAATTTCAGAAAATCAAATAGCTCTCATAACATTTATTTGTTCTTAAACAAAGATAGATAAAACAACTAATCAAGCAGGCCATCTCTTTCGAAGGCGTCAGCTGTGAACTTGACTGGAGCATTTGTGGTCACCAGGTTTGTTTCAGCTTTCTTTTTCATGTTTTCTTTATACAAATCCTGGATACTGCAGAGTTCTGTACACTCTAGACCAGTGTCCTTTCATGCCATAGCTATGTCACTGGTCTTCTCATTCCCTTTTTGGGTGGGGGTGCATCGTTTTCTGTTGTCGTTTCTGCGCCAAGTGAACTTCCGCCTCCCTTCATTTCTTCGCGGTTGCCTTTTTGTTTGGTCCCCCCTTTCTGTGGTTTTCCTTTCATTTTGTTATCTTTCTTCTTTTTAGAAGATGAATTGTGAGCTTCAGGTAGGGGCAGTGTCAGTGGGCACATATTATGAGTGGCGAGGAGAAGCTCTCTGTTTTGTTCAGCCATGAGTAAACATTACATCAGCTCAGAATACTTGGTGAACTTTCGTTCACGGTATTGCTGCATCAGTATCGCATCCTTTTCGTGGAAAGACGTGTACGCCTTTTTCAGCATGCGATCTTTTGAGACTTTTCACCACAACTTCAGGCGTGGGTGATACTAAAATGAGCTGAGTTGTACTCAGTTATGGACTTAAAGTCTTGTAGTCTCATGTTCTCCCACTCATATCTTGCCCTTGGAAGTATAATATCTTTTTGATGTTTATATCTTTCCTCAAGGGCAATCCAAAGCTCAAGTGGATCTTCGACCGTAAGGTATTTAGCATTTAGGGTTTTGTCCACATGGCGACGAATATAAATAATGGCTTGCGCCTTTTCAATGTCAGTTGCCTTTCCATCTTCTGTCATAGCAGAAACGAGGGACTTAGCTCGCAGGTGAAGTTTAACGTCGAGCTGCCAGCTCAAGTAATTCCTGCCAACACTTGCGATTTTTGCCATTTTATCTAGCAGAGCACAAATTTGCCTGAATTAATAATACATACTGTTGTGAAGGGAAAAGTAGAGTAATATGTGTAAGGGGTTAAGAGCCTCCTACCCTCATATATATAGCTTTCAATGTGGGCCAGATACCCAATGGGCCTCATGGGCCTATTCATAATACTTCCCCTTATCCAACCAATATTGAATAAAATGTGGATTCTTCAGGATCCGAGTTAGGATAACTGCCTTGTTAAATAAAGAACAGTTTATCCATAACTTCCCCTGTTTTAGGGATGTGTCTAGGGGGTGGATACTTCAGGATCCAGAGTCAACGAGGTTGCCTCGTCAAAACCTTGACTATGGAAAACCCTGTGGGAAAAAACCAATAGCCAAGGGAAAAGAGTACAACTCTGCAGTTGACTCCCCCTCATCTGACCAAGCTTCAGGCTTGCAGATTTCCTATGAATCTATACATCAGTCTCCTATGTATCTATACATTCATAGGCCTCTCATCCTGACCCAATTTACATTTTCTCACTCTCCTCATCCCAATCCCATATACAAGTTTCTCAAAGATACTAGTAGGCATGGATTTGGTAAGCAAATCCGCCAAGTTATTACATGATTGGATCTTCTATACCTCAATCTGCTTTTGCTTCTGAAGAGCATGCGTCCAGAAGATCTTGGAAGAGATATGCTTCCTCTTGTCGCCTTTGATGTAGCCGTCCTGTAGCTGGGCTATACATGCTGCATTGTCTTCATGGAGTGTAGGCGCAAGAACGCCGGTCATTAGGCCGGTGGAGGTGAGAATGTGCTGGATCACAGAACGTAGCCAGAAGCCTCTTTACTTGCTTCATGGATCGCAAGAAGTTCTGAGTGAGTGGATGAGACGGTCGTCATGGTATACTTCACAGATCTCCAGGATATGGCAGCGCCGCCATAGATAAACATGTATCCGGTCTGAGACTTCTCTGTATGAGGATCGGACCTGTAGCCTGCATCAGCATAACCAACTAAACCTGTTGTTGCCCCTTTCCTGTAGAATAGACCTAAGTCTATGGACCCTTGGAGGTAGCGCAGAAGATGCTTAACTCCGGACCAGTGCCGCTGTGTAGGTGCAACACTATATCTGGCTAGTAGGTTGACTGCAAATGCTATGTCAGGGCGAGTGCGGTTAGCCCGGTAAAGGAGTGAACCGATAGCACTTAGATAAGGCACTTCAGGGCCTAGTACTTCCTCCACCTCTTCCAGCGGCCGGAAGGGGTCTTTATGCACATCCAATGATCTGACGGCCATTGGGATACTGAGGGTGTGGCACTTATCCATTTGGAACTTTTTTCAAGAAGTTGGATGTGTAAGTTGACTGATGTAACATGATCCCATCGTTAAGATGCTCTATTTGAAGACCTAAACAGAATTTTGATTTTCCGAGGTCTTTCATCTCGAAAGTTTCTGTCAAGCTTCTAGAAATCTCGGCGATCTCTTCAGGAGATCCGATGAGATTCAAGTCGTCACATAGACGGCTATAATGACAAATCCTGTTGCCTTTGCTTTTATAAAGATGCAAGGACAGACCGAGTCATTTGTAAATCCTTGTTTTGCAAGGAAGTCGCTCAGTCTGTTATACCACATCCTTCCAGATTGTTTTAGACCATATAATGATCTTTGCAGTTTCACTGAGTAGATGTCACGTTGTCTCTCTTTTAGTACTGCAGGCAAGGAATAACCGTCAGGCAATCTCATATAGATGTCTCGGTCTAAGTTGCCATATCGGTATGCAGTCACGACGTCCATAAGCTGCATATCTAAACCCTCTTGAGCTGTCAAGCCAATGAGGAATCGGAAGGTTATCGCGTCCATGACCGGGGAGTATGTGGCTTCAAAATCCACCCTTGGACGTTGGGTAAAACCCTGCACTACAAGCCTTGCTTTGTAGCGAACAATCTCATTTCGTTCATTTCTTTTTCTAACAAATACACATTTATAACTCACAGGTTTTACACCTTTTGGTGTCTGGACAATAGGTCCGAAGACCTTCCGTTTTGTGAGTGAATACAACTCCACTCCTATTGCCGCTTTTCACTTTGGCCAATCATCTCTGCTTTGATATTCTGTCAGAGAGCGTTGTTCAATATCATCGTCGCAGTACGCGACGTTGATGGCAATATTACACGCAAATTTGTCATCTATAATTGTGATTTTTCTGTCCCAGTACTCCCCAGTTCGTACATAATGTATCAAAACTTCATTTTCTCCCGGTTTTTTCTCTATTTGAAAGTTTGGAAAAGGGGGGGGGGGGGGGAGCAAGGCTTATAGTAGCATCCTGTGGTGGTATTGTTTTACCATTGCCAAGGGTCCTACTCTTTCAAGGGACTTGGTCCTTGGATCCCGGTGGTCGTCCTCTCTTTTTAAGAGGTCAAACCATCTCTGATGCAGGCGGATTGCATCCATTTTGCGGTATGTCAATACTAGTTGTAGTGTTAGCAGCATGGACGTGTGATCTGACAATCTTCTGGTTGTCAGTGAATTTGTCCGGCAAGAGATGGACATTGTTTGGATATGAAGAATCTTCAGACCTCCTCACACTGGCTTGTGGGCGGATCAAAGTGACTTAGTGTCTTTGTATTTCGAGTGATACTCTCTGAAGCTTCAGGCTTCTTGGTTTGTAAGCCTAGTTTTGGAAATGATGTTTCATCAAATTCACAGTCTTCTAGACGTGCCTTAAAAACGTCTCCCATAAGGGGTTCTAGGAATCTTATTATTGAGGGCGTGTCAAACCCAACATAAATGCCTATACGACGTTGTGGACCCATCTTTGTACTTTGTGGTGGTGCTATGGGGACGTATATTGCACAACCAAATATTCTCAAGTGTGAAACAATTGGTGGAGCTACAAGTGCTAATTGCATAGGAGAAGATGACTGACCTCCAGAAGGTCTTAATTTTATTAAAGATGCATCATGAAATATTGCATGACCCCATGCATTCACTGTCAACTGGGATTGAAGTAATAATGGACGGGCAATCCATTGCAGTCTCTTAATTAGAGATTCTTCTAACCCGTTTTGGGTGTGAACATGCACTACATGATGTTCGACTTCAATGCCATGTGCTTGGCAATAGTCTAGAAAGACTTGTGATGTCAACTCCCCCGCATTGTCCAGACGAAGTTTCTTTATCTGGTAGTCGGGGAAGTGGGCCCGCAACTAAAAGCTTAGACAGTGCCAAGTTACGGGCGGACAGTAGACACACATGTGACCACTTAGTAGATGCGTCTATTAGGACCATAAAGTATTTTAAGGGACCACTTGATGGGTGTATATGCCCACAAACGTCTCCATGGATTCTTTCCAGAAAGCTTGGAGACTTCAAGTCCACTTTAAGTGGAGAGGGTCTCGTAATAAGTTTACCCTTGTAACAGGGTGGACAAGGGAATTTACCTTTTTGAAGAATCTTCAGGGTTTTCAAATTTATACCCCTTGAGCTTTTTATGATGCAGTTCATCATGACAGATCCAGGGTGTCCCAGTCTACTATGCCAGAGTTGGAATTCTGGTGTTTGGGGGCACTGCAGGTGCTCCGTTAATAATGCTTCTGGAGAGTGAATAATTGTTTGGTAGAGTCCCGTGGGGAGTCCCTTGACACGTTCCACAATGGTGTTTGTACCATTTGTAAGATACGTTACGTTCAAGTATTCCTTTTTATTATCCTCGACCGTCTCTAGGTGATACCCGTTTAAACATATATCTTTAAAGCTTAGGAGGTTTCGGATTGATTTTGTTGAGTATAACACATCTCTAATTTTGATGAGTGTGTTATTGGGGAGCAATAAGATTGCTAATAAGATTGCTTCCCCTGATCATTCTATTATATCAGCTGGTCCTGAGATTGTTCTCAGTGGACCAGAATAGCTACTAATGCTTATAAAGTAGTCTGTATTTTGAAGGATTGAGTGCGTTGATACACTGTCCACTAGGCATATGGATTCCATATCTATATAAAAAAGCAATAAATAATACGAAAAGAAAAGAGAGATACTTTCATTTATATTAAGATGCTGAATAACGAGGGTAGTTTGACATAAAGCAGGATACATTGCAGGAAAGGAAGATACATTGCTAGAAAATAAAATTGTTTATAGTCCATGACTAAAGAGTGTCGTCTCCCATGAAATCTTCTGGATTCCATGTAGTCTCTGGTAACGCTGCGCTTTCTATCCGGTTTGTCTCAGCGTGAGGCTTGAGACTTGCCTGGTAGAGGTCCTATAGGTGTTTGGGAGTGCGGCAGATTCTGGACCAATGTCCAGTCATTCCGTATTTAGAGCACTTATCCTCCCTGTCTTTCTTGGGAGTACCACCTTTGTTGGGCGTCCACTTTTGCTTCTTTGTCGCGAACTTCTGGTTTTGGGGAGGAGCTTGAGGAGTAGCATTTTTCCGCTGCTTCTGTTCTTTCCATTTCTAGAACTTAGCCTTCTTATCCATCTTCTTCTTCTGGGAAGACTGGAAATGAGTCTCTGCAGGAGGTGGAGGTGGAGCAGAGCCAGGAGGGCGCAGGTTGTGAGTGACAACCAACAAATCTCTGTTCTGTTCAGCCATTAGGAGGCATATGAGCAGATCAGAGTACTTAGTGAACTTCCTCTTACGGTACTGTTGCATGAGGAGCATGTTCTTCTAGTGAAAAGACGTGAACGTCTTCTCTAGCAATATTTTCTCAGTCACATTCTCACCACACTTCAGGCGTGAGGTGATTCGGAATAGTGTTGAGTTGTACTCTGCTACGAATTTGTAATTCTGTATGCGGAGGTGAGTCCACTCGTACTGCGCACGAGGGAGTATGACATCCCTTTGATGTCTGTACCTCTTCTCAAGTGCGTCCCACAGTTCATAAGGATCCCCTACAGTAAGATACTCGTCCTTTCGGGTCGAGTCTAAATGTTTTCTGATATAAATAATGGCTTTCGCGTTAAGTATATCGGAAACTTCTTCTGCATTAGGGGCTTCTTTAGAAGCATCCTTTTCAGCTGCGACAGTACTTGTTGCCTTTTCAGTGGGTGTTAAACTGAACCCTATGAGAACGCAGGTGGAACTTCAGGTCCAACTGCCAACTCAAGTAGTTCGACCCATCGGCTTTCAGGACCGAACAATCGACATTCACAAGTCTGGCCATTTAAACAAGCTAGCAACATAAACAAAAGATAGCATGAATTATTTAACTATTTAAAGTAAATATCCACGCATGCAATCTTGCAACATTTTAAATAGCATGAATTATTTAAAAATAAACATCCACACATGCATTTTATCAACATTTACATAGCATGAATTATTTAAAAATAAACATCCACACATGCATTTTTATCAACATTTACATAGCATGAATTATTTAGAAATAAACATCCACGTACGCATTTTCGTTTTAACATTAAAATAGCATGAGTTATTTAGCTATTTAAGGTAAACATCTACGCATTTAATGCACATGCAATGAAAATAAATTAGAACTATGGGGATTAGCCAGCCGACACTAACAGAAAAAGAAAGTCCGAAATTACATCCCATTAATCAAAAAGTGCATAAAAATAAAGACAACTCGGGAACTTCTGAGAGAAGCCACTTTCTCTTTATGCTAGCGCCTTCAACTCCTTGGGGTGGTCCTTCAGCTTCTATATATATATATAATCTCGCTTACAAATTTCTCTCAAAAAGAAAAATGGCAGAAAAGTAAGAATGTCGGAAACCTGGCTGATCTCTAAAATCATAGTCTAATAACACATCCACGCAGGTTTTATATAAAATATGCAACCACGCATAGAATTATATCACATGCGTATAAAGATTAATAAATAATCTAAAAAGAAAGTGACGTGCTAAAAATGATTTTGAAAACTTTAATCTTGATCCATTTTATTTATATTTATTTTTCCGCTTAACCTTATCACAAAATTAAATTTCTTTAATTATTGGGCCTATGAGGCCAAAAGAAAAATTATGTGTACGTGGGCTAATTTTCAGGCTTTTGGGCCACGAAAACAACCCAATAAGGTTAATTGGGTCTCCCCAAAATTTGGCCCGTTAAGGGTTAGGGTTTCGAAAAACCCTGGGGGGCCCGCGACGGCTGTGCCAGCAGGCCGCGGCTTGTTTGCCGCCGGCGGCGCTGGAAAAGTGCAGCCGTCGTGCCCTTTGGGCGTGCGGTATATGGATCGGGGGGTTAAAAACGGATTTTTCAGACATTCAGATCTTTAAAAAGACGATTTTTATTGTTTATAGACATGCAGATTTAAATAAAAATGCGATTTTTACCGTGTTTTCAAACTATTTGATCTTAAAACATATAGAGCTACTGGAAAAGCAAGTTTAGATCTAAAATTTTTGAGGATTTACCTCTAGATTCGACAAGGGAATCTAGACGACGGTTGATGAAGGATGCCCTTTTCGCTCCCCGTTGAGAAGAATACGATCTTCTTAAAACTGAGCTTTTGATGGATCTCCTTCATTGAACGTCGTCACCTTTTCCTACGAGCGTGATCGTGTTGATAACGTGTTGTGAAGGGAAAAGTAGAGTAATAGGTGTAAGGGATTAAGAGCCCCTTACCCTCATATATATAGCTTTCAATGTGGGCCGGAGATACCCAATGGGCCTCATGAGCCTATTCATAACACATACAACATTTTCATGCGGAGGCAATTTTTAAATGAATAAGCTATTACTATATGTAATGTCTCAAGAAAAAGGAGTAAAATACATACTTGAACGTTTTGAGAGCCTTTCATCAGGTTTATACTATACCATACAAAGATTCGGAGAGAGGAAGCTAATTTAACGGAGCTCCTGAAGTGCTCGACATCAGCCAAGTTTTTATTTTGGCATGATAGACTTGGCCACCCTAGATCGATGATGATGCATCGCATCTTATCCCAATCACATGGGCATAACTTGAAGAACCAGAAGATTCTTTAGAAGGGAGAATTCACTTGCATCCCTTGCTTCAAGGGGAAATTAATAACAAGGCCATCACCACCAAAAGTGGATATAGAATCTCCAAGCTTCCTCGAAAGAATACATGGGATATATGTGGACCTACCCCCAAGTGGGTCATTTTGGTACTCTATAGTACTGATTGATGCATCCTCAAAATACTCGCATGTGTGTCTACTATTGACTTGCAAACTTAGCTTTTCCAAAGGCACTGGCACAAATAATAAAGTTGCGGGCGCATTTTCCAATTCAAACCCCCATCATTATCCGTTTTCCAATACAAAACCCCATCATTATCTGTTTACAGCAAATATAATTTTCAAATATGGAACAAATTTTTTGGTAAGCATGCATGATGCACTGCTCTGAAAGGATGACGACCGATCCTCGTGCGATCAACGTCTAGGTATCTACCCTCACCGGTACGATCTTCGTTCTACAAATAAACCATAGAATGCTTAACCTCGACGGTGACGAATCTTGAGCCTTTAAGATGCTCAACTAATGTTAATATAGTATAAGAAATATTGTTGTTGTGTATAAGATTATGTTAAAATAATAAACATAATAAAACAATATAATTAAGTAGTAATATAGCTTATAACGGCTAGTTTGATCAAGTCAATGTTGATTGGTAAAACATTAAAATAATATATAATTAAAATATTTTAATATTTTGATTGAAATTTTATTTTTTTTAAAAAATATCCAACAAGCTCCCCCCAAAAAAATTTCAAGATAGAGAGAATATATAACATAATATAATTTGTGTGAATTTTTTAGGGGATCGTCAATTAAGAAAGTAGATTTCCTCCCATTGGTGACCTTACTATTTAAGCTTAGCTTTACCTCTATTAATGGACATAGGACTGAAGTCCTTTGTCATAGTCATATGATCTGTTTGGCTAGACTCTTGGTCTGCTGATATTGATCTTTAAAGATTATACTTATATACACTACAACAAAACTAGTCAATTAATACTTTTATGGGACAACGTTTCTATTTTGGTAGTTGTAATAAATGTTTACCACAACTTTTTTGAACGTTGTAAAAAATGGTTACTACTACTTTGTCTGTTGATAGTTGTAAAAAATGGTTATTACAACTTATTTGTGTGAATAGTTGTAAATGTTAATTTTGACACAACTTTTTTTCTCCATGAAAGTTGTAAAAAATGTCGATTACAACTTGTTTTCTTGGATAGTTGTAAAAATGGTTATTACAACTTTTTTTGGTGAATAGTTGTAAATGTTAATTTTGACAACACAACTTTTTTATCCATGAAAGTTGTAAAAAAATTTATTAGAACTTTTTTCAATGAAAATTGTATATATATGTGGCGGTATTAGGTGAGCTGCTTCAATATGTTCCAAAAAGATCAAGAGACTTAACAATCACATGCAACCCCAAAGACTCAGAAAATTGCATAAACCAGCTAAAAGAAATTGTTTCCAAAATGATAATCTTGCTATCAACGAAATTCAACCACAAAAACCATATAATTAGCATGCAGAAAATGGGATTCGCACGGCGCTCGTGCGAATGGAAATCTAGTCGTTTGATCTTTTCATCCCAAATCGAGGGGCTGTCGATTGCGATGGCTTGATCGATTCGATCCGACGGCTTGCTCTTATCTCCATCGACTTGGGCTTGCTTTCGACCTTGTGATTAACTGTTTTCCATTCGTTCGATTTGATCCGACAGCTTGCTCTCGACCTTGCGGTTTCCATCTGAGCTCCCCCCATCTGCGACTCCCGTCTCCCTTTTGATCTCGTGCGGCCTCCATCGGATCGTAGGGCTGTCGATCCGACGGATTGCTCTTATCTCCATCGGATCTCAGGTGGATCTCTCCCTCTCGCCCTCGCCACGTTCCCACATAGCCCCGGTTCGTTTGGAGAATTAGGGCTTTCGCTCTTGCCTTGGTTCGTTTGACATGGGGAATTAGGGCTTCCCCTCTTGCCTTGATCCTCAACCTACGAGACTTTACGCAGGTAAAGGAGGGTACGCCATCTCCTTCTTCCCCTCTCTCTAAATTTCATAGTTAGGGTTTGAGGGTCTTGCATGCAAAATTTTCGGGGGTTTCGATTATTTTTCTGTTCACATGCATTCATTAATTGTGCTCAATGCTCGAATGTGGTCCTCTTCTGTTCACATGCATACCATACTATCATAGTTTTGGAATATTGTGATCATGTGATCTAAATGAAATCTCCAAAACTCTCGACTCTCTTTTCTATTGAGACATAGTTTTGGAATATTGTGATCATGTGGCTGATTGGGATTGAAAATGAGCTGTGATCTTGAGGCATTACGATATGTTGATGATGAGTGGATGCATGATTTGAGCCAACAAATTCGTGCATCATTATGGCATAGCCTTCGATTTCTTTGGTATGTTGTTGCAATTGCTCGTTAATCACAGAGGTTTACATTTTTAACATGCAGTCTGATATTTGAATGGTTAACTTTTTCTATGAGATTAGCATCTCACTGCTTGCTATTTGGATTTATTAATTTGAAGTCATATTTTACATGTTAGTTTGTTGTATCTACTTTACTCCGAATAGTTTTGTTTTTAATAAGATCAGCAATCCACCACTGCTTGTTAGGATTTATTTAATTTGTTATCCTTTTATTGTGTTGCTCAATGTTTGGATTTATTAGCATGATATCTTTTTTGAGTGGGGTTGAATTTATTTTTTAATGGTGTTATTAATTGCGGATATTGAAGGTTCTTCTTGGACTTGTACATGATGTTCATATCAATATTATTGTTATTGATATTCATATAAATATAGGTATGATGTTAATATTGTGCTAGATAATTTGTAGTGCATGTTTATAAGAGCAAACTGATTGTAGAACATGTTGTGCAGTTACGTGTAGTGTTGTTTTTTTTCCGATTATGCAAATAATACTTTTATGAAGATAGTTTGGCTAAGCCTATCCCTCGTGAATTATGGTAACTTGGTTGATATTTATTATACATGATCCTCATGGTATATGATATGTATGAGAACTTCCACGTTCATTGTCCATCCTTCTATTGCATTCTTCTTGGTTCATCTACATTATATATGATGATTGTGTCAGATGTGTATCATAGGGCTATGGAGCCTTTATAAATAATTTCTAGTTGAATTTTACAGTTTGGTTAGGTGGAAATAATGCATGATTTTCTGGCTGTTATTGCATTGGATCATGCAGTTTGAGTAGTTTGAGTAGTAGTTTGGCTAGCATATGTGTTTTTATCATCTCTAATGAAGATTTAATTTACTAAATTCAGAAAACCCTTGTTCTTGATGGCTGCTTTTCACAATTTTTTTCTTCTTTCGTTGTTTACCTATTGCATCTATTGTGGCTTTATTATAATGACATCCTTATAACTTGTGCAAGATGTTTTCCCCTTAGGTTCAAACATAAGAGGGCTTTTATCACGATGGACAAAGCATATGTCAACCTATCAATGTTTTGTAAATTTAGTTTATTAGATCATAGTTATAACCACTAGGATATGATTATTAATACATTTATGTTTTTTCTAGAATGACAGAAGACTATAAGCAAGCCGCTCGAAATTTTATATTCAGGTATGCAGAAAGAGGGGAATCCAGAAAAAATAAGGCGCCCTTGCTGTAAATGTAGGACCCTTTTCTGGCTTTCGCCTAGGGATGTTGTTTCACACTTGATTTGTTTTGGAATTGATCCAACATATGATGTATGGATTTTTCCTGGGGAAGCACGTCCTTCACAAAATAAAGCTGCTGAAGTGACGAATACATATAGGATGTTCTCAGATGCACAAATTGGTGACGATGATATTGAAGATCATACAAATGAGAGACTTGAGGAAGGGGGTCAAGGAAATGTTAGAAGTTGAAATTCCTCTATAACCTGGTTGTGAAAGCTACACAAAGTTGTCGGCAACAATTCTTTTGTAGAAACACAAAGCTCGGAATGGTATATCTAACATAGCATTTACGGAACTTCTTAAACTTCTGAATGATATGTTGCCAAAGGAAAACACACTTCCTGATTCAACATATGCAACAAAGAAGTTACTTAAAATATTTGGTTAGGCTATACGCGGATACATGCATGTGCAAATGATTGTTGTCTATTTACAAAAGATAATGCACATAATGACTCGTCTTAAATGCGACAAGTCTCGTTGGAAAGGGAACAAGGCAAAGGAAAATGGAAAGCAGACAAAAATACCTGAAAAGGTTGCTAGATACTTTCCAATCATCCAAGGCTGAAAAGAATGTTTAGGGACCCATAAACATCAGAACAACTAAGATGGCATTACAATCATAAGAGCGAGGATAATAAATTGCGACATCCAGCAGATTCTTCTCATTGGGCCACAATTGATAGAATGTATCCTGAGTTTGCCGCTGACCCACAAAATTTAAGGCTTAGCCTTACAACCGATGGATTTAATCCATTTCGTGAATGGAACTCTACATATAGTTGTTGGCAAGTGATGCTTGTTGCTTACAACTTTCCGCAGTGGCTATGTATGCACAAAGATAATATGATGCTATTGTTGTTAATTACTGGTCCACGCCAACCCGGAAATGATATTGATGTGTATTTAGAGCCACTTATTGATGATTTGAAAAAATTGTGGGTTAAAGGGGTAAAGGTGTACGATGCCTATAGTTGTAGCGAGTTCACAATGAAGGCTATTTTGATGTTGACCATCAATGATTTTCCAGCTTATGGTAATTTAGCATGATGCACAATAAAGGGTAAGAAAGCATGTCCTATCTGTGGTGTTCATTTTTGCTCAATATGGCTACCATTCAGTAAGAAATGTGCATACTTGGGCCACATGTGATTCCTTGCACCTAATCATGAATATCGTAAACATAAAAAACTTGTTTGATGGGACCATAGAGAGCAAACAAAGTCCTCCAATACAAACAGGTTCACAAGTCCTCGAAGATGTCAATGTTATTTGTAATGAGTGGGGAAAGAAACACAAGGAGAAAAAAGAGGAAGGGAAAGACAAGGAAAAGGAAAAGGGGAGATGAGAAGGAAAAAGGAACTCAAATGTGGAAGAAGAATTCCATTTTCTTTGATTCGCCTTATTGGGAGGTAAGTTAACTAGAAATAAATTTTTTATTTTTTTCTATCCATGTCTAGTAATTAATACCTCATTGTTAATTAGATAATGTCTAATTATGTGTTTTTATGATTTTTCTTAGTCACTCCATGTGCGTCACAATTTGGATGTAATGCACATGGAGAAAAATGTGGTTGAGAGTATTCTTGGTACGTTGCTCAATATCAAAGGAAAATCAAAAGATGGAATTAATTCACGCAAATATTTGGAAACAATGGGTATCAGGAAGAAATTGCATCCCATAGACATGGGAAGTAAAGTATTATTTTCAGCCGCACCATGCACCTTAACTGATCAAGAGAAAGAGATATTTTACAATATAATGAGGAATTGGAAGGTACCTCACAGATGTAACTCAAATATTAGGAGTTGTTTTGCAAAAGAAGACAAGGTTTCAAGTCTCAAGTCCCATGATTATCATGTTTTGATGCAACAACTGTCGTCTGTGGCATTGAGAGGACTTCTACCAGTAGGGACAAGGAATGCACTACTACGACTATGTTCGTTTTATAATGACATGCCAAAGAGTGCTTGGTAGAGATAAATTAGAAGTTTTGGAGAATCAGATCGCAGTAACACTGTGCGATCTGGAGAGATTCTTTCCTCCTTTTTTGACATCATGATTCACTTGACGATGCATTTAGGGAGAGAAGCAAGAACTTGTGGGCCGGTGCAATATCGTTGGATGTATCCATTTGAGAGGTAAGATTTATTATGGGTACTTAAATTAGTCAATCATGTATGCGCTTAAGAAAGTATTTACGTTTAACTCTTGGTTATAGGTATATGCAAACACTGAAAGGGTATGTTAAAAATCATGCACGACCTAAAGGGTGCATAACTGAGCGTTATGTTGCTGAGGAATGCATGAAGTATTGTGGTGTGTATATTAAAGGGGCATCCAAAATTGGAGAAAGGAAAAATCGGAATGACGTGCATCAAAGTGATTCCATACTCGAGGGGCGACCTATCTCCAAAGGAAAACCTATTTTAGTTACTCGGGAGGTAAAAAATGCTGCTCATCGATATGTGTTGTTTAATACAGAGGAAGTGGAGACATATATAGAGTAAGTGTAAGATTAGCTCATTTATTATATGTATGTATGAAGTAGATTTTACCCGTGTTTTGACTTGTACATTAATGTATATAGAATGCACAATGAGGAGCTGAAACGTATGCACCCTCGATTGTTAAGAGATGATGTGGAACTTTCAATGCTGCATTCAGGGACTTTTGATGATTGGTTTGAAAACAAGGTTGTAAGTGTTATATCTTCTTTTTCGTAGATGATTAATTTTGATATATGAAATACATATTATCATTGTAAGTCCTTGTGCATAACAATATACTCTTATAGGTTAAGGTTGAAAGGGATGAGTCTAATGTTAGCGAGACAATAAAATGGCTTTCTTATGGGCCTAGCTTGCAAGTAACCTTATATACTGGCTATATTATTAATAGCCGACGCTTTCATACTAAAGACGTGAGAAGTCGACACAAAATAGTGGTGTTTTCGTTGAGGCGGGTACTATTCTGGTAGACGGGTCCATTGAGAAAGTAGTCTATTATAGGGTCTTGCGTGAAATTCTTTTGCTGGATTATTGACTATTTCAAGTTGCTATATTTATTTGTGACTGGGCAAATATTGATCGTGGAGTTAAGCTTGAAAAGGGATTTACATTAGTCAATTTACACCAGTTCCAAAACCAATTTGCAAACGACCCTTTCATCTTAGCAATACAAGCTGTACAAGTGTTCTTTTCTAGAGAAAGCATGTCTTCAAATTGGTATGTTGTGCTGAGAGCACCCTCAAGAGGGTTTCTTGAATTGGTTAAATATGACGACTAGGTCGAATCAACTAGTAAACCACTAGATGAGTCATTACTGGACGAAAGAGAGGTCGATAACAAGGATGAAAGTTACACAAGGAAGGATTGCGATGGCTTATTGGTACAACTTTTGTTTTTATTGAGCTTAACTGTAACATCGATCAAAAGATGGCATTATTATATATCATTTTATACATTCTATTTATATTGTGATTTGATACCACCTATTTCATTGATGTTGCATATGTATATATTTTTTCCAGGTAGATCACTTAAAAGAAAATTGAACTTGCGGCATCAAAGGGGAAGGACGGGCGAAAGGACGGGCGAGATCAAGCAGATGTAAGGATGGGCGAAAGGACGGGCGAGATCAAGCAGATGTAATTATGTGTTGGTTATATAATATCTATTATTTGAGTTCACATTTGTTCCACTGTAGATGTATCTCCGTTGATATCATATCACGTTGGGCATAACATATATATTTAAATTACCGGAGCTCAAAAGAAGGGAAGAGAAGATCAAAGAGAATGCGTCTTGTTGTAGTAGGTCTTACTATTAACGAGATGGGTGGTGGTGTTAGAATCTCAAACGTGGAATCCAACACTCCCATCATTCCACATATTTCACCCTTCCACCCACATGTCACCACTCTCGGGCATCCTAACAATCCCCAAATTTCTGCTTTCCCCACAAATTCATCCAATCCCTCCCATCATTCCTCTCAACAAGAAGAGCAATTGCCAGAAAGGAATAAAAGGGGGAAAACAATGATGAAATCATTATCTTTGACACCGAGTGGAAGGGCCGAAGTTGAATCCAATGATAAAGGGCATCCTATAGGTACAAATTCAACATTCTTGTCATCTGTTGCTGGTGCTTTAGCAAGGGAGATGGCTCCTTTTAACATTAGGAGTTGGAAGAAAGTCGGCGATCTATGAAGGATGATTTGTGGACATGTATTGAGGTTATTTTAAATATCCTTTCATTCAAATGAATCCTATATATGTTGTTTATATTAACGTATATAATTTTAATTGTATATCTTGTGTTGTACACACAAGATTCAAGTTGGATGATCTGGAGAAGGCTTTATTGCTTAAGATGATGAGCGCACGAGGGAAAGAGTCCAAGTCAAGATTGGTTTCAGCTATTAGAGATGCATCCTTGGGTCCTCATTGTGCCAACAAGTTAGCCATGCTAAGACATGATAATATAAAAAGTGATCAAGAGTGGAGTGATTTTATTAAGGAGAAACTCTCTGATGAGTTTGAGGTAGTTACTTAAGTTTCAAAGAGTACGACTATAATTTTTCTTTCTTGTATTATACCTACTTTTAATATGTCAGTTTCTCCTATGTTGATCCTTTTAGCAGTTTTTGAATGATTTCTTTAGTACATCATATGATCTATTGAGATTGTTGGTCCCTGAATATAGCTCTATTAGGTAATCTTATAGTTTTTCAAAGCCATTATAGCGAAGAATAATATTCCTCACGCCATCAATAGAAAGGGGTATGCAAGATTGGCAGATGACATGGTAAAAAATTTAAATAAAAATTGCAAAATGCCCAGTTATATTGTCTATCACTATTAATTTCATACTTATTTTGCAGAAAAAGGAGAGTGGATCTGAGATCGACAAAGACGAGGTTTTTTGCAAAGGACACACCAAGAAAAATGGAGAACCACCAAATTCGTATGTTGCGGAGTGCATAGTAAGGATGTGTATTGAATTATGTTATTTTATATTGTATACAACACTTGGAAAATTTGTTTTACTAATTGGATCTTTTTTTCCAAATTATAGACTAAGATAAACGATCATAGCAGCACTCAAAGTTCTCAAGGAATGAAGATGGTGTGGCGAAGACATTCGGGCGTGAACGCAATGGATGAGTAAGAGGACTAGGTTTTGGGGTTACACCATCTCAGTTGGGTGTTCAAATGTGTAATTCAAAGGAAGTATGTGCATTGCAAAACCAAGTTACTGGCTTGACGACTAGATTACAAAAGCTGTTTGATTTATTCATGGCAGAAAGTTATAAGTTAATTAACTATTTATTAATCAATAAAAATACATGCTTAGGAATTACCATGTGCATATCTAACATTATGCTTCTTACAGACTATGGCAGGAAGATCAAATGTCGGGGCAGAGCCATTAACTCCCTGCTAATACGCCTCAGGTAGCTAATTTTGAGCCATTATCTCAAAATTAAATAAGTTGATTAAAATCCTCTCTTTGCTTTGTTTCAATCACAACATGATAGTAACTTCGCAAATAGTGGCAATGCACATTTGGAAATGCCTATTCAAATGACTATTCAAATGACTACTCAAATATCCACTCAAGATATTCCCCAAAAAATGCAAGTTACTGAATTGGGAAAAGAAGGTTGTTGCAGAATGGACACTTGCATCAACTGATCCTAATGCTTTGATGCACCATGTTCCACTTGGAGAGAATGTTTGGAAGGTTTGGGTCCATTGGGCGTTGGAACCTCAACTGAATACTTGCAATAATTGGACAGAGAATTTGCAATGAGAGAATATAAACATGTGAAGAGAAGATAAAAATATCTACTCACAAAGAAATGATAAGATCAATATCACTACAACAAAAATGATCTTTGACAAATTCTTAAAAAGGTTGTAATATGGGTCAGACAACTTATTAACAAACGTTGTAATATGCGAAGTTGTAATAGGATCGGCTCATTACACCACTTTTTCTGCCTGTTGTAAGCAAACATTGTAATAGATGTATATTACAACGTTTTTAAACGTTGTGTAAATTTCTATTACACTATTTATAAAAGATTGTGTAAACTTTTATTACACTGTTTATAAAAGGTTGTGTAAAGTAATATTACAACTTTTTAAAAAAGTTGGGTAAACTTCTATTACAACTTTTATAAAAGGTTGTGAAAACTTCTATTAAAACTTCTATTCCAACGCCACATCGACCCAAACCTTCCAAACATTCTCCAAGTGGAACATGGTGCACCAAAGCATTATGATCAGTTAATGCAAGTGTCCCTTCCGCAACAACCTTCTTTTCCCAATTTAGTAACTTGCACTTTCTGGGAATATCTTGAGTAGGCATTTGAATATGCGCATTGCCACTGTTTGCGAAGTTACTATCATGTTGTGACTGAAACAAAGTAAAAGAGAGGATTTTTAATCAACTTATTTAATTTTGAGATAATGGCTCAAAATTAGCTACCCGAGGCGTATTAGCAGGAGGAGTTAATGGCTCTGCCCCGACATTTGATCTTCCTGCCATAGTCTGTAAGAAGCATAATGTTAGATATGCACATGGTAATTCCTAAGCATATATTTTTATTGATTAATAAATAGTTAATTAACTTATAACTTTTTGCCATGAATAAAACAGACAGCTCTTGTAATCTAGTCGTCAAGCCAGTAACTTGGTTTTCCAATGCATATAATTTCTTTGAATTACACATACGAACACCCAACTGAGATGGTGTAACCCCAAAACCTAGTCCTTTTACTCTTCCATTGCGTTCACGCCCGAATGTCTTCGCCACACCATCTTCACTTAATCGTACAGTTCCTTGAGAACTTTGAGTGCTACTATGCTCTTTTATCTTAGTCTATAATTTATATAAAAAGATCCAATTATTAAAACCAATTTTCTAAGTGTTGTATCCAATATAAATTAAGATAGTTCAATATACATCCTTATTATGCACTCCGCAACATAAGAATTTAGTGGTTCTCCATTTTCTTGGTGTGTCCTTTGCACCACAATTCGTCTCTGTCGATCTTTAACCCACTCTCCTTTTTCTGTAAAATAAGTATGAAATTAATAGTGATAAACATTATATCTAGGCATTTTGCAATTTTTATTTAAATTTCTTACCATGTCCTCTACCAATCTTGCATACCCCTTTCGACTCATGGTGTGAGGAATATTATTCTTCGCTTTAATGACTTTGAATTCTTTGCACTTCAACTACATAGGAGAAATTGACATATTAAAAGTAGGTATAATACAAGAAAGAAAAAGTATAGTTGTACTCTTTGAAACTTAAAGTAACCACCTCAAACTCATCAGAGAGTTTCTCCTTGATAAAATCACTCCAATCTTAATCACTTTTTATATTATCGGTCTTAGCATGGCTAACTTGTTGGCACAATGAGGACCCAAGGATGCATCTCTGATAGCTGAAACCAATATTGACTTGGACTCTTTCCATCATGCGCCCATCATCTTAAGCAATAAAGCCTTGTTCAGATCATCCAACTTGAATCTTGTCTGTACCACACAAGATATACAATTAAAATTATATACGTTAATATATAGAACATATATAAGATTCATTTGAATGAAAGAGATTTAAAATAACCTGAATGCATGACCACAAATCATCCTTCAATAGATCGCCGACTTTCTTCCAACTCCTAATGTTAAAAGGAACCATCTCCTGTGCTAAAGCACCAACAAAAGATGACAAGAATGTTGAATTTGTACCTATAGGTTGCCCTTTATCATTGAATTCAACTTCAGCCCTTTCACTCGGTGTCAAAGATAACGATTCATCATTGTTTTTCCCCTTTTATTCCTTTCTGGCAATTGCTCTTCTTGTTGAGAAGAATGATGGGAGGGATTGGATGAATTTGTGGGGGAAAGCAGAAATTTGGGGATTATTAGGATGCACGAGAGTGGTGAAATATGGGTGGAGGGGTGAATTATGGGGAATGATAGGAGGAGTGTTGGATTCCCCGTTTGAGATTCCAACACCACCACCCATCTCGTTAATAATAAGAGCTACTTCAACAAGACACATTCTCTTTAATCTTCTCTTTCCTTCTTTGAGCTCTGGTAATTTAAATATATATGTAATGCACAACATGATATGATATCAATGGAGATAATCTACAAGTGGAATAAATGTGAACTCAAATAATAGATATGATATAGCCTACACATAATTACCTCTGCTTGATCTCACCCGTTCTTTCGCCCGTCCTTACCCATTGATGCCACACGTTCAATTTTCTTTTAACAGATTTACCTGGAAAAAAATATACATATGCAACATCAATGAAATAGGTGGTATCAAATCAAAATATAAAAAGAATGTATAAAATGATATATAATAATGCCATCTTTTGATCGATGTTACAGTTAAGCTCAATAAAAACAAAAGTTGTACCAATAAGCTATCACAATCCTTCCTTATGTAACTTTCATCCCCGTTATCGACCTCTCTATCGTCCAGTAGCGACTCATTTAGTGATTTGCTAGTTGATTCTTCATCGTCACATTTAACCAATTCAAGAAACCCTTTTGGGGGTGCTTTCAGCACAACATACCAATTTGACGACATACTTTCTCTAGAAAAGAACACTTGTACAGCTTGTGTTGCTAAGATGAAAGGGTCGCTTGCAAATTGGTTTTGGAACTGGTGTAAATTGACTAATGTAAATCCATCTTCAAGCTTAACTCCACCATCAAAATTTGCCCAGTCACACTTAAATATAGCAACGTGAAATAGTCAATAATCCAGCAAAAGAATTTCACGCAAGACCCTGTAATAGACTACTTTCTCAATGGGCCCGTCTACCAGAATAGTACCCACCTCAATGGAAACACCACTATTTTGTGTCGACTTCTTACAGTCTTTAATATGAAATCGTCGGCCATTAATAATATAGCCAGTATATGAAGTTACTTGCAAGCTAGGCCCATAAGAAAGACATTTTATTGTCTCGCTTACATTGGACTCATCCCTTTCAACCTTAACCTATAAGAGTATATTGTTATGCATAAGGACTAACAACGATAATATGTATTTCATATATATAAATTAATCATCTACGAAAAAGAAGATATAACCCTTACAACCTTGTTTTCAAACCAATCATCAAAAGTCTCTAAATGCAGCATTGAAAGTTCCACATCATCTCTTGACAATCGAGGGTGCAAACGTTTCAGCTCCTCTTTGTGCATTCTATATACATCAATGTACAAGTCAAAACACGGGTAAAATCTAATTCATACATACATATAATAAATGAGTTGAACTTATACTTACTCTATATATGTCTCCACTTCCTCTGTATTAAACAACACATAACGATGAGCAGCATTTTTACCTCTCGAGTAACTATAATAAGTTTTCCTTTGGAAATTGGTCGCCCCTCGAGTATGGAATCACTTTGATGCACTTCATTCCGATTTTTTCCTTTCTCCAATTTTGGATGCCCCTTTAATATACCGACCACAATACTTCATGCATTCTTCAGCAACATAACGCTCAGCTATGCACCCTTCAGGGCATGCATGATTTTTAACATACCCCTTCAGTGTTTGCATATACATATAACCAAGAGTTACACATAAATACTTTCTTAAGCGCATACATGATCGACTAATTTAAGTACCCATAATAAATCTTACCTCTCAAATGGATACATCCTACGATATTGCACCGGCCCACAAGTTCTTGCTTCTCTCCCTAAATGCATCGTCAAGTGAATCATGATGTCAAAAAGGAGGAAAGAATCTCTCCAGATCGCATAGTGTTACTGCGACCTGATTCTCCAAAACTTCTAATTTATCTCTATCAAGCACTCTTTGGCATATGTCATTATAAAACGAAGATAGTCGTAGCAGTGGATTCCTTGTCCCTACTGGTAGAAGTTCTCTCAATGCCACAGATAACAGTTGTTGCATCAAAACATGATAAGCACGAGACTTGAGCCTTGAAATCTTGTCTTCTTTTGCAAAACAACTCCTAATATTTGAGCTATATCCGTCAGGTACCTTCCAATTCCTCATTATATTGTAAACTATCTCTTTCTCTTGATCAGTTAAGGTGCATGGCGCGGCTGGAAGTAATACTTTACTTCCCATGTCTATGTGATGCAATTTTTCCTGATACCCATTGTTTCCAAATCTTTGTGTGAATTAATTCCATCTTTTGATTTTCCTTTGATATCAAGCAACGTACCAAGAATACTCACACACACATTTTTCTCCACGTGTATTACATCCAAATTATGACACACATGGAGTGACTAAGAAAATCATAAAAACACATAATTAGACATTCTTCTTACACATTTGAGTTCCTTTTTTTCCTTCCCCTCTACCCTTTTCCTTTTCTTTGTGCCTTTCCCTTTCTCGTTTTCCTCCTTGTGTTTCTTCCCCACCCATTACAAATACCATTGACATCTTTGAGGACATGAGAACCTATTTGTATTGAAGGACTTTGTTTGCTCTCTATGGTCCCATCAAACAAGTTTTTCTGTTTCCGATATTCGTGATTAGGTGCAAGGAATCACATGTGGCCCAAGTATGCTCATTTCTTACTGAATGGTAGCCATATTGAGCAGGTATGAACATCACAGATAGGGCATGCTTCTTACCCTTTATAGTGCATCATGCTAAATTAAGCTGGAAAATCATTGATGGTCCACATCAAAATAGCCTTCATTCTGAACTCGCTACGACTATATGCTTCATATACCTTTACCGCTTCAACCCACAATTTTTTTTCAAATCATTAATAAGTGGCTCTAAATACACATCGATATCATTTCCGGGTTGGCGTGGACCAGGAATTAACAACGATAGCATCATATTATCTTTGTGCATACATAGCCACTGTTTTAAGTTGTAAGCAACAAGCATCACTGGCCAACAACTATATGTAGAGTTCCATTCACCAGAGGGATCAAATCCATCAGTTGTAAGGCCAAGCCTTCAATTTTGTGGGTTAGCGGCAAACTCAGGATACATTCTATCAATTGTGGCCCATTGAGAAGAATCTGCTGGATGTCGCAATTTATTATCCTCGCTCTTATGATTGTAATGTCATCTTAGTTGTTCTGCTGTTTCTGGGTCCCTAAACATTCTTTTCAGCCTTGGTATGATTGGAAAGTATCTAGCAACCTTTACAAGTATTTTTATCTGCTTTCCATCTTCCTTTACCTTGTTTCCTTTCCAACGAGACTTGTCGCATTTAGGACACGAGTCACTATGTGCATTTTCTTTTGTAAATAGACAACAATCATTTGCACATGCGTGTATCCGCGTATAGCCTAAACCAAATATTTTAAGCAACTTCTTTGTTGCGTATGTTGAATCAGGAAGCGTGTTTTCCTTGGACAACATATCATTCAGAAGTTTAAGAAGTTCCGTAAATGCTGTGTCAGATATACCATTCCGAGCTTTGGGTTTATACAAAAGAATTGTTGCCGACAACTTTGTGTAGCTTTCACAACCAGGGTATAGCGGAATTTTAACATCTTCCGACATTTCCTTAACCCATTCCTCATGTCTCATTTGTATGATTTTCAATCTCATCGTCACCAACTTGTGCATCTAAGAACATCCTACATGCATCCGTCACTTCAGTAGCTTTATTTTGTGAAGGACGTGCTTCTCTATGAAAAATCCATACATCATATGTTGGATCAATTCCAAAACAAATCAAGTGACACACATCCCTAGGCGAAAGCCAGAAAAGGTTCCTACATTTACAGCAAGGGGACCTAATTTTTTCTAGATTCCACTCTTTCTGCATGCCTGAATATAAAATTTCGAGCGGCTTGCTTATAGTCTTCTGTCATTCTAGAAAAAACATAAATGTATTAATAATCATATCCTAGTGGTTATAACTATCAACTAATAAACTAAATTTACAAAGCCTTGGTAGGTTGACCCATGCTTTGTCCATCGTGATAAAAGCCCTATTATGTTTGAACCTAAGGGAAAACCATCTTGCACAAGTTATAATGATGTCATTATAATAGAGCCACAATAGATGCAGTATGTAAACAATGAATGAAGAAAAAGATTGTGAAAAGCAGCCATCAAGAACAAGGGTTTTCTGAATTCAGTTTCATTAGAGATGATAAAAAATAAAAACACATATGCTAGCCAAACTACTATTCAAACTGCGTGATCCAATGCAATGACAGCCAGAAAATCATGCATTATTTCCACCTAATCAAACTGCAAAATTCAACTAGAAGTTATTTAAAAAGGCTCTACAGCCCTATGATACACACCTGACACAATCATCATATATAATGTGGATCACCTAAGAAGAATGCAATAGAAGGATGGACAATGAACGTGGAAGTTCTCATAGAGATCATATATCATGAGGATCATGTATAATGAGGATCAACCAAGTTACCATAATTCACGAGGGATATGCTTAGACAACCTATCTTCATAAAGTATTATTTGCATAATAATAAAAACACATATGCTAGCCAAAGTACTACTTAAACTGCCTGATCCAATGCAATGACAGTCAGAAAATCATGCATTATTTCCACCTAATCAAACTGCAAAATTCAACTAGAAGTTATTTAAAAAGGCTCCACAGCCCCCTATGATACATACCTGACACAATCATCATATATAATGTGGATCAACCAAGAAGAACGCAATAGAAGGATGGACAATGAACGTTGAAGTTCTCATAGAGATCATATATCATGAGGATCATGTATAATAAGGATCACACAAGTTACCATAATTCACGAGGGATAGGCTTAGACAAACTATCTTCATAAAGTATTATTTGCATAATCGGAGACGTAGCTGCACAACATGTTCTACAATCAGTTTGCTCTAATAAACACGTGCTACAAATTATCTAGCACAATATTAACATCATACCTATATTTATATGAATATCAATAACAATAATATTGATATGAGCATCATGTACAAGTCCAATAAGAACTTCTACATCCCGCAGTTAATAACACCATTAAAAAATAAATTCAACAACCCCACTCGAAAAAAGATATCATGCTAGTAAATCCAAACATTGAGCAACACGATAAAAATATAACAAATTAAATAAATCCTAACAAGCAGTGGATTGCTGATCTTATTAAAAACTAAACCATTTGGAGTAAAGTAAATACAACAAACTAACATGTAAAATATGACCTCAAATTAATAAATCCAAATAGCAAGCAGTGACTCACTGCTACTCTCATAGAAAAAGTTAACCATTCAAATATCAAACTGCAAGTTAAAAATGTAAACCTTTGTGATTAACGAGCAACGGCAATAACATACCGAAGAAATTGAAGGCTATGCCATAATGATGCACGAATTTGTTGGCTCAAATCATGCCTCCACTCATCATCGACATATAGTAATGCCCCAAGATCGCAGCTCATTTTCAATCCCAATCAGCCACATGATCACAATATTCCAAAACTGTCTCAAAGAAAAGAGAGACGAGAGTTTTGGAGATTTCATTTAGATCACATGATGACAATATTCCAAAACTATGATAGTATGGTATGCATGTGAATAGAAGAGGACCACATCGAGCATTGAGCACAATTAATGAATGCATGTGAACAGAAAAATAATCGAAACCCCCGAAAATTTTGGATGCAAGAACCTTAAACCCTAACTATGAAATTTAGAGAGAGAGAGGAGGAAGAAGAAGTAGTCTTACCCTCCTTTACCTGCGTAAAGTCTCGTGGGTTGAGGATCAAGGCAAGAGGGGATGCCCTAATTCCCCAAATGAAACGAACCAAGGCAAGAGCGAAAGCCCTAATCTCCAAATGAATCGCGCACCGGGGCTATGTGGGAATGTGGCGAGGGCGAGATGGAGAGATCCACCAGAGATCCGATGGAGATAAGAGCAACTCGTCGGATCGACTGCCCCTGATCCGATGGAGGCCGCACGAGTTCGAGAGGGAGAGGAGAGTCGCAGATGGGGGGAGCTCAGATGGAGACCGCAAGGTCGAGAGCAAGCCGTCGGATCGAATCGAACGAATGGAAACCAGTTGATCGCAAGGTCGAGAGCAAGCCCAAGTCGATGGAGATAAGAGCAAGTCGTCGGATCGAATCGAGCAAGCCAGTGCAATCGACAGCCCCTCGATTTGGGGTGAAAAGATCGAACGACCTGATTTCCATTCGCACGAGCGCCGTGCGAATCCCATTTTCTGCATGCTAATTATATGGTTTTGGTTGCTGAATTTCGTTGATGGTAAGATTATTTATTTGGGAACGATTTCTTTCAGGTTATGCAATTTTCTATCAGAACAGATTGGGCTAGTCTGTGGTGTGTAGCGGCCTGAGTCTTTGGGGTTGCATGTGATTGTTTCAAGTCTCTTGATCTTTTTGGAGCTTATTGAAGCAGCTCACCGAATACCGCCATTATATATGCAACTTTCTTTGAAAAAAGTTTTAATAATTTTTTTTACAACTTTCATGCATAAAAAAGTTGTGGTGTCAAAATTAACCTTTACAACTATTCACCAAAAAAGTTATAATAACCATTTTTAAAACTATCCAAGAAAACAAGTTGTAATAAACATTTTTTACAACTTTCATGGAAAAAAGTTGTGGTGTCAAAATTAACATTTACAACTATTCACAAAAAAAATTGTAATACGCATTTTTAACTATCCACACAAAAAAGTTGTAATAACCATTTTTTACAACGTTCAACAAAAAGTTGTGGTAAACATTTATTACAACAATCAAAATAGAAACGTTGTCCCCATGAAAGTTGTAAATGACTAGTTTTGTTGTAGTGAATGGATGAGATTTCTGTTGCGTCATCAATCCATTTGATCAGATTTCATTGAATCTAGCCACGTCATCGAAGGCGCTCGCGCCGAAGGCGCCTGCTAAATTTTTGTTCTTTTAAATTGTGAAGTGGGATATTATATGTCCCAAATTTTTTGAAAGGAGATAATTTTTGGGGAAACAACGATTTTAATGAAACGTGCCCGGGGCACATGTTATGACTATATATATATAGGTAGGATCTTATGACCCCCAAATATAACCCCCAAAATAACCCCTCCCGTGGCCCTCCATCATGCGGATCAGCGGTCCGGATCGCCCCCTCCAACTCACGGGCGAGAAATTGAATTTCTCTCTCGAGAAATTCAATTTCTCGCTCAAAAAGTTTCAGATGTTACTTAATTAATCCTTTTAGTTTATCCACCCTTCTCCCCACTTTAAAAATGAATTCCGGCCAAACGAGTGGACACTTAACATAAAAATTAGTTTTTCCGTCCCCCCTCGTCATCCCGATCAGAACGCGCAGTGTGAAGTCTCGGTTTCAATGAGGTTTCGGTGACTGAAACCCAAGGTTTCAGTGCATGGGCGGACTGGGCACTTAAACCTTGGGTTTCAGTCACCGAAGCCTCTGTTTCAGTGAGGCTTTGGGGATTGAAACCCAAGATTTCAGCGCCTGGGCGGACTGAAACTTTGGGTTTCAATCCGCCCAGGCACTGAAACCTTGGGTTTCAGTCACTGAAACCTCACTGAAACCGAGGCTTCACACTGCGCGTTCTGATCGGGAGGACGAGGGGGACGGAAAAACTAATTTTTATGTAAAGATGTCCACTCGGTTGGCCGGAATTCATTTTTAAAGTGGGGAAAATGGTGGATAAAGTAAGCAGATTAATTAACGGCTGAAAAATTTCTGTGTGAGAAATTGAATTTCTCGCGAGAGAAGTTCAATTTCTCACGATTTCTCTCAATCATTGGGTGATCCGTGCCGTCGATCGTACGGCCAAGGGAGGGGGTTATATTAGGGGGTCATTTGATCCTTACTCATACACACACACACACATTTGATTACTTTTTGAATCTTTGTCCAACGTGGCACCCAAAATATGACTAGGACAAACTTTGTTGATGACTATAACTAAACCTCGAGCCATCTTATCCTGACTTGGACAAGGCTTAAGAGAAGGGTTTGAATTGTATTTGGGGGAAATGATTTGAATCTTTGGGGGAAACTATTTGGTTGGATATTTGGCTGGAAAACAAAAGGGGGGCTAAATTTTTTGGGTGGACTAAATTTTTTGGTGGAACTAATTCTTTGATGGGAACTAATTTTTGAGTGGACCTAAAATTGTGTGGGGGGGGACTAAAGTTTTGGGAGAACTAAATAAGAATTATTACGATTTACTTATTATTGTTTATTTAAAATTGGGGGATCTTTGTTCTGATGCATCAAAAAAATTAGGGGACCTAAGATTTTGAGAGGGAATATTTTAAATGAACTGTGCCCTTACGACATGGGTAATGATCTAAATTTCGTGGGGAACTAAAATTTTGAGGGGCCTAAATTCTCTAGGGGAGTAAATTTTGGGGGGAACTAAAATTTTGAGGGAACTAAATAACAATTATTGTGCTTTAATTTTTGGGAGAGCAAAGATTTTGAGCGAATATCTTAAATAAACCGTGCCCTATGGGCACGGGTTATGACTAGTCTATTAGACAATTGAGGAGGTTGTCCCACGTGGCTTGTTTGTCCCATGTGGCCATGTCACATCGCCACATGGGACAACCTCCTCAACATCACCCTCCACAAAAACACCCACAATAAGAACCCAAAAACACCCACAATAAGAATCCAAAAACACACCCAAGTTCAATCAACACCCAAAAACTTGGTGGGTCCCATTGGGGGTGGGGTTTTGGGCTTTGTTTTGGGGTCATTTTGCCCCCGACGATACCGATACACACACCCATAGTTTTCACTCCTTTTCGGTTGCGCGCGTGCACTGCATACTCTTGGTGGATTTTTTTTGCGCCGTGCACTATGTGCACGGGTTATTTCTAGTATATATATAAGTGTATGTGTGTCTATATATATGGATTTAATGTAAAAAAGGTGGCACCTGATCTAATGGATCAGGTGCTAAGACACAAAAAGGTGGGAAGTACAAGCCCCGCATGGGCTTGTACTCGCCGGGTCCCACCTTTTTGTGTCTTTCACCTGATCCATTGGATCAGGTGCCACCTGCTCTACATTAATCCATATATATGTATGTATGTATGTATGTATGTATGGTATTATAAATTACGGGTTGTATTTGTATTGAGAAGAATGGCTTCAACGTGCTTCTTTGTGTCCTAACAAAGCTCATCACACTTTATAGTATTTAATCTCATCTTAGAGATTAACCATCATTATCATGGTTGGGTAAATGCATTTTTTAAATAAAAGTACACATATAAGACCAACAACAGAATGCACATATCATTTTACTTACGCAGATAACTCATAAATTAAAGAAATATGATTCTGGGCATCTAAAATTCATGATTACCAAATTGAATAATAATAATAATAATGTAATAATTAACATTCTTGTCAAGTAGATAGGAGATCAAATTAGGCACGTACATTTAGAACTTGAAGAAGATCATCTTATTTGTTTATTTGAGAGAGACATTCATATCCATATCAAAATTTCAAATTTCTCTTAAGCATATTAGGATATGAATAGACAAAATAATAATAAATTTTAAAGATATGATTCAAAATTAATTAGTAGTTAGAATATCACAGAAACGACAATCACAAAATAGTCAAAGACTTTAATTAAGTCATTCATGTTACTCTTTCAACAAAAAGCATTACATGTATGATAAACAATGCAATAAATATTTAGTGATATTGAGTTAGTCAATAAGTATAATTGTACATACAATTTGTTTTCTAAACAAATTGTAAGATAGCATATGTAGTTCCTACCGAAGATTTCAGATATGAAAAATCAAGAAATTGATTGGAGAGTGAATTTAGAAGACTTATCCCTCGTGATTCTGAGATTACATTAATCCACATACAAGTATATGAATGACTTTGGATATACATCAAAATTTTGATGTACAATGCACTGTTCAACAACCATAAAAGAAAGTTTTTCTTCAGTCAAAAATGATCAGAATTATATTGTGATATTCTAACCTTTCAATAGAGAAAACTCATTTAATTGTAAAAAAATTAGTCTTCACTACTAAAAAACTGCGCAGCACCAACATGCGATTGTGTTGGTGCTGCATGGAGCACCTACAGTTTAACCGTAGGTGCTCGTAGCATCAATGTTCATTTGTCTTATTGGAGCAAAAGACATAGGTGCAACAATTTTTTTAACAACACCAACGGGATGAACCATTGGTGCTATTAATTTTAAATATTTAAATATTTTCTTTTAATTTATTTTCATGTTGGATGCCAGGTAAGACTCTTACTTGCAAAGCATGTGAGGATCATCCACATAGGATGACAAATCAAATCACATGCAATGCACGTGACATTAAACATTTGTAATACACGTGCGGATGGATTTAAATTCTACATGTGATTGGCACATGATTTCAAAGCACCACCGATCTTATTTATTGGTGCAACTACTTTGCACCAACATAGTAAATTATTATTAATCTCTTTTATTGATTAGAACTGTAATAATAATTTACACAATCAATTTATTATAAATTTTCAATTTCGTATAAAAGCACAAAATGTACACAATATATCAAAGTTAATAGTTCTATAACTTCATCACAAATTCTAACACCAATATTAATATCAAAATATGCAACAAGTATAGCATTTGTATCCAAATTAAATTGAAATTAATCGATTAGAACAACTCCAAAATTAAAGCAATTAAATATTAAGATGTTAATTGTTTGTTATTACAAATCTAAAAATATTAAGTACAAATGAAATCTAGTAATATATCTCCAAGAGAAATACATGTCATGGAAATATTACAAACACTATTCATTGTCACGTTGCCTTGATCCACTTAATCCAGCTTGATCTTCCCAAATTGCTGCATTGTATAACGCATCCAACCAATCACCATCAAACCATGTTACTATTTACTCCAAAAGTACTTGTGGAGCCATGGAGTTGGAAAAACATGAAATTGAACAAAAATCATCATGCAACAACGTGTATATATTATTAGATTTCAGTTTAAATAATATAATCAAATATAAGAAAGCATACGAAATTTTAAATATTTCGTGCTATTATAGGTAATATTTACCTATGTCATGGCACAATCAAGTTATGGACTTTATTTACTTATGATAAGAAACATAGGCAATATATACTTACAATACTAAACAATCAAGTTATTGGCTACTTTTACTTGTGATACGAAATATAAACTACTACTTTAAGACCATGAATTTTTCTTGCAAGAATGGAAACGGTGAATATCAGGCTTTATCAACTTATGGGTCTTCAGAGTGTTTGTCAAGCAATGCTAATCAAAACCAATTAAGCTGGGGCGGAAGTACGTTGGTGTTGCCCTGGGCAGCCGCCCAGGGCAAAATGGAGCAAATTTTTTTGGTATAGGCTTCTTTCGCTTTGGCTCTTGTTGTCATACTCACAGATTCCAAGCTACATTAAATTATGGCCATTACTTCATTTGAACGTGGCAGTTTGGCCGAGTGGCTGAAGGAGTCTTATCTATGTACAGTTTGGCCGAGTGGCCGAAGGAGTCTTATCTATGTACTCTGCTTCTGGTGACGTCTTGGTTTCAAATCCCACTACTGCCAGTTTGTAATTTAAATTAATAAAATATTGGTTATTTTGATTTATGTTGTACTTTTATCACATTATCTTCTTAAGGTTTTGCTATTCATGTTTAGACTATTATTAAATTTTATTAATACTTTTTATACTTTTACCTTTTTAATCTTTTAAGAACTTTAATATATGCATGTAAATTTTACCATGTTTACCTACACTATTATAAAAAGAGTTAATTTTAAAGTTTAAGTTTGTGAAATTTTCTACTAATTTTAAATTTGTCAAATTTTCGATCTCTGTTGGAACTCATTTTTCGGCTAAAACTAAGTGAGCTGAAATTTTGTTAATACTGTTTATATTTTTACCTTTTTAATCTTTTCAAAACTTTAATATAGAGTATGTCAAGTTTTAATATGTTTACATACACTATTATAAAAAGAGCCAATCTTAAATTTTAAGTTTGTGAAATTTTCTACTAATTTTATACCAGTCAAATTTTTTATCTCTGTTGGAACTCATTTTTCGGCTAAAACTAAGTGAGCCGAATTCGACAGTCCGTTCAATGACAATTGGTTGTGTATTTTTTATAGGATAATTACATAGCATGTATGATCTGTTGAAAGCAAAAAACCTTTAAAAGTAAAATTTTATTCTCTCTCTAAATTTTATACCATATATGATAACATTGAAATAACGTCTGTAGTTTAAATATGTTTGAGATCATTGCATGCTTGTTAAATGAATTCTAGCAAATATTTCATTCATTCCTATTTGGCATTGTTTATCAATTTTCGACACATTACTATATTAATTTTAAAAGCTAAAATGGTTCGAAAATGAATGAAGATTTTGTTTTCATTTTAATCCAAAAAATATGTTATTGAAGTCAAGTGAGGCATATCATCAATAGATGATACTTTCTTACCAGCTTAGAGTTTGATGTCGAATTACATCTACTCTATACAACGCGAAGATTTTGAATCTTATCCTACTAGGACAAAACTTTGTCCTACGTGGCAAGTTTGTCCTAGGTGGCAATGACAATTTTTTTTTGGGGGGGGAACTTAAATTTTGGGGGAAAACTTAAATTTGGGAGGAAACTTGAAATTTTGGGAGAAAATTTGAAGTTTTGGGCAACTTTAAACTTTGGGTTGGGGGGGGGGGGACTCAGCCATTAAATAAACCGTGCCAGGGCACGGGCAATGACTAGTTTTCTTATATATTATGTATATGTCAAATTTTGAATATATGCATGACATTATTTTGTTGAAATTATCAATACATAATTAAAGCATCCTTAACGTCAATTTTTTTAACCTTGATATTTTATAAAGGACTTATTCTTTGCATTATCATTATTTTCACCCAGGATAAACAAAATTCCTAGTCACACCACAGCAATTAAGTACTTCAACTCAACACAATCATTTACTGACATGCACTTTATTAATATAGTTGGGCATGCCAGAAAGTAAACTGCAAGGCCAGCTCCGGCACCACAAACAGCTTGCTGCTTTGCTGAGAGAGTAGCACTGGGTTCAGACCTTAACAATGACTCCATCTGCCCCCCCTTACAGTGAGGAGAAGAGCGTTGAAGGCGGCAGCAACAGTAGCAACAGCAATTTCCTTACAGCATCCATTGCCCCAGAGTACTTGGGAATCTGTCCATTAAGCGGGGAAGGCTGGCAGCGCCGCTCCTCCAATCCTTCCGGTAGTCAGATCTTTAGCCATGGCTATCATCTGTGACATCCAAAATTGATGCGTAAATTCTGTACTTCTTCATACAATGAACTGAAGTGGCAATGGAAAGCTTGGTACATAGCAAATAATGATGAATGCAACGTTCAATAATGGTATATGATCTATCAACATGTTTGCAATAAAACGGAAATATCTATGCAAGTGGTGCATAACTATAATAGTCAAGTTTAAAGCCTAAAACACCAAACTTATCATGTATGTTCAAATTCTATTGAAATTAACACACAACGTTTTGTGCCACATTGGCAGCATAGTGGAAGCTGAAAACAGGCATCAACATGAATCAAATTAAAGGTTTTTTTTTCAAAAAATCTGCATGAGCAGAAAAAAATCAAACAAAATTGATTAAAAATGGGATTCGGGGGAAATGTTTTCAACCATGCTTTTTTACTTCATTCTTAAAGTGGGACATGATCAGATGTATACTGACAAAAAAAAAATCAAGCAATCTAATGGACTTAAAATGCAGAGTCAAAACCTTATTTCCTACGTAATATTAACATATCTTGGATTAATTAATTCATGGGTATCATGAACTATGCCAAGGGATCTCTAACTTAACGAGATGTTTGGCTATGTAAGTGTAATGAACTGTATCGATTAAGCTCCTATTAACAAAATTTGTGACATGAAGTAAAAAAACATCTGATATAATTGTTAGGGAGTGTATGCCCTTGAGACAATTACTGGAATTGTAATAGACATTTCATTCGAAATGATAGCAAGCTATTTGGTAATCTTTACATCCTCTATGTCACACCTATGGTTGTGGTTGTGTTATATGATGCATGGATAAAGTCCCAGGACTTATGCAAGTAACATTGCGATTATAATGAGATCATGATAATGAGGCCAATGTGTCCACTGAACATATGTCTAGAAATGTTCCTGGTCAGAGAAATATCGATACGAAACATTGATATTCCGGTTAGACCAGCGTGCATTGATCCATACCATCGGATGGCAGTGACTGACCTCATAGCCACTCGGTTTGGAGACATCAGTAGATGATGCACATGTGCTTGTTAGAGAACAAGTTCACAGAAAGACTCGCCAGAGATGCTTCTGTATGGGTATAATACCTTAAATGTCAACAGACGATCTCAAGTGACAATAGGTGCTATATAGTCCTTACGACTGGAGCTGCGCTAAAGGACTTTACATGTGGAAGATCACACTTTGGCCTTTACCGAACATTGGCATTACAATTGATGCGTAGGTACATTCTTGGTATAGTTGGAAGCATGCGAAGAAGTGGCCATGTAACGCCCCAGACATGGGTGCCATCACACTCACAATAATTTTGCAGGTCTTACAGTTACCCGTGAAGTCGATATAGTAATAAACAGGAAAATATTTATAAAAAGAAAGGAAATACTCATTTTATTTCATCATTCAAAGGAATTACATTGTCTAAAGTAGAAAGAAACTACATCGCGCAACTAAAAATAGTAATGGAAGAAAATAACCACAAAGAAAGATAAAAACTCTCATATAAACTCAAAAGCTCAGAAGTCAGTGTCCTTGACTGGGAACTCAGACTCCTCGTATTGCGGAACCTCATCTTCAAGCGGTTCGTCACCTGATGGAATTAAACCACCATTAATAAAGTAGATTGAATCCATACTAAACCGTTAATTAATTTATTTTACAGGGATTAATATGTGCAATGGAACTGTAAAGGAAGTACTGACCTGGCACAATTTTGGTAGTAGTGATGGTCTAGCAACTAACCAAAAGACTAGTGACGTGACTCATAAGAGGAGAGCACGATGTACAACGTGAAGTCCACCTTGGACCACGAGGCGCTATCATGGGCCGAATGTAAAGATCAAATATAGCAAGAACTCAGAATCCATAAAAAGACATCCTCCCAGATAGGGGCCATACGCATGGCTTCAATCACTCCTGCACTCTCTCAATTATAAGTTATCCAAAACTTGTGATGTCAGGTGTAGTTGTTCTAATTCTAGGGTGTCAGTTATCATCTTCATGTCTTGAATCCACTAGCTTAATAATTAGAGAGTTATGCATAAACCATGTTCAGGATGACATTTCGTGTACACGTAACAGGTGTCCCAATATCATTTTATAATTACATTGCATAACTTCTAATCATATAATTTAGGATGATCAACAAAAACTTCCAATCTTTCACATGTCTAGTCTCATATGGAGAATCGTAACTTTTAGCAATTAAAGATAACAATTTCAGAAACACATTTATAGCACATGATTTATAAGTAATAAAGGAAAACGACGGAAAGAAAAAAAGTGATGGAAAAGACTAAATGGATCACTTTCATGTTTAACACTGAATGTGTTGTGATTTACCTGCCTAGAGGGTTGTTCAGACCAACGATTGCATACCGAAGGAATACCATTTTAGGACCGAAATAGTTTAATTGCTAGTACAATAAAAACATCCATGTTTCATCGTGCAACTGGTCATTAAAACAAAACAGAATCACTAATAAGAATGCCCCAACTAAACTGGACGAGCAAGCAAGATGAACAACCATGCATGCAGTCAAACAAATCAACATCAAGCAAAAAGGACCAAACAATCAAGCAACACATCTCAAAAACAGCAAGCACACGGTCCCAAATCAAACATGCAACGAGACCTAATTTCCATATGCAACAGACTCATTTTCAGCATGCAACAACACTCACAACAGCAGGCATCAACACTCAGAACAACAGGCAGAAACTAAAACTACAGTACAGGAAACCGAAACAGGATAATCATGCAGTCATGTTGAAATAAACAAACAAATTGAACATGTCATATGGCCGAAAACTGAAGTAGTTAGCTACCCTAGTCGTTCCTTCCCCTCGGCAGCCGACCACATGTAAAAAATCAATGCAAGGTTGTAAAACGAAATCAGCGAACAACGGCTAAAACGCCGTAAACCTAGACTAGGTTCCAAATCAATTCATCGGAGGAATAGTTCCTCTCTAGAAATTGTATGAATCATCACATCCATATCCGAAAATAAACAATTAAAAGTTCAATAGGAATTCAAATATACCTGCACCGAAGTTTGCGAGGGGAAAAATAGAAATCCGAAAGCCCTAGAGTAAGATCCGACACCCCAGGAGCAAAATCCGAAAATCACAGAGCAACACTGAAACCACATGAGCAAGATCTGAAAATCCCAGAGCAACACTAAAACTCCAGGAGCAAGATCTGAAAATCCCAGAGCTACACCGAAACCGAAAGATTTTGAAGCGAGAAAGTAATTTTCGCATAAAGAAAAACCCTAGAATCATCTTGTCCACTCTCGCAGAGCTTATAAAATTTATACCGCAAGCGCACGGTGTCAGTTGTAGCGCTAACGGGTCGAACACAGGGATGCGTTTGCTGAGTACCGATTTTTGGGTCTTTGTTCGAAAGCTACGCTATCGAATGGTGATCGAGTGAGAGACTACAAAGTGTGAAGTCCAGGGATAAAATCTCTAGGTCTTAGGGTTTCCCCGTTATTGAACTAAGGTTAAGGTTGGATTGATAGATGACCCGATTGTTGGGTTCATTGGGACTCAGGAGAGGTCATCTAACCTAAGGGCGTTCGCCTACCCCCCACTCTCGTGGTGCATGATAGGGTATTCCCTTATGTTATCTCCTATCCCCCGCTCTTGCGATGCAATGATAGGCCTATCCTAATCTGTACTGATGTCAACTCTCGCCGATAAATCGGTATACGTCAAGCGCATTACGCTCAACGAATGTCCCCAATCTTCCTCCTGACCAAAGTGGCATTCGGGGATTGGACCTATATTAGGAGGGCTCTAATCAGTGCACAACTCTCGTCGGTCACACCAATAGTATGGATACTCGGAGGGATAAAAACCCCGGATTGTTCCGGACTCTCGTCGGTGGCCAATTCGATCGCCCAAAAAGGAGGGGATCGAATCTACGACAATAATTAGCATCCCAATATATCCTAACTTCTCAATTAACCCAGCAATTAATCAAAAGTTCATCCAACTCATAGCCATAATCCAATGGAATTCAACCCATTGCTCTAAATCTACTCACTAACCATTGCAATAGAGATGATTTCTAACATTGGGTAAGCAATGAAACCCATGGATTCAAGAAATAAACACAAGAGATAGCAAATAGACAATAGCAATAACAAAGGGATAGTTTCTATTAAGAAAATCTAATCTATTATAATATGAAACTAATTAAAACAACTAAGATTGCAGAATAAAAGAGTTAGAAAACCCTTACAAAACTCCAAAACTCCCAAAAATGGCTAAAACAGAAGATGGATTCGCTCAAGGAAGAAGAAGAGCTTTTATGCATTCCCAAAAACCAAAAGCCCCCCAACTACTCCCTGGCGGCGCATAGTCCTGTGTAGAAACCCTATTCGACGCGACCGAATCGAAAATGGCGTCGTCTCAGTGCAAAAATCGGGGGCGCAGAGGCTACAGCGAAGCGGTCACGTCGCTAAGGACGCGGTCACATCGAATCATGCTTCGAAGTCCGCGTTGACATCTAAATGGTCACGTAGAGCGACCGTTTGGTCTTTGGTTCTTCAGGATTACACTGCAGCATCATCTGTCGTCACGTGGGCCGTGTCGATTGCATATCTTCAAATCTTATCCTCAGCGACGCGGTCGTTTGGAGATCTTTCATGTGCTGCGTGGAGTTGGGTTCTAGAGCCTGTTGACGCGGTCGTTTGGTGCATGTCTGTGCGGCCGCTTGGAATTGAGTTCTGCTCCAATGTGTTGTGATCACATGGCAGCGTCGATTCGACGCGGCCGAGTGTATCGCACTGCTTCTTTACTTTCCCCCTTTTGCACACGTGGAGCTCCCGGCTCCGCTCCTTTTGCCATTTCATGCCATAATCACGTCATATGGTATCTAATCAGCATATTTATATCCTGCAAATCACAGAAGGGACCATAAAAGCAAAATAGGAAACAAAAATGGGGAAAACGTGGGAAAACGTGGGAAAACAGGGGAAACCAGAGAAATAAACGATGTAAAATGTGTATGAAAAAAGGGAGAAAAATTATATACAATAAACACTCATCAAAATCCCCCAAGCTAAACTCTTCCTTGTCCTTAAGGAAGACAAGATCGAGCGTTGTTTGGAGGAATGCAATCAAACATGCAAATGATGACATGAATTTCGAGAGTTTTCAAAAATCGAGTTTATATACGTGGGCAAAATGAAAATTTGAATTCATGAAACTTAGAAGCTCAAATTTATTTCTGTCGACGAGAGTATACTCCTAGGACGTCGTCTCTAACCCAAATCGCCAAGTAATATACTAGACGATGGCCACACTCAAATCCTAAGACATTTCCTCTAACCCATCCTTACATCGAAGAAATATGAATCTAATCTATGCAATGGTCGAAGAGGGGATAAGTATGGGGTAATGGGGGTATAAATCGTTCGAAGAAGTGGCGCTCATGACACATCAAACTTCCTAGATTCTTGAGATTGCTAAGCTTTATTCATGCTTTCTGATATATAGATATAACACACACACGTATATATACAAATTTTTTTCTTTCCCTTTTTTCTTTCTTTTTTATTTCTTTGGGATCTATGATTGGTTGTGCAATGAGTGTTGGATCGGTGACTCCCAGATCAGACGATATTATGGCACCGGGCCCAGAATGACCCCTTAGACCTACCAACTCAAACCAAATAGGATTCTTATTCGTATGCACTCCCCCAAGCTAGACCTTTTGATGTGAGGCCCCGACGATTCCTATCGTGGGGATCCGGTTACTTAGCGTCGCTGGGGGAACAATGCATAAATTTTTTCTATTCACAATTTTTGTTTGTGGAAAGCATGAGTGAGGCTAAGTAAAATCAATCCTTAGTACTAGGTGATGTGAAGTTATCCAAGTTTCAAGGGATAATAAACCATTATACACAACTATCGGCTCTACGGTCCATGCATAGGATGGGTTCCTAAGTATTAACCTAGGTCGGTTCAAGTAATCCTATCTTAGAGATAACGAGGACAGCCAAAGCTAGGATATTATGAGGGATTTAAAGTTAGGGGCAGGTCCCACTCATACACTCAAACCGATATCGTGGAAATCACGCGTGAAAGTTCGGAAAAGAATTTCAACTCGAGATTCCACGCATATAAAGACTCATTTTCGAAAAATTCTCGAAGTAAATGCGAATGCAGATATTTTTGGAGTTTTTGATTTTTTTTTTCATTTTTGGCTTTTTGAGTGCAAATAAGGAATATAAACATGATGTAATATGAAAAAGAAAAGAAAATTGAAAAACGAGATGAAAACAAAAAATAACAGTAAAAACAAGAAAATAAAAAAGAAGACAGAGAAAAAAATAGAAAATCAGCACAAAAACGCTCTTTCCCCATGCTAAACCAAGCGTTGTCCTCAACGCAAAGAAAACATAGAAAAAACATCGTGAGGACAAAGAAAGAATGAGGGGAAGGAGATCCAGGCGCATCTCCCCCAAGCTAAATAAAAACATGCAAAAAACGAAATGCGAGTGTGTGATACGTGGGATATGTGGTGAGAGGGAGTGCAAAATGAGGTCCATCATGCAGAGCCACCGTCAGGTGGTGGCTGGGTGGGTGGAGTGGGTGGAGTAGATGGAGCTGCTAAATCTGCTGTTGCTGTGTCAGTGTGGGGATGTGGATGGGGTGGAATGAACTAACTCAGACTTGAGTGGTGGAGGTAGAGGTAGAGGTGTAGATGGAGATGAGTCCTCTGTGGACGAGGAGAGGATGACTATGGTATCCTCAGGTGGTGCGAATGTGTAAGGAGGTGTGGAAGCATGTGTAGGAGATGTGATATGTGTGGCTGGAGCGGGAGAAGGTGGTGCTCCAGAGGTGGGTATGTCAGTGGCCTCTGTGGCATGTGGTAATAAAATGGGTGAAACCACGGGGTCGGGGTGAGGTGAGGGTGGAGGAGTAGTCACACTCTTGGCCTGTGGGGATAGGGGTGGGGAAGGAATGGGTATGATGCGTGGTGTGGTGGGAGTATTGTCCATATGCACCTGAGATGGCTGGGATGGAATGGAGATGTGTATTGAGGTGGTGTCCACATGAGGAGTATATGAGGATGGGTCCATTGGAGTCTGAGACGGATGGGATGGTTGATATGTCTGAGGTTGGATACGGATAGGTAAGAGATGAGATGCAGCGGCAGGGTAAGGGCCCTGACTAAAATGATACTGGTAGACCTGGTCGAACTGTGACTGGAGGATCACGACAGCCAAAGTGAGGCTGTCAATCGACGTCCTAAACTCAGAGAGGATGGCTCTGAACTTAGCCAGGGTGGTGACAGTGAAAGACCTGAAAGCTCTAAACTCCTCCAATCAAGTCATATGCTCGGAATCGAAAAGTGGTGGGGGGAGGAGCGCTTCTGCTACCCTCGACGTGGTGTCAAGATCTCATATACTAGCAGAGTAGGGGCCTGACATTGAGACTGGAAATGAATGCAGATGGGATATAGGGTCCTGGATATGCTGGGGCTGGACCTGTGGCTGGGTAGGGTCAGGATGGGGCTGTACATATGGTATTTAAGCTGCCTGGGCTAGATCGGGATCAGTTGGGAAGATCCACTGCATGGAAGTGCCGGGCCCGAAGCGTACAAGATTCGAGAGACGGGTATAAGGGGTGGAATTGGGCATATGAAGCTAAAAATATCTCTCGTGCTCAAAAGCTCTGATCATGTGCATATTCGTGAGCACCGAGAGATCGAGAGAAGTGCGGCTTGGGACAGGAGTTTTGGAGTTAGGGATCTTGAGGTTCATGGGAGGAAGCTGGGCTATGATTGTAATAAAACTGCTGCAGCAGATACGTGAGCTGGGGCTGGTGAGGGTGCAGAGAAATCTGTAGTGCAGCCAGGATCCGACGTGAAGGATATAGTGTGGAACAGTGGAGGTGCCCTCACGGAGGACATGAGGCTGGGTAGCACACCAGAGGAAGAAGATCTCATCTTATGAGACCTGGTCAGTCTCATATCGACAGAAAAGAGAGTTCACTATGATGCAGTGTATGATACGGAGGCCAGGGTGGATGATGCAAGACGCCTTTGCCTGTGTGATGGGAAATGGTGAAAGACCATTGATCCTCAACCAAAAGACATTGGCATCATACTCCGGATGATACATGTAATTGTGGTTGTGGGCTTTAGGCTCTAGTGCACGAGGCCACTTAAATATGGGGTTAATGGAATCGATGGACATGCCGTATTCTTTGTTCATATTACGAAATGAGAACCCTGATGGATAGGCTTTGAATGTGCAGAGAAACTCTAAAGTAAGCCTCCGATAAGCCCTAGCCTCACACACAAGGAATTCCTCCCATCCGATGTTCCAAAAGAGGGTGCCGACGACGTCTAAGAGACCCAGTGCAGAAAGAGCGGTGACGATCGGAAATTTAGTCGGCACTATGGGTCTGGTGTTAAGGGATAAGAATTTACTTCGTTGATTCTCGTCAACGAAGTTAATTCCTAGTGTGTCAACCTGAGGGGGAGGTAGAGGTGCATCTCCCCTCTCAATGGCAGCTTGGGCTAGGGCAATATTAGCTTGTAAATTTTGAGTCTTACGGAGGCATTGCGTGAAGAAGTGAGTGATGAAAAGTGTGTGGAGTGAAGTGTGTGCCGACTCACTCAAATTTTGGGCGATTTCAGCGAAAAATGCGAGAATGCAATGGGCTATGGAAAGAAGTTACCAAAGTTGGAGCTCCTCACTGAAATCGATCTTCTCAATGCCTAGAGATGGCTCCCCCAACCTGTTCTTGAGCTGGAAATTGAACTCGTACTGCTCGTGTCGATTTTGATCCGCAAAAACCCCACAAACGGTTGCTAGGGCTTCCTTGAGACGGCCGATTCGAGCCGAAGAGGGTGGATAAGGGAAGACTAATGGATGGGAAGAGGTTTGGGAGTGATTTGGGAGAGTTGGAGAAGATTTGAGAGAGGTCGGAGGGATGCTCGAGTCGATGGAAACGAGGGGAAGCAGAAGAGTTCGAAAAATCTTGCACAGATCGTGCCATTTGGGGCTTTGGGGGTATAAATAAAGCAACGACGTGGTGGCATCATTTTTGACCAAACGGACGTGTCGTTCCTGTGGAACATGGAGTTCTTGGCTCGGAAAAACAGCGAGTTATGCGAACACGTCAAGTTGATTTAACGCTCACGTTGAATTGGGAGAAAATGAAGTTCAAAAAAATTGGATGTGGTCGCGTCATTTAAGTTTAAACGGCAGCGTAGTTTGGTTTAAAAATGAGGATCAACACAGTCATTTCGATTAATGTGAAACGGCCTCGTAGACCTTGAAGAAAAGTGGGGTTGAGCCTAAAAAAACAGAGAGTTACGCGGCCGTTTTGAACTGGTTTAAACGGCCTCCCACTTTGGCTTGAAAATGAGGATCGACGGGTTCGTTTCGATTGATGTGAAATGGCTGCATGGCTCCTGCAGAAGGTAGAAGTTTGGGCTTATTTGACAGAAAGGTACGCGGCCGCGTCGATTTGGCGATGTGGCCGTGTGGAATTGGAAAGATACGACCCTAAGGAATTACCCCTACGACGCGGTTGCTTGTGCCTCTCCCACGTGGTTGCATCGTTCACTCTCTTCATCCTTCTTCTCATCTTCTTGTCCTTTCTTCCACATGGTCGCGTGGATTAGCACCATGCAGCAGTGTTGACTGATTCTTCCAGCTTCCATAGGCTTCTTCCTACATCAAAATACTTAGTTATTTTTTTGGATTTTGGGGGCTTATTCAAACTGAAAATTTAAGCTACTCTAAAAACAAAGCTAAGATCTAAATCAAAGCATTAAAACTAAACAGAAACCCTTGGGTTGTCTTCCAAGAAGCGCTCGTTTTAAGTCGTGAGCTCGACTACCTATCGAAATGTCTTCTTGGCAGCTTGAGGGTGGAGGAGTCCGGGATGTCCTCTGGAGGCTCTTCTTGAGGTGACAACGTTAAGACCTGTTCGTCTCCGATGGGCTCTCCCGTGAAATAGTGTTTCACTCTTTGGTCGTTGACCTTAAACGAATCCTCTTTTTCGATCACTTCGACGGAGCTATAAGAAAAATCTAGAATGACTTTGAACGGTCCAGACCACCTCGATCGTTGCTTTCCTGGGAATAGCCTTAGCCTCGAGTTGAAGAGGAGAACCATGTTACCCTCCTTGAACTCCATCCTTATGATGCGCTTGTCGTGCCATTGTTTGGTCTTCTCTTTGTAAATGCGGGAATTCTCATAGGCATTAATCCTAAACTCATCTAACTCATTCAGTTGTATAAGTTGGCGCTCTTGTGCACTCTTTTTATCAAAGTTTAGGTGTTTGATGGCCCAATAATCTTTGTGCTCTAGTTCCACCGGAAGGTGACACGCTTTTCTATAGATTAGTCGATATAATGAAGTTCCAATCGGGGTTTTATATGCAGTTCGATTAGCCCATAGGGCATCATCTAATTTCGACGCCCAATCCTACCTCGAACTCGCCACTGTCTTCTCTAAGGTACTCTTTATCTCTCTGTTGGAGATCTCCACTTAGCCGCTTGTCTAAGGATGGTAGGCACGCCCGACACGATGGCGTATCCCGTATTTTCTCAAAAGGGCTTCAAACTTGTTCTCGATGAAATGCTTTCCGCCTTCACTAATGAGGACTCTCGGGACCCCGAATCTGGGAAATATATTCTTCTTGAAAAACTTAGCGACTACTCGAGCATCATTGGTCGGCGAGGATATAGCTTCAACCTATTTAGAGACGTAGTCTACTGCAACCAGAATATATTATTTCACTTGACTGGATGAAAACGGTCCCATAAATTCTATCCTCCAGACGTCGAACACTTCAATTTCCAGGATACTGCTTAGCGGCATATCTTTCCTCTTGGAAATGTTGCCTAACCTCTGACATCTGTGGCACTCCCTAATAAAGGTATTCACATCCTTGAATAACGTGGGCCAATAGAACCCACATTGAAGGATTTTCGTCGCTGTCTTCATCGTGTTTGCATGCCCCCCCACATTGCAGGCTATGACAATGTGATATTATGGATGCCACCTCACTCTCCGGGATGCATCTCCTAATGATCTCATCATTGCAAGCCCTGTAGAAAAGCGGATCATCCCAAAAGTAACTTCGGATATCATGCAAGAACCTCTTGCACTGCTGCGAGGTTATGTCATATGGCATGATGCTGCAAGCAAGGTAATTGACGATGTCTACAAACCAAGGGGTTTCGTCCAGAGCAATGACAAACAAGTGATCATTCGGAAAGGAGTCATCATCGGTAGGGAAGGATTTGGATCATCAAATATAAGGCGCGATAGGTGGTCGGTGACCACATTCTCGGCACCCTTCTTATCCTTGATTTCCAAATCAAATTCTCGAAGCAGAAGGATCCATCTAATCCGTCGTGGTTTGGCATCCTTCTTGTTCAGCATGTATCCGAGAGTGGTGTGATTGGTGTGGACTATAACATTCGACCCAACGAGGTAAGATCTGAACTTTTCAATGGCAAAGATGACGGTGAGCAGCTCTTTCTCCGTAGTGGTGTAATTCCGTTGGGCCTCATCCAGGGTTTTTCTTGTATAGTATATAGCATGAAGTCTGTTGTCTTTTCTCTGTTCCTGAACTGCCCCAACTGCAACATCGCTGGCATCACACATAAGTTCAAATGGTAGGCTCCAGTCTGGGGGTTGGATGATTGGCGCAGAGGTGAGTTCTTTCTTTAGCCTGTTGAAAGATACATGACAATCATCAGAAAATACGAAAGGAGTGTCCTTAGCTAACAGCTCGGTTAGAGGTCGTGCGATCTTGGAAAATCCTTAATGAAACGGCGATAAAATCCCCAGTGTCCAGGAAAGCTCCTAATTCCTCTCACATTCACGGGGGGTGGAAATCCCTCGATGACTTCAATTTTAGACTTATCGACTTCTATTCCACAGGGTGAGATGATGTGTCCTAGGACTACGCCCTTTTAAACCATGAAATGACATTTTTCCCAGTCGAGGGCTAGGTTCACGTTTTGGCATCTTTTGAGCACCTTAGTTAAATTCTCTGCATACGTTGAAGCTCGTGCCATAGACGGAGAAATCATCTATAAACACCTCCATGATATTCTCAATGAAGTCTGAAAATGTGGCGGTCATACATCTCTGGAATTTTGCAGGGGCATTACATAGTCCAAACGGCATTCTTCGATAGGCGAAGGTGCCGTATGGACATGTGAATGTGGTCTTTTCCTGATCGTCGGGATGGATGTGTATTTGGAGGAATCCAGAATACCCATCTAGGAAGCAGAAGTGTGAGTGCTTGGCTAGATGCTCAAGCATTTGATTAATGAAAGGAAGGGGGTAGTGGTCCTTTCGGGTCGCTTTATTGAGCGCCTATAGTCGATGCTCATCCGCAACCCGGTGACAGTCCTGGTGGGGATGAGTTTGTCCTTATCATTCTTAACCACTATCATCCCTTCCTTCTTTGAAACTATTTGAACTGGGCTAACCCACTTACTATCAGAGATATGGTAGATTATTCCTGCTTTAAGTAGTTTCAAAACTTCCGTTTTTACCACCTCTTTCATATTGGGGTTAAGTCGCCTTTGAGGCTCAATAGAGGTGGCACTCTCATCCTTAAGGAGAATCGTATGAGTGCACCTACCAGGGCTAGGACCTTTTATGTTGTCGATGGTGTATCCTATGACATATCTAAACTTTTTGAGAATGGCTACAACATCATCAAGTACAGTGCTAGTCAATGAAGCATTAACGATGACTGGGTATGTGAAATTCTCCCCTAAAAATGCGTATTTTTAATTAGGGGGAAGGGGTTTGAGTTCTACCTCAGGGGAATTGATGTCCTCTACCTCTAATACCTCGGGTTGAGGCGTGTCCCTTGAAGGTTCAATGTCTTGGTACTGCAGAACCCCATGAAGTCCTTCGGGCAACACGATCTCATCCTCATGGTCCACCTGGATAAATCTGTTCTGGTAAGGGGGTTGGTGACCTTGATGTCCTACCGCTCCTGAAGTTTAGGCTTCTTCTAGCGTTCGCATGATTGTGCTAATCTGGTAGCATGTTTCAATGATCTGCGGTGCATCCTCTTGGAATGCAACGGTTTCTTGCTAAACATCAAGCTGTGCAGGAGGAGTGTGATACTTATTGCTACTAGTGACCTCTGTAGCTGGACTATCCATCACAAGCAATTAAAGTGGCGTCAACTACAGGAAAGAGTAGGGTGCGCCCACTTGCGAATCTTGATAGGAAGGATTGTGATAGTCCGTCCAATGATGTTAGGGTGTGTGAGGGAATGGATCGCATGGATGAACTCCAAATTGATGTTGGCCATATATGTGCTCTAGCATGTGGTATATACCATGGCTCACCGACACAGATGGTTTGAAGGAAGCAGCCCCCATCCTTAGCTGAGCTATATGATGTGTCAGACTGTCCATTTTACTGGCAAGAGCTAGTGCTATTCTCGTAATGGCCAACTTCATCATGCAAACCTATGTTCACCTGCAATATAAGAAAAACTGGAAAAGTGAATGTATGGTGAAGAAATACATAGTCTATCAACAAAGACTAAAATCGATATCAAACCGTGCCTCCTGGCAACAGTGCCAAAAAGCTTGTCCGCTCTCACGGAGCTAATAAAATTTATACCACAAGCGCACTGTGTCGGTTGTAGCACTAACGGGTCGAACACAGGGAGGCGTTCGCTTAGAACCGATTTTTGGGTCTTTGTTCGAAAGCTACGCTATCGAATGGTGGTCAAGTGAGAGAACAAAAAGTGTGAAGTCAAGGAACAAAAGCTATATGGCTTAGGGTATCCCGCCATTGAACTAGGGTTAAGGTTGGATTGATAGATGACCTGATTGTTGGGTTCATTAGGACTCAGGAGAGATCGTCTAACATAAGGACATTCACCTACCCCCACTCTTGTGGTGCATGATAGTGTATTTCCTTATGTTATCTCTTAACCCCTGCTCTTGCGATGCAGTGATAGGCCTATCCTAATCTATACCGATGCCGACTCTTGCCGATACATCGGTATATGTTAGGCATTATGCTCGACGAATGTCCACAATCTTCCTCCCGAATACAATGGTGTTCGAGTATTGGACCTATATTAGGAGGGCTCTAATCGGTGCACGACTCCCGCCGGTCACACAAATAGTATGGGTACTCATAGGGATCGAAACCCCAGATTGGTCCTGACTCTCATCGGCGGCCAATCTGATTGCCCAAAATGGAGGGGTCGAATCTACGATGATAATTAGCATCCTAATATACCCCAACTCCTTAGTTAACCCAGTAATTAATCAAAATTTTATCCAACCCATGATCCTAATCCAATGGGGTTCAACCCATTGCCCTAGATAAAATCTACTCACTACCCATTGCAATAGAGATGATTTCTAACATTGGGTAAGCAATGATTCAAGAAATAAACACAAGATATAGCAAATAGACAATAGCAATAACAAAGGGATAGTTTCTATTAAGAAAATCTAATATATTACAATAGGAAACTAAGTAAAACAACTAAGATTACAGAATAAAAGAGTTAGAAAACACTTACAAAATTCCAAAAACCCCAAAATGGCTAAAACAGAAGATGAGTTCGCTTAAGGAAGAAGAATAGCTTTTATACATTCCCAAAAAGACCAAAAAGCCCACCAACTGCTCCCTGGCAGTGCACAGTCCCGTGCAGAAACCCTATTCGTCGTGATGCATCGAAAACGACGTGGTCGCGTCGTCCCAGTTCATCAATTGGGGGCACAGAGGCTACATCGACGCAGTCACGTTGCTAGGGACGTGGCCACGTCGAATCAAGCTTCGACGTCTGAGTCAGCATCTAAACGGTCACATGGAGCGACCGTTTGTCTTTGGTTCTTTAGGATTACGCATCCGCATCATCATAGTCATGCGGGCCGCGTCGATTGCATATCTTCAAATCTTCTCCTCAGCGACGCGACCATTTGGAGATATTTCACGCGGTCGCGTGGAGTTGGGTTCTGGAGCTTGTTGACGTGGCCGTTTGGTGCATGTCTGCACGGCTGCGTGGAATTGAGTTCTGCTCCAATGTGTTATGATCATGCGGCCACGTCAAATCGACATGGCAATGTGTATCACACTGCTTCTTTACTTTCCCCTTTTTGCACACGTGGAGCTCCCGGCTCCGCTCCTTTTGCTCTTTCGCGCCATAATCACGTCATATGGTCTTTAATCAGCATATATATATCATGTAAATCAAAGAAGAGACCATAAAAGCAAAAGAGGAACCAAAACGGAGAAAACAGGGAAGAACGGAGAAATAAATGATGTAAAACGCGTATGAAAAAAGGAAAAAAAACTATATACAATAAACACTTATCACATCTCATTCAAATGAGAGAGTAGAGGTGTAGGGGATGTAAAACTTACCATGCTAGGATCGGGATTTGAAATCATCGAGATCTCCTCGTGAGAGGATCACACATTTAAGGATAAGATTTGGGTTTCGAAACCCCTAATCATTCATTGACGTCACTGCTCGTGCGAGAGGGAAGAACGAAAAAGGGGAACAGACTCGGGTGCGTTGTTAGGGTGTGTAGAGAGAGGGTTGGTTTTTTTATTAAAATGAAGATTGGGCCAGGTGTGTGGGCTTCAAGCAAAAGGAAAAAGAAGAAAGGAAAGAAAAAGAAAGTTGGCATTGGGTTTTAAAGAAAAGGAAAAAAATGGATGAGAAAAGGAAAAAGGAATTGTGGTTTTAATAAAAAGTTGATGCCTATTGTTGGGCCATTACACCTTATTACCCAGTTTCAAAGAAATTCTGTCCTCGGAATTCAAAGAAAACACTAATCAGTGAATAAGTATGGATAGTGATGTGTCCATATTTTCCATACATTTATTGCATCATTTCATGCTGTTTTAGTCTCTCAAAACACATTTTTATCGCTCTATCGATCATTTATCGTATTATATTACGTTCAGAGCTTTATTCTCAATTTCAGGAGTTTTGAGGCGATTTAGAGCAATTCTGAGTGATGGACACATCTGAGATCGCCAGAGTATCAATGGCGTAGCCTGCTAGGTGCTTGACGTGTTGGAGAAGAAGATTTGAGGAGGAGAAGAGAGATGACGAAGAAGTAGAGCTAGTGGATGGAGCTCCCAACATTTCAGCTTTTTCCAGTCCACTCGGACCGAGTAGCTCAGCTACTCGCTCGAGTGGATATTCATGGCAGTGCACCATTTTTAGGGCCAATATCGAGTTCTGAACTCGACTGAGTAGAGCCACCCACTCGGTCGAGTAGGCGAGGCAAGAAAGAAGCATCTTTGACACTTAGCATCATTTGAAGACCTAAAGGCCACTCGACCGAGTAGCCTTGCTACTTGACCGAGTCAAATAATCGACAGAACGGAAATTTTTGAGCTTCTGCAGCAACTGCAGCTCGACCGAGCATACACGCCTACTCGACCGAGTGCCAAGGTGACTCGGTCGAGTGGAATATGAGGCAGAGCGATGATTTGAGGCCAAGCATGAGACCCTACATCTCGACTAACTGGGCCATCCACTCGGTACGAGCGACCATCTCCCCAACTAAAGCCGACGTAGCGATGTGGCCCGACTCAGACCAAGCGGCTATGCCCCTCGGTCGAGTCGGGCGATTCGGCAGCCCAGATTTGAGCCGACCCTTTGGGTTTTTATTTGATTTTGTGGGTCCCAACCCATAGGTATAAAAAGAATATTTCCTTCCTAGGTTAGAGAGACTTTTTTGAGATTTTTTGGTTTAATTTCGTAGCCGTCTCTATTGCCTTTGAACAAAGTTTGGATATTTGGAGCTTTTTGTGCATGAAATCTTGTGATCTTAATTCTCTGAAGTATATTTCTTGTTTCTCTTTAGTTGGTAACGTTTTCTTATCTATCTCTTATTGTCTTGATGATAATTGTTGCGACGATGTCTTATTCTATTGATATTATTGCTTTTATTGTGTTTCCATGAACCGCGAGTAGATCTATCTAGGGCTAATGGACGAGCCCTAGGATTTTAGGGTTTAGATGCGAAAGTTGTGATTTTAGGTTAAAATGGTGAAAAGGGATGTGATGTGGTTGATCTAACCAAGTCTATAACGTTCTCATCTAGGGTTTGTGATCCACGATAGTGGCACTGGCCATAGAAATTACTCTATAGGCTTGATTAGGGTCGTTAGTGAATTCACTTAGGGTCCGTGATCCACGATAGTGTCACACACTTTGAGGGTCTCCACCAATGCCTTATATCATTTATTAGTGATCAACGATAGTATCATCAATAAGAGTCATCATATCACAGATCGAAGCTCTAATTCATGATTGTGACGTAAGTGGAGATTGAGAATAATTATTGATCGTAATGCATGTGGTGCGTGCATGGCTTTCCATGATGGTGGGGCTAAGTACGGGATGCGCTAGATAAGTAGTACAACGATAGTTGGCTACGAATTTCACATTCAAGATGCGACAATCTCGCCCTATAAAACCAATCTAACCTAAGAATTATAACTTAGCATCGACATCGGACGATCCTAGTGGTGACTCCTAATGCCCTAGTTTTCATTCCATTGATACTATTTGTGAGAGGATTACCTTGACAAACTTCATGGATACACCCATTGTAATGGCCCAGAGTTCCATATATGTAGGGCTGTGCTTTTGTGTGAAATAGAGTGTGTATCTGTGTATTATGTATTGTATAGTGTGTTTAGTAATGTGGGTGTAGTGTGCATGCATGAATGGTGAGGTGATGCATGTGTATGTGATGCATGAATGTGGTTGTATGATGGTATGTGGGTGAATGGGTGTGTAGGATTGGTGTAAAGAGACTAGTATGAGAAGGGGTTAAGGTTAGTGGTATTCTTGTAATTAATCGGGGAGTGTGAGAAGTAATGGCATACTTGTAATTAAGGATGGGTGGGTGTGTATAGTGGGAGTGATATTTGTGGAGAATGGCAAACTTGTAAATATAGCTTCTTGACTCTTCTACGTAATTCTTGGCTCTTCTACTCTTTTCTCCCAAATTCTCCTCGTTTCTAAACTTTTCTAAAAATATCTCACTCTCTCCTCAAAAGACCAGTCCGAATTCATCTCTTTTCCTTGCTCCCTCTTAGACTTTAGGGAGGCTGAGCACCCATAGGGCTACGCTACCCTCACTCTGCACACCCCCGTAGCATCCCTGACGTCGTTTGGGTGCTGTTGCTCATTCTAGGAGCTTGTGGAGGAGAAGAAGAGAAGGAATTGAAGGAGAAGGAGCTTGAAGAAGGAGGAGCCATAGGGATTTGGGCTACCCCCTTATCTCTTATCACCCCTAAGGTAGGATTCCATCTCCAACTAGTATTAGAGTTGCATGCTTAGTTTCATGGTTGTTGTTGTGGTTTTACCTTTTTCTTAAGCAATCCTGAGTTTGTATGGTTGTGTGCGGTGAGCAATCCTGAGTTTTGTATGGTTGTGTGCAGTGAGCAATCCTGAGTTTGTATGGTTGTGTGCGGTGAGTAATCCTGAGTTTTGGCTCGTTGTACGCGGTGAGCAATTCTGAGTTTGAGCGGCTGTGCGCGGTGAGCAATTCTGGACAGATTTGTATGCTGATTGTTTTGCTTAGTCCTTCCAATCTAGACTTGAGTTTGCTCTGAAACTTTTATGGCCTAAAGATATTATTGTTATCTATAACTTTCATGTTGAGAACATTTGTTAATTCAGATTGCAATTAGGAGTAAAAATTCCATCTTTACAACATGTCGGCATTTCCCCCAGTCTGGTCACAGTTTGGCAAAACATAGATCAGTCCATGTACACTCCATAGAAATTGGTAATCTTTGTCTCGTTGGAAAGATAACAACTTTCTCTACAATTTTCCCTGAGATAATGTTTTCGTAATTCTGACTGTAATATGCCCAAAATCAGCAATCAAGACAGACACTGGAATCTGTCTGAAAAACAGATTCGTCAGGTCTTACCAAACAATTCACCATAAATCACCCAGTTCATATTTCTGTATAAAAATTTATATGTGAATCCAGCACAACTATATCTACAACTTTTATTTGTATTGTATGGACATGTTTGATACAAGATTATGGAGAAATTTGCCTCTTAATCTAACTGTTCTGTTTTTCCAGAAATTGGGTTTCATGAATGAGTTGTTTTGTGTTCGATTATGGATCTCCAGGTTTTATGGATTCAATATTGATTGTTACATGAGTCATCAGTTGTTTAATTGGCCATCTCATGCTTCATTTCATGTTTCATAAAGTTGTTAAATTTCATTTATGTTCAATATCTTGGTGAATTAACTGTTGATAACAATGTTGGCCTTCAAGAGGTGTTGATGTGGGAAAAAGAAAGCAAGTTGCGATATGTTCATATTAGGGACACGAAGGTGGAGTGCACATGCATGGACAAAGTTACCACGGAAGGATGCGGGTGAAGTCGCCGTGGGCAACCTCTTGATACCATTAGGTGGCTCCACGTGATAACGGAGTAGGTGTACGATACACTTGCACGCCGGCTCATTCATGTGATCCCATTGCATTGCATTGCATCTCATAGCAATTGCTTTGTATTTCATATGCATCATGGCATCATTGAGCATCATGTGTGACTTGTGGTTATAGATGTGAATGTTGCCTTACGTGTATGATTGTTGCCATGAATGCGTGAATTGCTTGAGATGGGTGCATATTGGAAAAGTGAGGTGGTTTGCTTTCATTTATGGAACTTAAGTAAGTGTAAATGAGACGGGTTTCATGTTACTAATTTCTATTGTTTTACTATTAACACTTAGTTGCTTATTATAAACGTTGCACCTGTTCCTGCTACCACTCGTACATTATGCTAGTATGTACACTTTACCTGTTGCACGTGCACGCTTCCCCATGCTCATAACTATTGTTGTTACTTCCTTTACTGCAGTAAATGTTTATGCCATGTCATACACTCTACCTGCTCACGTGCACCTTTTTCACACTTCATGTAAGGGCTAGCTGGGGCATGGAATTCCTACTGGGTCACGCGTTGACGTGCCCCACTGTTGACTTTTTCAGGTATGGTTCCTGGTGTGGGGAGCGGATGGAGCAGATGGAGCAGTGTAGTTCTGTGGATGAGTTAGGTTGGGATGGAGAGATGAAAGGAGAGAGTGTTGTACTTTTAGGGTTTTGTTTGGGTAGTGACGAGTTGTTCATGATGGATGTATGCACAGATGAGTGATGTATATATATATCAGACTTTTCTTTGGGTTTAGTTGTTGTACAGTTTTCCTATGTGTTTCTTTTCGTGTTATGTTTTTAGTTGTTTGGTCGTGCTTTGGGAACATTACAGGTACTATCTCAGCAGTGCGCAGTGGACCTGCTTGAGTTTTTGTATTTTCCTTCGTAACACTCGCTGCTTTAGGAGAACTTGGGACAGATTCGTACTTCCTGGGTATCCTGGGGAGCGGGGCATTACAAACATAGCTGACAAAGTCATACAACTCTGAACAAAAATCCAAGACATTAACCAATTTCCTCCCAGTGGGATCGACAATCTTTCTACATTACAAAGCCTCAACACCGTGCACTTGCGGACTCAAACAAGCTTTTGGCGCCTTGTCGGGGAGGCAACGGTTTACTTGGGTTATTTTTCTTAGTTGGAGACTTGTTGGTTTCTCCATCCACCTCTCACCTTACCATATTTTTATTCTTCCTTTTATTACTGATATCTTCTCTGAGTTTGTTGATTGTGCATGAACACTCGTCTTGGGCGACCCAATGATATACAATTTGACATCGAGATCGAAGGAACTGCATGGAAACTCAGAGCTGAGGGGAGGCAGAAAATTGTGGAGGATCAAATGGCAGAGACTCCACCATCACCTCCATGTTCTAATAATATTGAGGATTATATGAAGCCCAATCTTTTGAATATTTCTTCTATCTTGAGACCGCAGCTGGAGGCAGGTAACTTTGAGTTGAAGATGTGCTTGATACAATTGATGTAGCAGGATCCCTTTCATGGACATCCTCATGAGAATCCCAACCACCACATTGATCTATTCTTGTCAAAGTGTGATACCTTTCAAGTTAAAGATGTGAGTGAAGATGCCATCAAACTTCGGCTGTTCCCGTTCAGTCTTCGAGACAAAGAGGCTTATTGGTTGAGGGCGCACCCTACGAATACATTAAAGACTTGCGAGCAGTTAGCCCAAGCATTCGTCAATAAATATTATCCACCGTCCAAAACGGTGAGGATTAGGAGTGCCATCACGTCATTCAAGCAACTCCCACAAGAATCTCTATATGAATCATAGGAGCATTTCAAGGATTTGCAGCATCAGTGCCCATATCACAGAATACATGATTGTGACCTCATTTAGAGCTCTTACAATGGTTTAAAGTATGACACCAAGATGATCACTGATGCTTCTGCTAATGGAGCATTATTGGCTAAACTACCAGAGGAGGCCACATCACTATTAGAGCAGATGGCCTCTAACAATCAATAATGGAGCGATGATCGCTTAACATCTTCTAGGAGTGCTGGTGGAAGCCTATCTGAATCAAAGCAAGTCACGAATCTTGACGTGCAACTTGAGAGTCTTTCAAAGAAAGTTGCTTGCATTGAACAATGGTTGAGTGCCATTCCTACATCTTCAAAGGCTCCAGTTTGTGCAGCATGGGAAGATTATGCCGAGCAAGGGTACACTCTAATTGAAGGTTTTGTGATTGAACAGATTTACCAGCGAAGCAAATCAATTACATTTCAGGTGAAGGGAGTAATCCAAAGCCACAATGGACAAATCCGGTATGGAAGACACATCCAGGATTCTCCTACAGCAACCCCAATGGAGGCATACAACCACCCACTCAACCAAGGCTACAACAACCTCTGCCCCAACAAGCACCATTTCCACAGCTGCATCAGTATATGTGTATGCCAGTATGGCCTTATAGACAGCCAAGCTACTACAACAGCCAACCGTATCAACAACAATATTAACAGCCGATAGCACCTAAATCATGCATGGAGGGGGCATTGGAAGCTTTCATTAATGCTTAAGCCAAGAATAATGCAAAGTTGGTGGCTACTCAGAAGAAACTTTATATCATCTTGTAGACCACTTGGCAGACCAAATGAGCAAATTTACCCAGGCTCAAGGAAAGTACCGTCTCAATCTGAGCCTAATAGAATGGGCCATGTCAATGTGGTGGAGCAGTGACAACGAGAGGAGTGAAGACCACCGACGCAGTTATGGTATCGGTCCCAAGGCTAGTGGATCCACAACCCTCAACTGTCATTGATAAAGAGGATCCCATAGCTTCAGATCATATTGGTGATTGAGGAGAAGGACATCGAAGAACCATCTGGCGCTGTAGAGAAGGATGCATCACCCATCCCTTTGGCTACTCCTATAGCTACGGTCCTGGTTTGTTGAGTATTGATTCCTCGGATTTGGTTTTGATGATGAGCAAACATAAATATCGTGAACTAACTCCTTTGAGCGCAGTTATGGAGATCGTTGACAAATTACTACGAACATCAAAAGCGACGTCTCAAGACTTCTCAAAGCGCGTGATCGTGTGCCTGAAGCTTCGTTGAAGCTCTAGGAGCATTATTGAAGTCAAGAGATTCGGATTGAAGCTTTGAAGACGGTTCGTCAAGTTTATTTTATAGTCTTCTATTTTCTTTCCGTAGAATGTTAAGCATTGAGTAGGTCTTACATTATTAGAGCTAGGATTATCATAGAAGCCCATAGAAACTTTTCCGAAGCTTCGCGCTTCTTTTCGCGGCTTCTAGTGCATCTTAGTTGGTTCAAGAAGAAGAACCAACCGACTAGATGGCAATCTAGTCGGTCGGCAATCCTTCTTGAACCGACTAGATCTCCTTGCTCGATTCAGCTCATTCACTGTTGACCAATTAGTCGGTCCAAGAATGTTCACCGACTGACTAGTTGTCAAATTAGTCGGTTAGGAATCCTTCTTAGACCGACTAGTTATGTCTATCATTTTCACAGCCTGAGCTACTGTTTATCGTAGTTGGTCAAAGAACAATCATCGACCGACTAGTTGAGAAACTAGTCGGTTGGAATTTGTTCTTAGACCGACTAGATCTGTCACACCCCGCTTCCCATTAAGCTTGAGAGCGAGGACGCGAACGGGCCCGCTTGTGCAAGTCAGGAGGAGGTACTTTTGCTTTTCTTTCCTCCTTGACTTAACACAATAAGCGTCTGTGTAAAAACTGCAGGATCTTGCTTGCATTACTCAAAACAACACAGATAAGTAAAACAATATTACAATCTCAACCGTCTCAACGGAATTACAACAAATAGAGAAAGAAGAGTGGGTCTTATGACCGTACAACAATTGAAAAGAAGTGCAATGAAAGTGCACTAGTTCAACATGTCTTGGTCCACTGATTCAGCTATCTCAACTAGTCCTCCTGGTGCTATAGCTCGGGATCTGACATACATCCAAAAACATGAATGTATGTCAGCAAGGGTCTGCAAGTAGAGGTCAGAACCCAAGGCAAGGTATATACAAATTTATACTGAATTTAAGCGAATTTAAGCGGCATTAATAATTTAAATGAGATAGTGACAACATGGTTTAACAAGCTGATTATAAAAGGAAATAAAGAAAAGACGTCCTATCATGCAGTTCTAAGTAGTTTAACAAGTAAAGTAAATCTTCTATTTGGTTCATTAGCATGTCAATATAACTGAGATAACAATTCCAAGTTGCAAGTTTCATGTTAGCATTTCACGATGGTTAACATTCACGATTGTTAGCATTCACGATTGTTAGCACTTCATGTCTATAATAGGGTTCTCGCCTTTAGGTCGTGATGAGTGAGTCGTTCTTCTCACGGGGGCTTACCGTGATTGGCGCTAACCCACCGCCTACGGGTGGTGCCCTTGAAGAGAGTACTCGTTCATACGCCTTGCAGCCGCTCAACCCTTGCCCCACTCAAGATTTGTGCTGGAACACGAGCCAGCCTAATTCACGAATTACAAGCACGAATTTGTCAACTTAATGACATCACGAAAGTCACGATTTCGCCTTTGAGGCGCACGATTTCACGATGTCACACGTTAGTTAATTATTTCAAGGCATGCAACAATTAAATAACATGATCATTTATTTCCATGCAGCATTTTCTATGTTACAAGAGTATCGAAAACATCATTTGCAATAATTTAGCAAAAAGAGTAAACATGCGATTTTAACGAAAACGAACAGAAAGTTGATTTTTCTTGTTATTGTTCTAAACTAAGCTATATCAAGTTATATGCCATTGGATCACATTTTTAGCCACGGATGTCATGTGGTAATATCACGCGTCATTTCACGGTTAGATTTTAAGTTACACAACTTTCCGTGCAAAAGACTAATTTAACATCCAACTTCAAAAATATACTATAAATTGTATACTTGCCTGATTTCCGCAATTTTGGTGCCGTTGGGTTCGTCTCGACGGGCACTACGTGTCGTTACTTCCGGTTCTCTGTTTCGGTTAAAGAATTCACCAAATTAGATTTATTGTGAGAAAAGCAAAATATCAAGTCACTCTCTAAATTGGGTCCGTCTAATTTTATCGGGTTCTCTGACTAGGGTGATGCCTATATTGTGTTACCCTAACATGATACACTTCATTTATTCTGATATGGTCGAACAACAAGTTGCTAAAATTTACTATCGGCCGGTTAATTTATAAACTAATACTTAACAACCTATTAATACTAATTTAATTCTAGCTAATGGTAAGGTTAACGTAGCTAATGGTAATGTTAACATCATGTTTAATAATCTTACTTACTCTACACCTACTACACCTATTAGTTTGATTTGGGGTAAAAGTTAGCATGTTAAAACTATAACCCTAATACCCAAATAAATAACTCTCTCCCTCATTACTTTAAACATTTAACCTATATGCTGTCAACCACCCACTAATACTTTATTCCCAAGGCTAAGGCTAAGGCTGACACTTTCATTCAATTTAATTAATAGTATGACAAATCCCCCTCTCTCTTTCTTTAACATCTTTCTTTAATACCCTTTTATCACATGCCTGTCACTTTCATTTCGTTTGGCCTCTGTTCTTCTTTCATTTCGTTTTTTTACTTCAAAGTTTGCAGGCAACACTCACGAAGGGGAGTGGAGACCTCACCTTCGCGCGCTCGGGAGGAATAACGGAGGGGCAGGCCGGCAGCGCGGGGCGACGCCGTTCGGCCAGCGGTGACGGACTCCGACGGCCAGGGGCGGCGGCGGGCTGTGGTCCGGCGGCAGCTGCTGGTGACTTTTTGCTCGCGCGTGGAGGTGGTAGGTGGTGGGTGATGCGGCCATGGGAAGAGGAGGAGGAAGGAGGAAGAAGAAGAGGGAAGAAGATGAATGGTTTGTAGAGTTTTTGAATCTGAAAATATAATTTCAGATTTGATAGAATCTGAAATTAGTATAGGTTTTGATTTGGGTTTCTGAAATGAATCTTTGTTTTTATTTGTTTCCCTTCTCTCCCAATTTTTAGTTTGAGTTTGGGGATTTGATTTTGGAGTTGGCTGATTTGGATTTGGGTTTGTTGGGACTGATTTGAGTTTATTGTAATTGTTTGGGAATCTGATCGTTGAGGTTTGGGGTTTGCAGAATGTGTTAAAGAATTGGGTTTGTTTTCAGATTTGGCTTGGAGAATTGCAGAGGAATTGGGTTTGTGATGGGTTGCAGGAAGATGGAGTTTACTGATTGGGTTGTTTGTATCCAAAGAGGAAGACGATGGTGATGCCCAATCATTGTTGTTGTAACGGTTATAGGAATAGTGGGGGAACAGTTTGGTGGAGGAAAATAGCTGGTTGTGGGGAGAACAAATTGATGTTCATGTCGGATATCACCCACCCAAACGGTGGAATTCAATAGTGTTAATCAGTTTAAGGAATAGTTTTCATCCTATGGTAGAAAGTTTTAATTAGTAACTAACCCTTTTTAGTTAAGGTAAATAAGTAATTAAGTAAAGTGTAATTGTTAAAATTAATGACGTAATTAGTGAAGGTTAAGTGTGATTAGCAATTTTGTAATTAGTGGGATAATTAAGTTAAGGTGATTAGTTAAGATGGATAGTCGGTTAAGGATGATACAGTAAAACGAAGAACGGAAACGTCCTCGTGTTGACGCACAAACATAGAACTCGCACACGAAACATCCGGATGGTCAAAACGAAAATACGGGCACACATAATAATACGCCTAGAAAATACCGGCCGTTACATTCTACACACCTTAAGAAAAATTCCGTCCTCGGAATTCTTATCAACTTATAAGCAGGAAACAGGTATGGATAACGTTCTCGTATCTCTACAGGGTAAATTGAAATAGTTCGAGATGAAGAAATGAATTTGGTTTGGAAGAGACACAAGTGATGTGGTTAAGAGTTTCAAAAAGAGGTTCGAATGACTAAGTACCATCAATGGCCTTAGCTGTTAATGGGCAAGTGAAAAAGGCTAGGGATGGCTACCCAAGATGTGCAGAGACGAGGATGAGAAAAATAATAATGTATAGACGTATCCTCTTAACAGCAACCCTAATATTCTAGTACACAAGTTGCTAAAACCCATAACCTCAAGTAAGTGTTCCTAAAATAAATCATCAGTTCTCGTCTCGTCACTGAATAATGTTACAGTTGCAAGCATACACTGGATTTAAATACAGGTCCATTAATTCCCTTTTCTTTTTAATTTCTATCTCATAATTCTTGCCTTAAACAATTAATACCTTAAACAAGGCAACTTCGAAAAGGGAAGATACCAACTATCCTCAATTAATACTTCTTACAAATTTCCCGTTCAATCATTATTGCTATTAAGACAGTAACATTTTCTCGGGAAAACTTTAACGTACGATATCCTCTACGCCTAAGTTCTCCAAAAAGCTGTACATTCTCATAGGTTACCCATCCGTAGTGTATCATCCCTTGTTCATGGTATATCCTAACTTGTATTACTAAAATTGTAACATCACCTAACTCCAACATTTATCATGCTCCCAACTCATTCTTCATCGTGACAACTCATAAGTTTAAACACCTTAATTAACAAACTATTAAATCTCATTTCATCATTTCTTATTGAATCTTATCGCAAGCAACTTAGATCAATTTACGCCACCATCCCTTCGTATCAACGTGTCATATTATTTCCGATGTCTCCATCACTCTATCCATTTGATGAAGTCTCGTTACTTTACATACTCTACTACTCATCATCGTCATCACAAATCATGCTATGAATTCCAAATCCGTAATGTACTCGTCTTCCTGTGCACTACTCATAGTAGGGAATCCTATTGAAGCCATTATGAATGGGTATATACAGATGTGAAATATAACTCTTGAACACATCATTCTATCTCTCTTCTTGTAAATGGATTATTCTAAGTTCTTGGTGTTCATATCAACTAATACAACTACACCTTACATCATCTCAACTACTCTTATCTGTAATTATAATCCCCTAATAATAATAATCATATCTAACATTCTAACAACATAACACATAACAAAAATTCAATACTGCTGATGATAGAAATAAAAGTAGAAGCAAACATTTTAAAAAAAGGTTATAACACAAATTGAAATCTAATCTCACTAAAGTGGTAACAAGTAAATAGATGCACTAATGTGGTAACCAAGAGATAGTGTAGGATACAGAGTTGTATGATGTAACAAATCAAGTTTGCGACGAAAGGGTTTAGGTGAGGCAAGGGTATGCAGTTAGCTTGATCAGAAAGATGATCTTATAGGTGCAAGAAGTAAGGACAGACATGCATATACGAGCGGAAAGTAATGTACTGGTGGCTGCTCAAGTGTGGTGGGTAAATTGCATGTAATGTATAAAGTAAAGGTGATTGTGCAAGTGCAACAGTAACGACGGTGGCATGGCATATGGTAGTAACAATGTTTTAACCAACATGCAATGTGATGACAATAGTAAGACAACCAGGTAGACGTGGTAACACTGAAAACGACAAGTAATGAGCGAGCATGAGGAAATCAAACATTGCTTGACTATCTAATAGCGTAGGCTAGCCTAATAATAAGAAGTCTAGTTTAACTCCCAAACCAGTCAGGCAGTTAGGGCTTGAAGGCATATGTCACTTCTATGACCGTAGGACAAGTCCTTTGGTTGACCAACCCCCTTCCCATTCCTTTCTAGAAACTGATCCAGTAGTAATTTAGGACCGCTTATTATTGTACCGTTCTATCACGTTCGAGTAGTCTCGACTTAGTCTGTGGGACAGTGGTATCAAATCAGTAGTCGTGACAAGAGTTAGCTTGATCAGGTGGCATAGAAATGGTTATGAATATTAAATGGGAGAGTGGTAGGTATGTGTAAAAAAATGTGACAACATCTTAATAACGTATATAAGGATAGTGAGTGGGTGGTATAAGTTAAAACAGTAGATAAGCAATAGACGAAAGAGTCACGGGTGTAGAGATGTAGTGTTTGTTTTGTAAACGGAGATAAAGATTTTTTTATACAAAAATTTTAAAGTATAAATACGATGAATACAGAACCAATACACTGAAATAGTTGACGTTTTATTTTTTTAAAATTAGTATATGGTCGGTTGTTTTGAAATCTGTTGTAGTATAGTAAGAAAGAAGATGTCATACATAATCATGATTCACGTCCTTGCGGTCCAGCGGACACGGTCAGGGAAGTGACTAAGCCAGGATCACTTACCCCCAGTCTAGCAAGGGTGATCCAACAAACTTAGCCAAGCACATTGACCGGATCATGGTCCATTAAAGGAAGTTTATCATTTATATGTGTGCCATTAACAAAAGAGTTTAGAAATAAATATCTCTATATGTAGAAAGTAACATAGGATGGTATAGATTTGAAATCATTAAAAATTTAGTAACCAAAATTTTTCAGCGAAGGAAACTCAAAATCAAAGAATAATTTTAAGTCAGTTGAAAAATATGAGGCATATGTAAAAGATATTTAAAGAAGTTAAACTGGGCGAGAAATTTCATAAAAGAGATATCGATAGTAAAATCAGTATGGTAATGGGAGTGATTCAAAGGATAAAGATGGCTGTCAGGAAGATCACGTAGGTTGAAAGCAAGGATTAGAATCGGATGATCAAATGTGAGTATGGGTAGGAAATGACTTGTAAAAAGGATATGATGGATTCCTAAGGTCAATAATGTAAAATGAAGGGAGATTTAAAAAATCAAGGACATACTGATTTGGTTGACTAAGGATCAGGAAACTTAGGATTGGAATTTTCCAATGAAGATGATCGGGGTAGAAGATTCTAGGGAAGGTGTTGTTTGATAATCAAGATTGTAATATTATCTATGCTGTTTTAAAGTATTTTGCATGAGCATAGACCTGCATGAGCCACCACTAAAACCTTTCACGCCCCGCTTCCCATTAAGCTTGAGAGCGAGGACGCGAACGGGCCCGCTTGTGCAAGTCAGGAGGAGGTACTTTTGCTTTTCTTTCCTCCTTGACTTAACTCAATAAGCGTCTGTGTAAAAACTGCAGGATCTTGCTTGCATTACTCAAAACAACACAGATAAGTAAAACAATATTACAATCTCAACCGTCTCAACGGAATTACAACAAATAGAGAAAGAAGAGTGGGTCTTATGACCGTACAACAATTGAAAAGAAGTGCAATGAAAGTGCGCTAGTTCAACAAGTCTTGGTCCACTGATTCAGCTATCTCAACTAGTCCTCCTAATGCTATAGCTCGGGATCTGACATAAATCCAAAAACATGAATGTATGTCAGCAAGGGTCTGCAAGTAGAGGTCAGAACCCAAGGCAAGGTATATACAAATTTATACTGAATTTAAGCGAATTTAAGCGGCATTAATAATTTAAATGAGATAGTGACAACATGGTTTAACAGGCTGATTATAAAAGGAAATAAAGTAAAGACGTCCTATCATGCAGTTCTAAGTAGTTTAACAAGTAAAGTAAATATTCTCTTTGGTTCATTAGCATGTCAATATAACTGAGATAACAATTCCAAGTTGCAAGTTTCATGTTAGCATTTCACGATGGTTAACATTCACGATTGTTAGCATTCACGATTGTTAGCACTTCATGTCTATAATAGGGTTCTCGCCTTTAGGTCGTGATGAGTGAGTCGTTCTTCTCACGGGGGCTTACCGTGATTGGCGCTAACCCACCGCCTACGGGTGGTGCCCTTGAAGAGAGTACTCGTTCATACGCCTAGTAGCAGCTCAACCCTTACCCCACTCAAGATTTGTGCTGGAACACGAGCCAGCCTAATTCACGAATTACAAGCACGAATTTGTCAACTTAATGACATCATGAAAGTCACGATTTCGCCTTTGAGGCGCACGATTTCACGATGTCTCACGTTAGTTAATTATTTCAAGGCATGCAACAATTAAATAACATGATCATTTATTTCCATGCAGCATTTTCTATGTTACAAGAGTATCGAAAACAGCATTTGCAATAATTTAGCAAAAAGAGTAAACATGCGATTTTAACGAAAACGAACAGAAAGTTGATTTTTCTTGTTATTGTTCTAAACTAAGCTATATCAAGTTATATGCCATTGGATCACATTTTTAGCCACGGATGTCATGTGGTAATATCACGCGTCATTTCACGGTTAGATTTTAAGTTACACAACTTTCCGTGCAAAAGACTAATTTAACATCCAACTTAAAAAATACACTATAAATTGTATACTTGCCTGATTTCCGCGATTTTGGTGCCGTTGGATTCATCTCAACGGGCACTACGTGTCGGTACTTCCGGTTCTCTGTTTCGGTTAAAGAATTCACCAAATTAGATTTATTGTGAGAAAAGCAAAATATCAAGTCACTCTCTAAATTGGGTCTGTCTAATTTTATCGGGTTCTCTGACTAGGGTGATGCCTATATTGTGTTACCCTAACATGATACACTTCATTTATTCTGATATGGTCGAACAACAAGTTGCTAAAATTTACTATCGACCGGTTAATTTATAAACTAATACTTAACAACCTATTAATACTAATTTAATTCTAGCTAATGGTAGGGTTAACGTAGCTAATGGTAATGTTAACATCATGTTTAATAATCTTTCTTACTCTACACCTACTACACCTATTAGTTTGATTTGGGGTAAAAGTTAGCATGTTAAAACTATAACCCTAATACCCAAATAAATAACTCTCTCCCTCATTACTTTAAACATTTAACCTATATGCTGTCAACCACCCACTAATACTTTATTCCCAAGGCTAAGGCTAAGGCTGACACTTTCATTCAATTTAATTAATAGTATGACAAATCCCCCTCTCTCTTTCTTTAACATCTTTCTTTAATACCCTTTTATCACATGCCTGTCACTTTCATTTCATTTGGCCTCTGTTCTTCTTTCATTTCGTTTTTTTACTTCAAAGTTTGCAGGCAACACTCACGAAGGGGAGTGGAGACCTCACCTTCGCGTGATCGGGAGGAAAAACGGAGGGGCAGGCCGGCAGCGCGGGGCGGCGCCGTTCGGCCAGGGGCGGCGGATTCCGGCGGCCAGGGGCGGCGGCGGGCTATGGTCCGGCTGCAGCTGCTGGTGACTTTTTGCTCGCGCGTGGAGGTGGTAGGTGGTGGGTGATGCGGCCATGGGAAGAGGAGGAGGAAGGAGGAAGAAGAAGAGGGAAGAAGATGATGGGTTTGTAGAGTTTTTGAATCTGAAAATATAATTTCAGATTTGATAGAATCTGAAATTAGTATAGGTTTTGATTTGGGTTTCTGAAATGAATCTTTGGTTTTCTTTGTTTCCATTCTCTCCCAATTTTTAGTTTGAGTTTGGGGATTTGATTTTGGAGTTGGCTGATTTGGATTTGGGTTTGTTGGGACTGATTTGAGTTTATTGTAATTGTTTGGGAATCTGATCGTTGAGGTTTGGGGTTTGCAGAATGTGTTAAAGAATTGGGTTTGTTTTCAGATTTGGCTTGGAGAATTGCAGAGGAATTGGGTTTGTGATGGGTTGCAGGAAGATGGAGTTTACTGGTTGGGTTGTTTGTATCCGAAGAGGAAGACGATGGTGATGCCCAATCGTTGTTGTTGTAACGGTTATAGGAATAGTGGGGGAACAGTTTGGTGGAGGAAAATAGCTGGTTGTGGGGGGAACAAATTGATGTGCATGTCGGATCTCACCCACCCAAACGGTGGAATTCAATAGTGTTAATCAGTTTAAGGAATAGTTTTCATCCTGTGGTAGAAAGTTTTAATTAGTAACTAACCCTTTTTAGTTAAGGTAAATACGTAATTAAGTAAAGTGTAATTGTTAAAATAAATGACGTAATTAGTGAAGGTTAAGTGTGATTAGCAATTTTGTAATTAGTGGGATAATTAAGTTAAGGTGATTAGTTAAGCTGGATAGTCGGTTAAGGATGATACGGTAAAACGAAGAACGGAAACGTGCTCGTGCTGACGCACAAACATAGAACTCGCACACGAAGCATCCGGATGGTCAAACCGAAAATACGGGCACACATAATAATACGCCTAGAAAATACCGGCCGTTACATGATCTCTTTGTCGACAGCCTATTGATTTCAACTCTTAGTCGGTCAAAGAACACTCACCGACCGACTAGTTGTCAAACTAGTCGGTTGGCAAGTCTTCTTAGACCGACTAGTTCTATCGACCTGAATTCTATATTCTTGGCTGTCATTCTCTTAGTCGGTCCAAGAAGAATCACCGACCGACTAGTTGAGAAACTAATCGGTCAGTGATCCTTCTTAGACCGATTAAGCTGCTTCAGATTAGAGCCGTTAGAGCATTAATTGCTACGAATTTTGCTCTCTCTTTCCTCTAACCTATATATACTTGGAGATGTTCTTTCCTAGTATTCAAGGCTGATATTCTAGAGGTTTAGAGAAATCAAAGAGGAGCCATTCAACTCTATTCCAAAGCTCTCTCTTCTCACAAGAATCTCTCCCTCAACTTCTTGAGCCCTACTTCCTCAAGAGAGATTCTCTCCATTGTGAGCCTCTCAAGCTAAGAGCTTGATTCAAGGTCACCAACTCCTCCCTAGTCATCTATTGCTGGTCATCTACTTGGAGCTAGGGTTCGGTGCCTTCTTCTTCCTCAAAATCCTTCTTGCCCTAATATTGGTAAGTTTACTCAAGGCATAGGATTTTGTTGGTAAGTATTTCATTGTTTCATTTACATTGTTTTAAGTTGTTCTCTCGGTTGTGAGAGAAGTGTGTGATCCCGGGTTGTGGGAGTCATATGTTCATTTGTGTATGATTTGGTCTTGTAGAGGTTTTTCTACAAGAATTTTATAGTGCAAAACTTGGGTTAGTGGTTTATAACTCAAGTATCCGGAGAGGATCCGGGTGGTTGGGACGTATGATCACCGTGAACAAGTCAGGGAGACTTGGGTGGATCCGAACCCGTTATATCGATTGTTTGCATTGTCTTTTAATTCTTGTTGCTTGTAGTTATTCCGCATTGTTGTTTGTGTTTTGCACAATAATTAGGAATAACACTCTTGATTATTTTAAAGTACTGTTCACCCCCCCTCTAGTACTTGTGCAGTAGCTACGCATGGCATTACACGGTTGACACTCCACCTTCTATGGAGAAAATGATTCAGAAATCTACACCAAAGGATACTGAGAAAGTTAAGGAAAGTCGTCCTCCAGCCCCATACCCACAGAGGCTAGCCATGGCGAAGCTTGAGAAGAAATATGCGAAATTTATAGAGCTTCTAAAGGGTGTTCACTTGAACATACCTTTCATGGATGCATTGACGGAGATCCTTACTTATGCTAAATTCCTGAAAGATTTGATAGCGGTAAGGAGGAAGCAAGAAGCAGTCATGCTAGCAGATAGTTGTACATCGGTCTTAAAGAATACTTTACCAAAGAAGCTTCCCGACCCCGATAGTTTCATGGTGCCGTGCTCCATTGGCAGCATCCCTATCAAGAAAGCACTAGTGGATTTGGGAGCGAGCATTAGTTTGATGCCGCTCTGTATTTTCAAGAGATTGAACACTAGGACGAAGTTGGAGCCCACGACTATGAGTATACAGTTGGTGGATCAATCCGTCACCTACCCAGTTGGCATTGCTCGAGACATTATTTTGCAAGTGCCGAATGGAATTAGTGTGCCGGTAGACTTCGTGATCATGTATATGTCTGAAGAGGGGAGATGTCAGTTGATATTAGGACGTCCTTTCATGGCTATAGCTGGATTCCTTATAGATGTCCAACATGGGACACTATCGATGAATGTTGGGAATATTGAGATAGAGTTCCACTTGCAAAAGCCGATGAAGGAGTGATTTCCCCTGAACAAGCAAGTTACTTGGAGCTCGTAGAGGATGAAGTTGCTGAGGACTCCATCACTGAGGAGGTCTTGAAGGACCCCATGAGGCGAGACATGGAAGATGACTGCGACGTCATACACAATAAGGCATTGGCCGCCTACCTCAAGGTATTGTATGGGGAACCACCTGACGCATCACATCCTCAACAACATCCGGAAGCTAGAATTGATGATGATCACGAGGTTGTCAAAATCCGTGAGCTCATCAACAAGGCATCTTTGGAGCACCAATCAAGGACGAACAACATTGACGAGACCGCTGAAGGTCCACCAGATGAGATAGGCCAACTTACATCTCATGGCCTCAATGGAAAGCATGACGAGCGCATCTCTGTTGTGCCAAACAATTTGAAGCAACATTGAAGAATTAAAGGAGTCGAGCTTACGAATTTAAACAAGCACTTATCGGGAGGCAACCCAAATTTTAATCTTTTAGTTTTTATTTATTTATTTTCTTTCATTATTATTCAAAAAAACTCAAACAGAAATGATTTTAAATTCAATTAAAAATCTACAAATATAAAAATATAAAAATTTCTATCGCTTACGTTCTTGTTGAGTATTGGACTTCTCCATACTTGTTTTTGATGATGAGCAAACATAAATACTTGTGACTAATCCCCTCCATCCAGTTAATCTATTGCCTAAGCCTATCATGAAGATCTAATAGCAATGGGTGACACTCCTGGATCAATCAAAGCTCAACGTTGAAGATTGGGAGATCAAAGTTAAAGAATGAAGCTTCAAAGACTTCAAGAAGACTTCAAGATCATTCAAGAGAAAGAAGAGATGCTAAAACAAATGTAATCTTTTTATTCTCTTTTCTTTCGCATTAGAATGTAGTTTTGAAGTAGATTATTGTTGGAGCTCACACACTTCACTCATGCTAGCCTAGGAAGTCATTAGAAATCAAGTCCTAGGTTTCCAACTTTTTTATTCTAAGATGTGCATTGTGGACTTTCAATAGGCGACTGATGAACAATATACATGCGTCTCTATCTATACAGGCGCCTGAGAATTGTTCTCCAGTCATCTGTTATGCACACTCTTTTGACTTGATTTTTGGGCTTTCAATTGTTAACTTTCATCAGGCGACTGCTGTACAAAGTAGGACGCCTGTCTAGTGTCAGACACCTGTGACTTGTTAGTTAGTCGCCTGTCTCATCTTGCCCAAACTTCTTAAGTTTTGTCAACTTTTGCACTAGCACCTGCAGGCGATGTAAGAAGGATTTACATGTGCCTGCCCACGGCATAGGTGCCTGTATATGCTTCTTCTGTCGCCTGTCCAACACTTGCCCAGAACTTTGATTTTGGCAAGTTACGCATTTGTGCAACAAACGAATGATGTTGGTTTCCTAGTCGCCTGTCCATGGCACAGGCGCCTGTAGATTCCACAACAGTCACATGTCCTAGCATACCTAGAATTCTTCATTTTTTCCAACTTATGCACTTAGGGTATTAGTCGCATATAGAAGGTTTCTCAGTCGACTAATGGTTTTCAGGCGCCTGTCCGACCTTTATCAATCTACTGTCCTATGTGGTAAGTTACCGTTTGAATTCTCACATACCCTCTAACATAGTGCAGCAGTCGACTATGGTTTCTTCACCAGTCGACTGTCTGTAGCATAGATTCTATCCGTTGGCTTTTTCCACACGGATTTCAAACGGTGGTTTGGGTATTTTGTTTGAGTGTTTTGGAGAACCTATACGAGGGGCTTCTACTGTTCCATTAGTGCCTCTTAGTCATTCTCTTAGGAACTCAAGAATTCTTCTTCAAGCTCTCATTCTCTCTAAGCCCTAGAATCTCATTCTCTCTTACTCTCCAACCTAGAATCAAAGTTGATATCATCTAGGCATTTGGTGGTGACAAGAGAAAGGGTTTCACTCTCTTCTTGGAAGAGACCTCAACACACACATCACTTTGCTCCTTCAAGTTCTACTTCAAGGCATATGTGATTTGTACGTGTTTAATTTCGAGTTTCATATCTTTTGATATTTGTTTCACTCTTGGTTTGTGAGAGTGGTTGGCTTGATCCCAAGTTGTGGGATTCAAGGACATCGATTGTTGGTCGATTACACTTGTAGGGTTGCTACAAGTGGATTTAAAGGAAACCTCAAGTTAGGGTTCTAACTTGAGTATCTGGAGATATCCGGGTGGAAGGGACGTAGGATTAATGGGAACAAGTCGGGTTTGACTTGGGTAATCTGAACCCGTGAAACATCTTATTGTTTGCATTGTTTATTGTTGTTAATTCTTATTTCTGTATCTTTGTTCGAGTAAGAATTTAATTAGGCGTAATTTCTTAGTTAAATTTCATAAACATTATTCAACCCCCTTCTAGTGTTTTGCTCATAGCCATGGTCCTTACAATTGGTATCGAGCTAGACTATAGCGTTCCTCCTCCTACTTCTTACAACAATCACGATCGTGATGGTGCTTCTACCGTATTCGAAGGACAATCAACGGTTCATCCTCTGCATTTCAATGGCATGAATTTCGGCTATTGGAAGTGCTGGATGGAGACTTTCCTAAGTAGTGCTTCTCTTTGGAGAACCCTCCATAAGGATTACGTAGAACCCACCGCAGAAGATTTTGACAAGTGGACTCCTGTCGAGAAGTCTGCTGAGGTAAATAATGCCAAAGCAATGAACGCTCTTCATTGTGCATGTGATCCGGATGAGTTCAACAAGATATGCACATGTAAGAGTGCATATCAAATATGGAACCTTCTCATCATCACCCACAAGGAGACGAATGGTAAAATTTCCAAAGTTGTATGTTGCTATACAAAACTTTGACATGTTTCAAATGCAGGAAGGTGAGAACATTGCAACGATGTATAGACGCTTCATTGACATCACCAATGAGCTTGAAGCTCTCGAACAAACATATACACAACAAGATAAGGCAAGAAAGATAATCATGTCAATGACCTCAAAGTGGAAAAGAAGAGCTATTGCCATTGTGGAGGTCAATGCCATGAATAACTATACCATGGTAAATCTCATCGGTACTCTCATGTCTTACGAAGTAAGAAGTGAAAACCGATTGAATATTAGAGGCATGATGAGGCCAATGGAGGCAAAGAAGAAGGAGTTAGCATTCAAGGCTACCTTTTCATCCTCCGATAGTGATGAGTCTGAGAACGAGATAGATTTGGAAGAAATGGTGCTAATGTCAAAGAAGTTCCAACACTTCTTCTGCAAAGGTAAATTTCCTTCCAAATCTAAATTTGATTCCACTAATAACTCCTCTTCTATTTTTTTTAAGTGTAACAAGGCAGGGCACATCAAGAAGGATTGCCCAATGCTAAGGAACAAAGAAAAGTGGAAAGCACCGAAGTACCACAAGTCCGATAAATTCAAGAAGGATAAGAAGAAAGGACTTGTTGGGACTTTCGATGACTCAAGTCGGGATTCATCAAGCAAATCTGAGGATGAGAAGGGTAAGAGTGCACATATGTGTTTCATGGCTTGAGAAGATACATTCTCCGATGGAAGCGATATTGAGAACGATGAAACCGAGGTAACTATGGATGAACTTCGTATTGCTAATAAAAAATTATTTTCTAAGTATCAATCTCTTATAATAGATATACTAATTTGAAGAAATTAAATGTTATTAAATCATACATGCCATGCATTACCAACAATGACACCATTGTTGGCAAACTTACACTTGAGAAAGCCAATTTGGTTTCTCAAAATGGCACATTGAGAAATGCGGTGAATTCCCTCAAATCTTAATTAGATCACGTTTCTTCTAAAGATAGTGTTGATCTAATTTCACAAAACACTCAATTGGATATTGCAGATGATTCTCTCAAAACCCAAATGCACGAGCTCACCACATGTGTCTCCACCTTGGACACCATTATTTCTTCTTTAAAGGAGAACTATGAGCTCATGTCCTCCTATGTTAAGATATTTAACAAAGGGAAAGGGCAATTAGATAAATTACGTTCCAACCAATTTTTGGCCACAAATCGTGTTGGACTTGATTATGTGGAAGCAAATGCATCCAAATCTCGCACCTCCTATAGTGGTGTAACTGTAGATTTTGTGAGGCCATCCCCCTCCGGTGCATCCATTAGTAGTGACAAAAACACTATTGGTAGCAAACCTACTAAGAAAGTCACCACTCTACACGTTCCTTCTTTTGACAAGAAACCCATTAAGGGTGGAAATCAAAAGAAAGGACATGCCTTTATGTACAATAACACTCACACACATAGGAACACTCCTACTTCTCATGTGAACACGTATGATGCATTTTATGCTCTATACCCACGGGCACGTGCAAACCCACACGTGAGAAATACTCATGCACGTGCTCCTACACACTCTTATGATCATACACATCATCCCATGTATGCTCATTCATATTCACTGCATCACATGTATGCTCCATATGCAACACAACATATGCATGCTCCTCATTTTGCATATAACCCTTATATGTAGCATGCATATCATCCTCCGCCTTCATATGCTAGACCATATGTTCCTAAGCATGCTGCACCACGTAGACCTCAACCTAATGTGTATGCAACTAGGAAGAGGACTCTCAAATCATACACTATTTGGGGTCCCAAGAACACTAGCACAAATAATAGGAATACATATGTAAGTTCTTATTTTTGTGATGTGATAAATAGTGGTAACTATGTTGGGAAGCCAAAGTCCACCTAGGTACCATGAGCTTATGGTATACTATGTAGGTATCCAAGAACACGAAAAAGAGCAATAAAGAAATATTAGCTCTAAAAGGAAAGGATGGATACTCGACAACGGTTGCTCCAAACACATGACAGGAGATCCCTCCTTGCCCTCCGAAGTGATCCGCATCAGGACGGTGCAACGGTCACCTTTGGAGGCGATCAAAAGGGAACCATTATCAGAGTAGGCAAAGTCGATAACCCATCCAAACCTTTAATTGATAATGTTTATTTAGTAGAAGGTTTATTTCATAACCTCATCTCTATAAGTTAACTTTGTGACAAACTTTGGATAGGGTTTGTGTAGTATTATTGATAATGATTCACATGTTTTATTTTTTGGCATTACACATAAAAATATTTATATTTTAAGTATGCCTAAATCATTTGAACATTACCTAGTTGCTCATTCTAATGAACACTTATTATGTCATCGTCGTTCTGGACATGTTCAGTTTAAGCATTTATATATATTAGCTAAGCATGATTTAGTCAAAGGCTTTCCGAAAATATCTTTTAATAATAAAAGCTTTTGTGATTCATGTCAACGAGGTAAACTTCGTAAATTCTCATTTAAACTTAAAGATGGTATAACTTCTAAGAGGCCCCCTAGAATTACTTCATTTAGATTTATTTGGGCCTACTAGAGTAGCATCTTTAGAAAATGCTCATTATGAATTAGTCATTGTAGATTACTTTTCTAGATTTACATGGGTATCATTTTTAGCTAATAAAAATGAAGCCTTTGATGAGTTTACCAAATTTGCAAAGAAAATTCAAAATCTCTTAGGAACAACCATTATCACTATTCGTAGTGACCATGGAGGGGAATTTGAGAATGAACTTTTCTTTAAGTTTTGTGATGACAACGGGATTATTCACAACTTTTCTTTTCCTCGTGCACTGTAACGACTTGCTCTCTAGGATACACAGGAAGTACGAATCCGTCCCAAGTATTCCCATATCAACGAGTGTTACGTAGAAAGAGAGAAAGGAAGAGAGAGTAAAAAGAAAACTGCAGGTCACATCACATGTGCTGGGTAGTATAAGTAAAGCTCCATCACAAAGATAATATAGAGAATTAAACAAGCGCACTTCATTTTATTAATACAATGATACATCTTTTACATATGCCATCTCGGAGCTGAGTACAAAAGAAGTAAACAAGAAAATCCCCCAAGGAACCTGAAAGGAAAAGACTTACCCTCTGTACAAGTACAACTCACTCTCTAACTACCCCTGGAAGAACAACTGGACCAAACTACCCTCTGAGGCTCCATCTCTGAGCAACTCATGAGTCTAGCTCTGACTATCCTACTTTTAGACCTGGAAAAGTAAATGGGGCATGTCAATGCGTGACCCAGAATGAGTCCTAATTAAGCTAGGTAGGACCCATTTTAGAACTGGACTACTTATCTAAGAAGGGCGGTCTGAAAATTGTAAGGTCACAATACATTAAAGATATTCACTACATTACATGCAAGCATTAAAGGGAAGCTTGGAAATATGCATAAGTAATCATATTATGACATGTAAGTGCTGAAAGTTAGCAGAAGGACATGTTAACATGCAGTTGTAACTTTAAAGTTAACAGTGGAATAGCTCAACATGAGTTAATAGCATTAAAGTAACAGAGGAACAAGTAAACATGATATAACAACATTTACGATTTGAAAGGCCGCTGATTTAAGTTATTACTTTCCAGGTTTGGGAACCCGCGTAAATAATATGACACATAAGGAGCAGGACTTCACCCAGGTTGGGTGAAAAGTGGTACCTCAACCAATGACACGAGCATTGAAGGGGCCTCTCGTAACTCCTCAGAAGAGAGTGAGAAATCTCGATTTTGAGTGGAAAACGGAGCAAACCACCATTTACCGTCATGGTGCATCACGAGTACACCACCAGCCTCTCTAACTCTGCCCACTCCCCCTGCCTACTCACGGGAGTGTGAGTGAGAATCAAGCCATATCCACACCAAGCCAACTCCTTCGCTAAGGAGTGCTAGTGGGAGTCTCAGCTGTGTCTGCTTCTTAAGACCTATTCTTTATACGTGTTCCCCCCCCAAAACCCACATCTAAAGTCTCACCCATTTCTGAATGGATCGAGGACTTTAGACTATTACTTGCATTCTCACACGTATTTCCATTAATTCGTAGCATCATTGCTTTGTAGTGGTCTTCACACCACTCTCATATTTTATATGGATGTTCTCACATCTCCATTCATCATTACCATGTCCTTTCTCATACTTGATTAATTCCATGGAAAAGTTAAATAGGTATCATGGATTTCATACATTTAACAACATTTGTAACTTGATTATTAACAATTAATCATCATTGAGATCTAATGTTCCAACATGGTGCTTGATATATATGTAACTAGCATTCATGACATGGTGATCATCATTACACTAGCATGGCATTGAATAAAGTAACATGGTTAATAAGCTAGTGGACTAAAACATGGTTTATCATATGTTTACAACATATTAATTTGATAAAAAGTAAATTAATAAAACAAATAAACGGAAATTCTGACAAAATTGGAAAAGTTGGGCTACACGGCCGTATGGGGTCTTCCATACAGCCGTATGGACTTGAATTGGCTAAGGGGAGGAAGTGGGCACACGGCCGTATACGATTTCAAATGGCAGTGTGGATTTTAGTGACTCAGAGCTGTGACACGGCCATATTGTTTTAGCCATACGGCCGTGGGGATTTAATGGTGCGACCATACAGTCGTATCTAATTCTCAAAGCTTCAATAATCGACACGGTCGAATGGTTTTGGCCATACGGCCGTATGAACCAACTTTCTCTCTATGTGATCATTCTTACAACCGTATGATGCTGATGACCACTACATGGTCGTATGAAAAGGACCATACGGCCGTGTGGTTTCATTTACTATCGAGTTCGACAACGATGAAGTTCAATTCTTACGCGATTTCAAACCAAATCCTATCTAACCAAATTAGAATCCTACCTTCAACAGTCCACTTAGAATTCTGGGGACCTTCTTCTTCGTGAAGACCATCTAAAATCTTACCTCTCCCCCTCAAGCTTCCTCGAGCTTCAATGGCCATGTTGACTAGGGTTAGGACTTGGTGTTGGCTTCTGTTCTCGATGAAGGAAATGAAAGGGGTGGTGGCTTGCGTGAACTGGAAGAGAAAGAGGAGGAGCAGTGAATCCATGGTGGATTGCGTGAATGAGGAAGATGAGAGAGAGATGGTGTGGACTCTTTTCTGGTGGCGTGAGGGAGAGAGGGGAAGGAGAAGGTGCTGGGTCTTTCTTTTCTTGTCCTTTTCTTTTTCTCTTCCTTTCTTTCTAAGTCAAGTCCCCTCTATCCTCATCATCTCCCTCTAATCTCCTCAAGTTGCTACATGGCAATTGAGTTGGTCGTATTTAGCTTGGTAATGCCACCTAATAAGAGGAGGTGGCTTGCTTAGGGAAAATAGGGTTTATGTTTTCTAATAATTAAAATATACACCCACTATATAACTACGTACTGAATACAAGTATTTCATGTCATATGCTCCATTTATTTAAGTCCAATAACTTGCAAAAATTATTCAAAAATAAATTTTTTTAACTCCACATAATTTAAGAAAAGTACACAAAATTTCTGAAAATTTATACATACTGTACACGCACAATGATGTTTTGAGCTACTTTACGGTAAAAGCCTTAAGTTAAGTATTTTCAAGTTTTTGGTTCAAAATGTTTTATAAAGGACATGTTTGGTAATTTAGACAAATTTGAGCCAAGATCCGATGAGGGAATTTTTGTTGGATATTTCACACGTAGCAAAGCCTACCGGATATACAACAAAACCTCTTCAACGATCGAGGAATCACTACACGTTTCATTTCATGAAGATTTTGATGTTCCTCATGTTGTTGTTGATAGTGAAGATGTTTTATGTGATTCAATTAGTAATGTTAAAATTAATGATGTTATTGAGACTAACGCTACTAATGAAAATATTGAGATTGTTCCAAGTAATCCAAGTATTTCCAAAGCTTATCCGACCGTTCGTGACCACCCCCATGACCAAATAATTGGAGATATTGGTGTGGGTGTCGAACAAGGTCAAGGATTGATGAGTTATCTCATTGCACCTTTGTCTCTACCATTGAGCCAAAGAACATCCAAGAAGCGTGTAAAGATAGCTCATGGATCGTTGCAATGGAAGAGGGCTTATGCAATTTGAAAGGAATGAAGTTTGGGAGCTCGTCCCTCTTCCAAGTGGTCACCAAGTCATTGGGACCAAATGGATATTCAAGAACAAGACGGATGAGAACGAGGTCATCACAAGGAACAAATAAGGTTAGTAGCTCAAGGCTACCGACAAGAAGAATGTATTGATTTCGAAAAATCCTTTGCCCCCGTAGCTAGATTAGAAGCTATTATGTTGCTTTTGTCTTTTGCATCTCATAAGAATTTTAAATTATTTCAAATGGATGTTAAAAGTGCATTGTAAATGGCATAGTTAATGAAGAAGTTTATGTTTCTCAACCACTCAGTTTCATACATGAAAAATTTCCTAATCATGTTTTCAAACTTAAGAAAGCGTTATATGGGTTGAGACAAGCTCCTAGAGCTTGGTATGATCGACTCAAAACCTTTATTTTTTGATTTAGGTTTTAAAATGGGTGAAGTTGATTTAAGTCTTTTCATTAAAGATTATGAAAATGACATCATCCTTATTCAAGTTTATGTAGACGATATTATCTTTGGTTCTACTAACTTTGACCTTTGCCAAGAATTTTCTAAATCTATGAAGGAAGAATTTGAGATTAGCCACATTCTAGGGCTTCAAATTCGACAAATGAAGGATGTGATTTTCATACACCAAACCAAGTACATCGATGAGCTTATACAGAGATTTAGGATGGAATCGTCTTCAAGCAAAATGACTCCCATGAGTACGACCACCCATCTACACAAGAATGAAAACGGGAAAGATGTAGACATTCATCTATATCGAGGTATGATCGGTAGCTTACTTTATTTAACTGCTAGTATGCCCGATATCATGTTTTCCATTTGCATATGTGCTAGATATCAAGCTAGACCTAAGGAGTCACACTCGATTACGGTTAAACGAATTTTTTGTTACCTCAATCAAATACTAGATTAGGGGTTACTTTACCCTAAATCTAGCACATATGAGCAAGTCTCATATAGTGATGCTGATTTTGCTAGATGCAAATTCGACAGGAAAAGTACTAGTAGTACTTGCCATTTTCTAGGAAATTCCATTGTCTCTTGGTTTTCCAAGAAGCAAAACTCCGTATCATTGTCTATGACCGAAGCAGAATATATTGCCACTGGTCTTGCATGTGCACAAGTCCTTTGGATGAGACACACTCTCAAAGACTATGTTATCAATTATGATACTTACACTATCATGGTTGATAACAAAAGTGCTATTTGTCTCTCTAAAAATCCGGTACACCATTCCCGTACTAAACACATAGATGTAAGACATCATTTCATTAATGATCATATAGCTAAGAAGGACATCATCTTAAAGTATATTGAAACCCAAAAACAAATCGCCAACATCTTCACTAAACCGCTAAAAGAAAACTCATTTGTAAGGATGCGTGGAGAATTAAGGATTAAGGGTGAATCTGAAATTTAGGAGCTCATTTTCATATGTTATAAATTGTTTCGAACTCATAAGATCATTTCTATATCTCATGTTGAATATGTCATTTTTTCACATTTATTTTCAATGAGTTTTATTGGAGATTTATTTGATGATTTGATGATTAGATTAACATGCTTGATATGTGTATTAGTTTATATGCTTATGATGATTATTTTATGTTATTAGAGTGATTAGAGTATAGTTCTAAGGGTGAGAAGTCTCAAATCCTTGATTCTAACTCATTTGTGGATTTCAGAACCAGGACAGTCGACTGCCATTTCTTCTAGAGTCGACTGCCTAATCTCCAGTTTTTAGCCTTCATAACTCATATTCATGACAGGCGACTGATGGTCATTTTACAGGTGCCTGGTCATCCTCTAGGCGACTGTATTTTTGTCAACAGGCGACTGCCCAATTGTCACCAATTTTCCCTAGGGATGGCTCAAAATTTCTTCAAAATTTTACTGTACAGCAAGCACATGTAAGTCATTTCACATGCGTCTGTCCAAATCCAGGCGACTATAATTTTTTCTACAGGCGCATATCTGCTTTCTGAGCCCTTTTTATTCGGGGTTGACAGGCGACTGCACGATGTGCATCAGTCGCCTCTTCGTCGAGTTTGGCGGTTTGTAGCCCTCGATCTGAGCCGTTCTTTTTGATCCAATAGCCCAGATCTCTCCCACGATCTCTTGTAACCATCGATTGGGCTTATTTTCTCTATCTTCATGTGATTCAAATCCCCAAGTCTCATCTCCTCTTTCGTCGATCACCTCCTTGCCGTCGATGGAGTCTCCTTCCTCCTTCCGTTGACAGTTCCTCCTCCTTCCAACGACGTTCAAGCCTCGTCTGGCCATCCTCCTTCGTCTGATCACCTCCTTGAATCGGCCTCCTCTCTCCTCAATCGTTAGTGGTATAAATCCCTTCGCTTCACTCGAATTTGTGCCCTAGGTTTATTGTCTTCTGTCAATTTCACTCATGGCACGCAAAATTGGATCATCTCCTAAGGGGAAATCCCTTAAGAAGCTGACGCACCCGAAACCTACACCTAGGTTCCACTTGGCAGTGTCACGATCGCCAGGCGTGGTATGGCCCCTAGGTTTCAATTCTGGACTCAATCCACAAGTGGACGGTGTCAAGTTGTAGTATGAATGATATCGAATCCCACAGGGACGGGGATAGTGTGTATGGGTTCTCAATTCACTTCTAAATCTCGAAGTGAGATAGCTATAGGGTTGGAGAAATTGGTTGGGGGTGTTGTTGTTGTTTTACTAATAAAAAAGGCTAGGGCATTATGGATCACCACTAAGATCGTCGGGGGTCGACGTTGGAATAAAATCCTTACGTTGCATAAGGGTTAGGGGATTAATCTCCCAATTCGTACCACTCTCGCGGGCTAGAATTGTGAGGTATTTCGGTAGCTCTCGTTGACGCAATGGCGATAGCCGTCAACGTAGCGGTATAGTTCGTCGATGGATCCCCTCAAGGCACGAGCCGGGCATGGTCACGAGCCTTGGTTGGATACCGATTTTCCTATTCGGATCACATAGATACCTCTTAAGCACATCAATTCCACAGACCGTGGGCATGATCTCAGTATGGGTTATCTGGGGATTCGGTAGGATCGATCGAAATACTTACCTAAATCCCTAATTCAATGTAGAGATTCAGATCTACATCTTCCCCCTAGGATCTTAGGGCTAACCCATCAACCCTAGAAATATCTACTCACACATGGCAATATTAGAAGATAAAAACATAATTTTTATGGAAGAGAACGTCATAGCAATGGGTAGAACAAAGATCAAAAACTTACAGAGAGATGGAGAAAATGAACGAGAAATAGATCCAAAAAAATTCCAGATTCCAATACACAATCGCAATAGAAAACCAAATTAACAATCCAAGAGTTTCGATCCAGTATTCTATAACAAAAATTAATCTAAAGACTAATAAGAAATCTCCTAAGCTCCGCTCTCAAAAAACCTCTTCAAAATTCTAAAATGAATTGCCTTCCCTTTCGAACCACGCAAGCTGCCAGCCTTCACTCCCCAAATCGTGCGACAATCGCTCAGAAAGTATTTCCAAAAATGTCCTTAGCATCGCCGACCGAGTAGGCTTGTAACGGCTGGTACTCACCATTCGTTGTACGGCTGTGCGTATAGCAATTTCGGGTACCTGATTGGTTTTGTTACTTTGTATGTGAGTCGTGTCGTCGAGTCGATAGGGCCGTAGCACCCTGGTTGCATCCTTAGCAAGCCAACCCCCGACGTGTGCCCAACTTGAGATTACTGTCTCCTTTGGACCCCGTACCCTTTGTACACGTATTTTCCTTGAAGTTCGCGTATTTTTCTTAGCCTTATCCTTCATTCGAAACACACAATATGATATGCCGTTGTGACCCTCTGGAAGAGTATTTATTTGTGGAAATATTTTGGAACGTCATTTCATGGGTTGTTCCCCCACAAAATAACTTTGTTTGAAGAGGCGTCGTAGCTTCCACCTTCATCGTTAGACCTTTCTATTTTTAGTTTTGTTCCCCATTGCCCTAGCCTGTGACCAATCTCCTTAGTCTCGATTCTCTCGTCGACACGGTCGTCCCGGTTTTTTCCTCATAATTATCGGACACCGTTTGACCCACTTAACCTAATTAATTAGGTCTAATTTCCCTTGATTACACCTATTAAATCTCATTAATTATAACTCTAATCACTTTTAACTTGTGTTTTACCCTAGCTAATCTCCAGCTGAAATTTCATTCGGGTCTTTTGTAATTTTCACACCCTGTTCTCCCCCAGACTTCCTTTCTCACACACAACGTAATTTTATTTAAGCCCTACAAACACCATCACCCAGGACCAAAAGTCCATGCACACATTCAATATTAATAATAAACCTATAACTAAGAAAACCCAAAGCCCAGAGCTGCTCTTCACATCCCCCACACACAACAACCCATGTTATAACCCTAGGCCCACTTGCTCTTCATGTACTATCACTTATAATAACCAAATCCTTATAGCATTTCTCAGCCTATTGGAAGCCCGATAGCCCTAGGGTTTATTTTGCATCACGATTTCTCCCAGGCGTCGCCAGCAAACATCATGAAGTCGCCCTAATCTTCTCCGAGCGCAGCCCTACCCTTGATCTCCACCCTTCCTCTCTCATCACCGACCTGACCCGACCCCTCCCCAGGCCGTCATCGGCCTTCGCCGTCGGCGCACGGCAGCTGGGTGCTCCGTGCTCCGCCCAGTGCTCCACCCAGTCACAGCAGCACGCCCAGGCCGTTAGCACGCCTGTCCGCCAATCTGCAAGCTACAGGCCTCTGCCCAAAGCGCTGCAGCACCGCCCCGTCCAGCGCAGCATCGGCTGAGGCCGACAGCGGCGGCAGCATCAGCCCGACGCAAGCACAGCAGTGCCCCGTGTGCGTGGCAACGTTTTCAGTCGCATGTGGTGCTCTCCGACGCTATCACGACGACAGCACCGTCGTAGTCATCTCTCCGTCCAAGAACGGCGCCGTAACCCTGGCATGTATGAAACACCAGTAAGTTTGTTGTGTTCTTTTGGTGAACCTTGTTTTATGTAGGCTATACATTCTTAAATGTTAAGTCTCATTACATGCCTCATGATAATTGGTATGATATACCGTGGGTTCTTTTTGATGAGCTCATGAAATGTTAACAGTAAGGCATGCTTGAACAATGATTGGAAACGTAGGTGAGCAATGTTAGATAATTTGATTTTATAGACGTAGGTATATTAAGATACATATTATATGAGAATTAGTATACCATTATAGATCAGTAAGTTATAAGTGTGCATAACGTGTTGATAATATATTAGAATATGATATTGTTATGTATCAGTAAAACTTGTGTGAACCGTAGGCTATGCTAGGTTTTAACAAGACTTAACTTAAGGTGTTAATCCAATGATACAGATTTACCGTGTTCATCGTCACTCGCACTGAACTCCTTGATCGTGTGACTAGCAGCACGTCCTTTTCAGGCAAGTGAAATTGCCAACTTGTGTTTAGGCCATATTTTAGGCCATCCCTCGTTTTTAGCGTAAAAGGGACTAGGCGGCGAAATGATAGTCGCCTAGACGCAATTTCAAGATCTAGCTTGACAACGAAGCTAGATCTGACACCCTTCCATGTCATTCATACATTTTGCCTGTCACGTTTAATTTCCATATCTGTATGTATTTTATTTGTACTCTGCCATGCATGTCACGTTTAATTTCCATATCTGTACGCACTTTATTTGTAATCTTTCCGTGCCATGCAACCTAATATGTCATTCCATGCTTGAATGTTTGCTTTCGTAGCACACGCTACTTGTAGTTCCTTGTTGAGGCTAGGCACCTGCGTTGCAGGCACAATCCTATGCCAAGTACACTTCTTGGCTCGTGAACCAGAAGCGGGCTACATGTGTTGGTCAAAAGCCAATTCCCGATTACACGTGGAGGGGTAGGGTTAAGCGATCACTTGAGCTTAGGAGTTGGCCCGTACAGCCGCTTCAGCCAAAGGGCGTAAACTCTGTGCACGACGTGCTTACTTGTCTTGTAAATCCGTGTGAATGTTTTAGTAGCTTTGCTACCCTTGCCTTGTCATACTTGTTGCACTTTCTTACTTATTGCATCCACGCCTTAAACTTCCATGTCATCGCATATTTTAGAATTGATAGGCTATTTCCCTTTATTTTAGTTTCCTTGCACAAGTCTCTTGTAGACTTGCTGACATGTGCCCTCGTCTCTTTGGGTGATGCATGTTAGTTGCTGAGCCAGAGCCCGTTGTTGAGGACGAACAGGTTGCATGTGTTGAGTTCGAGGACATTGGGGACCAGTCTTAGAGCTCTTTCTAGTTGATGTTGCTTTCTACTTGGTCGCTGTTAGGCTGTCGATGCGTAGCACCTCTCTTTTCATATAGATGTTATGTATTATGTCGGCCTTGCTTTAGGCCTCTTTTCAGACTCTTGTACTTTTCTTTACGACTTGTCTCTGAATGTTTGGAAAAATCTGGATGTTATTGGTGGAGTTTTATTTCTGCTTTAAATTATTATTATCTTTGTTCCGATTCATGGTTGCAAGGACCTGCCATATGAAATTTTTTACAGACGCTTTACAGACTGTAGCATCACAGCTCCACGTCTGAGCGGACCTCCTCACGTCTCGCCTCCCGTTTATGGGAAGCTGGGCGTGACATGTTTTTTTGGTGGCCCATGCAGGTCCTTTTGCAACTGCGAAATATCGGGACAACGATAAAAAAACATTCATTAATTATTCGAAACTTTCGAGTCGTAAAATCTGAGTCTAATAAGAGCATTTTCCGCGTCCTAGGTGGCTGGAAGACGTGTTGCCGAGCATCTATCTCAGCTTAGTAGGAAAATCCATAGATCATGACTATAGTAAGACTTAGTTAGACGTCTGTGCTCGCTAGTTAGAGGTCCCTGATTATTAGCTAGACTCCATGCTAGAAATTGATATAATCGTCTTAGGAGTTACCTTAGTGGTTCTTGCCTAGCTCTGACCATATTAGACTCCTAGAATTTCCTTAGTCGTTCGCTTGGGTCCATCTATTTCGGGCCAAACCGAACACAGTTCACTACAGTCTAGTTCATTAGAAAGTCTTAGCGCTAAGTTTCCTAATCTTTAGTTGGTCGACCGTAGGAGTTTCCCGTAGATTTTTCTGAATCATATCCTAGGCATGTTTATGTTTTGATCATGAGATCATATTCCTTGCACTCGATTCACGAGATCACCTCATGACAATCGTCGTTAATTTTCGAACCTCTTCGTTACAAATCTTAAATTTTCTGGAAGTATTTTCGATATTCCTCATTCGCTAAGTTTAAACTCGTTCGAAAACTTTTAATATATATATATACACTTAGACTTCATGCTCTTCCGTTGACTTAAATTCATATTTTTTTTGAATTTCGAAAATTTTGTCGAGATTTTTGATTACTATTTTATAATATTTTTCCAGTCTATACTTTTCATACCTATATAAATATCTTGTCCCTTTTCATATACTAATTTTATTCTGAACCATACTACTATTTTCCCTAATTCAATTTATAATTTTCTTTTCTTACTTATGCCATTGAAACTTATTCGAATAACTCATCGCGCTTACCTTTAATATATTTTTCTAAATTACATGGGACTTCGGCATCCAGCGTGTCGATTTTATACGCAACATTTTCCTACTTCAAATTTTAGTAAAATACTATCTCCATTTAAATTTATCTCCAATTGCAAATTAATTCATTCACCTCCATACTCATTATTCTACGTCTAATCCTTATGTCGTGATTTAACTTTCATGCTACCCTTCTACGTTTTATAAGGATATTGTTATATTTTTATTTCATAACTTATATTTTATTATATCCTTATTTCGTATTCTATATCCTTCTTCCCTACTTGATTATTCTGAACTATATTTTGTTCCACCAAACCAAGCTTTTCCCTTATATGTCGCCTCATCTGAACCCGTTCATCCCGATCTTGTTTCATTTCAATTTCGATTTCGGTTCCTCACTATTGTTTAGTTATCACATTAGTGTTTACGGTTGCATGCGTTAACCTTAATGTAGTCTGGTGGGCTCATTAGTATAGATTGTGATGTCGTTGTAGTGCATATAAATTGTATTTATAAATTACATGTATTTATGAAGTTGTATGTGTGTTAGTATTTATAAATAGGTGTGTGGATAGCTATACCACTCTAGGGATGTCTGTGTATATAAGAATTAGTGTTGGAATATCTACTGGGGTGTATGTAGTTGGAGATACTTAATAATGGTTGAAATAATATGTTGGTAAAGTTATGTGTATATTAGGTATACTGATACTAGGGTACTATAGTTAAATGTGCATGCCTATTATTCGATCTATATGTTAATACGTGTGGGCGTGTGCTCGTACGTAGGTATGTGCTTACTATATGAATATGTGTGATACACGTACGGTAATAGGGTTATAAATTTTGTTTGGTATTGCTTGCCTTTACGTGATGTTGTGTGTGTATGTGTATGCCATGAGGTATACACGATTATTGTATGTTGCAACTATATATGGATAGGTATATGTAGCGGTATACTAATTATATGTATTTTGATATAGTGTATATTATATATATATATGTGACTATACGATGAATGCATGTGTAGAGGGGTGTATCATGATTGTGTACGTGTACTGATAATGTAATATTATTATGGTTGTAAAGTGATTGCATTATATGGTGTTATTTGATTAAATATAAAGATGTGATTGATATTATGATATATATGTGTAGTATGTTGGTAGGTGTGTGTGTGTGTGTGTGTGTGTATATATATATATATATATATATATAAGAGTGTTGTTTTGGTGTAGGTATAAGTATCGTGTTATGTATATAGGGTATTCTGATATGAGTTTTGAGTCTCACTCAAGTTTGAGTGGGTATACTCTAGTACATTGTTACATATGTCTATGGTTTGCATGTAGTACCATGAATATAGCGATGAATGATGTATGTATAGTGATAGGATTGTTTGTGCCTGGTTGTGTTACGCACATGATTATGGGTGGCTATACCAGTATGTAGTTATAGGTGTTGGTCTTGTGGTGTAGTTATTTACTAAGGACTTGCCTATGTGAATATATATGTGCTAGCTAAACTAAGTGTGTAGATGTGCTGAGTATATAGTGGTATGAAGGAATGTTATATTAGCGTGTGTGGGTGTTCACCATGCACGGGTAAGTATGTGCTCAGTTATAGGTATTTGTAATTATGGTACGCGTGATGAGTCTTGAATATAGTTATAGGACTGTATGTGATGTGAATAAATGGTGAAGTATCTGCGTGCATTCGAATGACTATATATTTGTGAATTCTAGTAATGGTGAATGTATATTAGATATAGTAAACTTGATTTAATAATGGTATGGTGTGATTACATGTGTTTATGTGTTTGGTATTGGATGTATACTAGGAAATATTAGGGAGTAGTGTATCCATATTTGTTTTGTGCATAAGTAGTTATCTATACGTGAAGTACTACGATTATATTTACTGGTGTGAACTATTTATTTGTTTGTGAGTATGTGTACCTTGGTATGCAATAAGTGTTTAATAGTTAAATAAGGATGTACGTGACTATATAAATGATTGAAGTACGTGTATAAATTTGACTGACTATGATAGGTATAAGTGTATAATGTGCGTGAATATATATACATGTTCGTAGTGTTAATGTTTGACTACATAGTACATATCTAAGCACTTGTAATGACTATACCTGGCTTGAATTATAGTGTGATGTGATTGGGATAGCTACTAGTCTGGCTAGAGATATATTTATAGTTAGAAAGTCCGAGGACGGACTTTATTCTAAGGTGGGTAGGATGTAACGGCCGGTACTCACTATTCGTTATACGGCTATGCGTATAGCAATTTCGGGTACCTGATTGGTTTCGTTACTTTGTATGTGAGTCGTGTGTCGAGTCGATAGGGCCGTAGCACCCTGGTTGCATCCTTAGTGAGCCAACCCCCGACGTGTGTCCAACTTGAGATTACTGTCGCCTTTGGACCCCGTACCCTTTGTACGCGTCTTTTCCTTGAAGTTCGCGTATTTTTCTTAGCCTTATTCCTCATTCGAAACGCGCGATATGATATGCTGTTGTGACCCTCTGGAAGAGTATTTATTTGTGGAAATATTTTGGAATGTCATTTCACGGGTCGTTCCCCCACAAAATAACTTTGTTTGAAGAGGCATCGTAGCTTCCACCTTCATCGTTAGACCTTTCTATTTTTAGTTCCGTTCCCCATTGCCCTAGCCTGTGACCAATCTCCTTAGTCTCGATTCTCTCGTCGACACGGTTGTCCCGGTTTTTTCCTCATAATTATCGGACACCGTTTGACCCACTTAACCTAATTGATTAGGTCTAATTTCCCTTGATTACACCTATTAAATCTCATTAATTATAACTTTAATCACTTTTAACTTGTGTTTTACCCTAGCTAATCTCCAGCTGAAATTTCATTCGGGTCTTCTGTTATTTTCACACCATGTCCTCCCCCAGACTTCCTTTCTCACACACAACGTAATTTTATTTAAGCCCTACAAACACCATCACCCAGGACCAAAAGTCCATGCACACATTCAATATTAATAATAAACCTATAACTAAGAAAACCCAAAGCCCAGAGCTGCTCTTCATATCCCACACACACAACAACCCATGTTATATCCCTAGGCCCACTTGCTCTTCATGTACTATCACTTACAATAACCAAAGCCTTATAGCATTTCTCAGCCTATTGGAAGCCCGATAGCCCGAGGGTTTATTTTGCATCACGATTTCTCCCAGGCGTCGCCAGCAAACATCACGAAGTCGCCCTAGTCTTCTCCGAGCGCAGCCCTACCCTTGATCTCCACCCTTCCTCTCTCATCACCGACTTGACCCGACCCCTCCCCAAGCTGTCACCGACCTTCGCCGCCAGTGCACGGCAGCAGGGTGCTCTGTGCTCCGCCCAGCGCTCCACCCAGTCACAGCAGCACGCCTAGGCCGTTAGCATGCCTGTCCGCCGATCTGCAAGCTGCAGGCCTCTGCCCAAAGCGCTACAGCACCGCCCCGCCTAGCGCAGCATTGCCTGAGGTCAATAGCGGCGGCAGCATCAGCCCGACGCAAGCAAAGCAGTGCCCCGTGCACGCGGCAGCGTTTTCAGTCGCGTGTGGTGCTCTCCGACGTTGTCACGGCGATAGCGCCACCGCAGTCATCTCTCCGTCCGAGAACCGTGTCGTAACCCTGGCATGCATGACACACTAGTAAGTTCGTTGTGTTCTTTTGGTGAACCTTGTTTGTAATGCCCTACCAGCTACTGCACAAGTACTAGAGGGGGGGGGGGGGGTGAATAGTACTTTAAAATAATAAGGAGTATAATTCCAAACTAAATTGCAAACAACTACCAAATCAATTTGCGGAAGCTTAAATTTAATGACAACAACAAAATTAACAATGCAAACAAATGATGTTAATGGGTTCGGATCCACCCAAGTCTCCCCGACTTGTTCCCGGTGATCCTACGTCCCAACCACCCGGATCCCCTCCGGATACTTAGGTTAGAAACCCTAACCCAAGATTTCCACTATGAATATCTTGTGAAAAACCTTCACAAGATCAAATCATACATGCAATAGCAAACGTGAATCCCACAACCCGGGATCACAACCTTCTCTCACAACCGAGAGAATCACAAAGCAATATTAAAGAGTTTAATATGAAATAAACAATCTTACCACAAAATCCTATACCTTGAGTTTTTCTTACCCAAAAGGTGAAATGAAGGATTTGAGGAAGATGAAGTCACCAAGACCTAGCACTAAGGAAATGACCAGCAATCGGTGCCTAGGAATGATTTGGAGACTTGGATCAAGCAATAGCTTGAAGAGCTCACCAAGAACAAGCTTCTCTCAAAAAGGATTCTAGATCTAGAATGTGAGAGAATGGGTTTCTTGTGAGGAAGAGAGCTTTTGATTTGAGTGAGAATGGCTATCTCTTTTGATCTCAATGAATCTCTGAATGGAAGCTCTAACCTAGATAGAAATGACCTAGGTTCGTATTTATAGGGTCCCATAAAAACAAGTTAGGTCATTCACCAACGGATAGAAATCTGGGAGAATTAGTCGGTCAAAGAACAATCACTGACCGACTAGTTCATCAACTAGTCGGTCAGTCAAACAGCATGGACCGACTAAGTGAAGATCTGAGAAGAGATAGAATTTCAGACCTAGAAATCTAGTCGGTCCAAGAAGACTTTCTGACCGACTAGTTTCACAACTAGTCGGTCAGTCAGTGAACGTAGACCGACTAAGAGGCAAAATGAAATAGTCTGAATGCAAGTTGACTTAGTCGGTCCAAGAACAAAAGTTGACCGACTAGATTGTCAACTAGTCGGTCACCAAACGTTCTTAGACCGACTAACGATAAACAGTAGCTAAGGAGAAATTTAGTATGAACAGTAAGTCACAACTAGTCGGTCAAAGAAGCATCACTGACCGACTAGTTCACAAACTAGTCGGTCAGTGAGTCAACGTAGACCGACTAACTGTAAACAGTAAAGTCCAAGAAATTAAGGAATCAAACTAGTCGGTCCAAGAAGAGTTGCCGACCGACTAGATCACCATCTAGTCGGTCAGTACTTGTTCTTGTACCAACTAACATGCACAATAAAGTCCGAATCGAAGCGCGATGCTTCGAGGAAGTTAGAATGAACTTGTGCAAGGATCCTAGAGCTACGAAATGAGCGTAATGAAGATAGAAACGTAAGATATACTCAAGGCTTAACATTCTATATATCGAAGCTAAAAGACTATAAATAAAACCTTAATAAACGGTCTTCGAGAGCTTCGATTGATTCTTCATAACTTCCAAAACGGCGCAAGAGCTTCAACGAAGCTTTAGGCATGAATACGAGCTTTGGGAAGTGTTGAGATGTCGCTTTGAATGTTCTCGTGAAACTGGCGACGATCTCCAATACCGCGCTCACAAATTGTTAGTTCATGGATTATTTATGTTTGCTCATCATCAAAACCAAATCCGGGGAGTCCAATATTCAACATTCTCCCCCTTTTTGGTGATGACAAACCAACATAAATAATAATAAAAAATAATAATTCAAATGTAAAATACTTACTCCCCCTGCATTGATGACACGTTAATTCCAAAATGAATATATATGAATTGCATCAAGCAGACGAGTAAGATAAATAAAGAGAATCGATTTTTGAAATATCGGATTTTGAAAATCCTTATATATATCTTAACTCCCCCTGAATCTAACACATCAAATTAGATTCTTGGAAATTGAGTTAAATTTTCATTTGCGCTATTTATTATCATTATCTCTCCCCCTTTGGCATTATCCCAAAAATGGGGGGCATACAACGACAACAATTAGGAAATGGAAAATCTACATCGGGAGTCGTAGACAATGACGATGGACCAAATTGACACCAAGGGAAAAGTGTGGAAATCAAAACAAGGTGTGCCAAATTGTCCATTATCAATAAAAAGAACGATAATCAAAATCATAAAAAAAATACCAAATGTTTACTCATTTCTTGAATAAAGAAACATACTCTCCAATATTCAATATTCTTGGTTAAATTTGTGCATGGAAAACAATTCTATATAATTATAGAAATATAATCTATTTAACCAAGCATTTAAGCATCGAGCGACGAAATCACATTGCATGGACATTGAATGAGAATTAATGTGCACGACAAAGTAAATATCACAACATGAACATCGATGTATATATAGAAATGATAACATCAAGAGTACATCCCAAAAAGATATCGAATATGAAAAGTACATCATATCAAGTGCGACACATCATCTATATGAACATCAAAAAAGATACAACAACATCATCAACATCATCAACGTCCAACAACAAAAAATACAACACATCAAAATATCCAACACCGACATCCAGAAAACTCAAAAGTACATCAAAACAACTCACAAACTCCATCCTATCCCAACCCAAAAACACTCTCAAAAAGGTAAATCATCCAATGAGCAGTGGAGAGTCCTCGGAACAGACGATCACGAGGAAGTGGCTGGATCTGCAGTGTCCGTGGGTCCAGTCGACGGAGTGGACTCAGGCTCTGCAGGGAGGAGAGGAGTGTCAACAGACGGGATCGTCGAGGCAGGCGTGGAAACGACTGTCTCAGCAGCTGGGATCTCAACATCAGCAGGGGTCTCAACAACAGCAGGGGTCTCAACAGCAGCAGGTGATAGATGTGCAGGCTCGACAGCAGGGTCAGCAGCAGGCTCAGAAGTCTGAACTGCTGAAGCAGAAGGCTCTGGAGCACCGGAAGTGGTGCCATCTCCAGGAGCAGAAGTGGTAGCACCAGCAGCAGCAGCAGCAGTGGCCTCATCGCCACGGGCTAAGGAAGTGACAAGCTCGTCAATCTCCTCATCGTCCATCTCCTCGGCCTCAGAAACTGAATGAGGAAGATCAATCCCCATCATACGAGCCATACGGCAGACGACCTCCTCAGTACGAGCCAAACGTGAGTCGTGCTGACGGAGAAGGCGTACAACATCGTCTAATGTGGCAGGAGGAGTGGAGGCTGCAGCAGCTGACGGAGAAGCCTGGGAAGCAGATGCGGTAGACCTCTGCACGTGACGAAGCGCCGCTAGAGATTTCTTAACGGCCGTCGCGTTCAGAGGAGTACCCAAGGGACGCTCATCGTCAGGAGGGAGAGGGACTCGGAAATGACGAAACACAAGGGTCAACAGACAAGGGTATGGAATATGCGCAGATTTATTGGTCTTGCGTATACACTCGAAAGAGTCCATCTTATCGAGTATCACGCGAGCCCAATTAATCTCGCACCCCAAGAAAAGAGCGTAGATAAGCTTCAAAAATGGCTGGGAGGAAAGTGAAGAGGATCCGTACTTGGGAAGCAAGCACGACTTCAGAATGAGATTCAGAACCCAGGTATTAGGCTTGAATGACTTTGAAGGAACTCCAATGAAGGCAGGAGGGATCACATGGAAGATGTCAGAAAGAACGGACTGATCCAAGGAAGATATATCGTCGACGGAAATGTCCGAAGGAAGGAGACCACACGACGAACAGCCAAGAATCTCCTCCAAGATTTCTGCCGTGAGAACTATAGGAGTTCCCAAGACAGTAGTCTCAATGGAGTGACTGGCATCGTACTGGCCTCGAACGCGATTGGCATAGAACAATTTCACTAGGCGAGGATATGGTTTAGGATTGGCCTTAAGATCATAGCGGAGATAATCAAGGAGACCACTATAGGAGAGGAGATCGGCTAAGCCAAGGAAATCTGAAAACTGGACGTAGTGCTCCAATAGCATCGGGCAGTGTTCAATACGGTTGTAGGCCGCGAGACACATAGGGTCATCGCGACACAACGATATGTCAACACCCCCCGCTGGCATTGGGCCCTTTCCCTTTGGCTGGCGAGTCCTAGAACGGAGTGGAGGAGTGGGTTCCCTATGGCCTTGCTCATCCTCAGGCACAAACTCAGTATCGGAATCAGGAGGAGTAGAGGGTGAGTGGAGTATGGGCTTTTTGGTCTTAGATTTTCGGGGTTTGACCGTCGCCGTCCTCTGCTTCTTCAGAGGAGGCGAAGACGGAGAAGCTTGGGTTGATTTGGCACGATGTTTAGGCTTAGGGGGATTCCTCGGGTCGGAAGGCCCTATAGACATAGGTGAAGCCCCAGAAGAGGCGATAGGAATCCTCGTCTTTGCCATGGTCGAGGCACGACGAGTACAACCAAACGATGATAAGATCAAACACCCTAGCACAGACCCTAGAAGCACAAACACCAAACCCTAACACACTTCTAGAAATCCGAAACCCTAGAAGCTAGAGAGAGATCTAAATCAAACCCTAGAGTAGGAACCGACCTAGGAGGAGGAGGGAGATACCTAGGAGGAGGAGGCGACGGCGGCGGACGGCGGGGATGGCCGGAGAGATGGCCGGATTCGACGGGAATACGAAGGGGCTCAAGAGGGTGTTTGGGTTTTTCGGGCTGGAGATGAGGTGAAGACAGACTAAAATGAATTTTAGTCGGAAGAGAATAGAGTTAAGTCGGTCTGGAAATCGAAAAGACACAAATGCCCTAACCCACTTAGTCGGTCACAGTTCAAGCACTGACCGACTAGATTACGATCTAGTCGGTCGGTCAATGAGCTTGAACCGACTAAGTCGAAACAGAGGCAAACAGGGATTTTTAGGGCTAGATTTAGTCGGTCGCAGTATATTCACTGACCGACTAGTTTTCAATCTTGTCGGTCGGTAAATGTACTGTGACCGACTAAAGAGAGAAAATGAAAAGAGTTAGATGAAAGCTTGATCTAGTCGGTCTGAGTTCATTTGCTGACCGACTAGATGATCATCTAGTCGGTTGACAAATGAACTGAAACCGACTAGAAGAGTCCAAAAATTGATAATTGATTTCTCTTCACAAACCACTTGGATGAAACATCTTAACACACTCATTAGTCATCTAAATTACCCCATAAAACGTCGAAATCTTAAATACGACATTGAAATACGAATTCGATCATAAATTCAAACATATCACATAAAATTCCCAAAAATTCAACAAATCTAGCATAAACAAAATATCGCGAAATATATTATCATGCAAGATGATTGAGTTTAAAAATGAATCCTATATCTCGGATTCACCCATAATCCCCAATTCTCGACGCAACCGCACAAAGGAGTCCTCCTTTAGGGGTTTCGTGAAAATATCGACGATTTGCTTTTGGGTTTCAACGTACACTAATATGATGTCCTTTTTAGCAACATGATCATCTAAGAAATGGTGTCGGACATCTATGTGTTTGGATCGGGAATGGTGCACCGGATTCTTTGAAAGACAAATAGCACTTTGGTTATCCACCATGATAGGGCTAGTATCACAATGAATACCAAAATCCTTCAATGTGTGTCTCATCCAAAGAACCTGGGCACAAGCGGCACCGGCGGTAATGTATTCCGCCTCGGTGGTTGAAAGTGATACGTAATTTTGCTTCTTGGAAAACCAAGAGACAAGAGAATTTCCTAGAAAATGGCAAGTGCCACTAGTACTTTTCCTGTCGGATTTGCATCCCGCATAATCGACATCACTATATGAGACTAACTCATATGTGCTAGATTTCGGATAAAGTAATCCAAAATCAAGTGTATAACTTAGATAACGAAAAATACGTTTTACCGCTACTAAGTGAGAATCCTTAGGTTGAGACTGATAACGAGCACATATACATACGACAAACATAATATCGGGCCTACTTGCGGTAAGATAAAGTAAGCTACCTATCATACCTCGATATAGACGAATGTCTACATCTTTTCCGCCCGTATCTTTATCAAGATGCGTTGTAGTGCTCATTGGAGTCTTTTTCCCGGAGGCATTCTCCATTCCAAATCGCTTTAGCAACTCCACCGTGTACTTCGTTTGGTGGATGAAGATTGCATCGTTCAATTGGTGAATTTGGAGACCTAAGAAATATTTGAGTTCTCCCATGTGGCTCATCTCAAATTGTTCCTTCATAACATTAGAAAACTCTTCGCAAAGAGCAAAGTTAGTAGCACCGAAAATGATATCATCAACATAAATTTGAACTAATAAAATATCATTATTCACATGCTTAATAAAAAGTGTAGAATCGGCTTCGCCCATTTTAAAATTCAAATCCAAAAGAAAATTCTTTAGGCGATCATACCAAGCTCGAGGAGCTTGTCTCAAACCATAAAGAGCCTTCTTTAGTTTAAAAACGTGATTTGGAAATTTTTCATTTATGAAGCCCGGAGGTTGAGAAACGTAAACTTCCTCAACGACATCTCCGTTTAAAAATGCACTTTTAACATCCATTTGAAATAATTTAAAATTCTTATGGCATGCAAAAGACAATAGTAATCTAATTGATTCTAATCTAGCTACCGGAGCGAAGGATTCTTCGAAATCGATACCTTCCTCTTGTCGATAGCCTTGAGCTACTAACCGAGCTTTGTTCCGGACGACGACTTGGTTTTCGTCGGTTTTGTTCTTGAAGATCCACTTTGTCCCTATGACGGTGTGGTTCTTCGATGGCAAAGGAACAAGCTCCCAAACTTCATTTCTCTCGAATTGAATGAGCTCCTCCTCCATGGCTAAGATCCAAGCGCTATCTTCGCATGCTTCATTAATATTCTTTGGCTCTATCGAGGAGGCAAAGGCACAATGAGCGAAGTAGTTCACTTGCGATCTCGTCTTGACACTATCATAGATATTGCCAATGACTTGCTCATGGGGATGGTTACGAACGGTATGAAGCCGTTTGGGAATACCTTGATCACTAGGAACATTCTCAACAACTTCGTTAGTTGGGTTAGTCTCAATAGAATCAATAGAATCATTAGACTTAGAATTATCAAACGAATCACATAAAACATCCATAGAATCATTATCATTTGAAATTCTAGTTGGAACAAATCCTTCATTAAATGAGACATGAAGCGACTCCTCGATCGTTGAGGTTCGTTTGTTGAATATCCGGTAGGCTTTGCTACGCGAAGAATACCCAACAAAAATCCCCTCATCGGATCTTGGATCGAATTTGTCCAAACTACCATACGTGTTCTTAATAAAACATTTCGAACCAAAAACACGAAAATGTTTAACTTGAGGCAACCTACCAAACAACAATTCATAACAAGTTTGTTTAGTGCCAGGCCTCAAAAGTATTCTATTAAACACATAGCAAGCGGTGTGTACCGCTTCCGCCCAAAATTGATGGCCAAGTTGGCTATCATCAAGCATAGTGCGAGCACACTCCACTAACGTCCTATTCTTTCTCTCAACTACACCATTTTGAGGAGGTGCACGAGGGAAAGAGAAGGTGTGTGTAATACCAACTTCATCACAAAATGTCTCGAAAGACTCATTCTCAAATTCACCTCCATGATCACTACGAATAGTGACAATGGTGGTTCCTAAGAGATTTTGTACTTTCTTAACAAAAATTGTGAAGTTTTCAAAAGCTTCATTTTTATTACACAATGAAAATACCCATGTAAATCTTGAATAGTCATCTACGATGACAAGTCCATACCTTGCATTTCCTAAGGAAGCAACTCTAGTTGGCCCAAATAAGTCTAGATGTAATAGCTCTAGTGGCCGTTTAGTAGAAATGCTTTTCTTAGGTTTAAATGAAGATTTAGGAAGCTTGCCACGTTGACAACAATCACAAAAACTTTTCTTTTCAAAAACAAGCTTCGGAAAACCTTTAATAGAATTTAATTTTGAAAGCTTATAAAGTGTTCCAAAGTTCACATGTCCAAAGCGTCGATGCCATAAGTGTTGTTCACTTGTGTTGGCAACGAGACATTATTCATATGACTTAGGAAGATCCAAAATATAAATATCTTTATGGCGTGTGCCGGAAAATAATAATTTATCATTATCTTTTCTTAAAATATGACACAATCCTTTCGCAAAACTAACTTTGTAACCTTTGTCACAAAGTTGGCTTATTGAAATAAGATTATGATTTAAACCATTAACAAGATATACATCACTAATTAAGGGTTTAGATGGGTTACCCACTTTACCAACACCTATGATGGTTCCGCTCTCATTGCTTCCAAATACGACGCGGTTTCCATTCGCAATGGGAACCACTCCGGAGAGCAATCGAGCGTCACCCGTCATGTGTTTGGAGCACCCGCTATCGAGTATCCAATTCCCTTTGGAGCTAAATTTAAATTTGTTGCTCCTTTTCCTTTTCTTTTCCTTGAGTACCTAAAGATAGAAAATTTCATATCATGGTACCCAAGGTCATTGGGTCCTCAAAGGTTAGACCTTTGGAAGCCAAGTCCAATTGGACTTAGACTTCCCCACATAATTCCTACTATGCACAACATCCGAAAAATAAGCATTCATATACACTTGTTTTTCATCCATGCTTGTGTCCTTTGGGCTCCAAATAGTGAAAATTTTGGGAGCCATCATCCTATTGGGTGCATGCATGCGACGTTGATTTCTACGTGATGCATGTTGTGGATAGGCATACGGGACATGATGGAATGGTGCACGACGAGAATTATTCATATGATGAGGTGGGTGAACATATGCATGTGTGGGAACACGTGCGTGAGGGTGTCTCACATGGTGTGCACGTGCCCGAGAATGTGTAGCATAAAAATCATCATATGTGTGAGCCGGTGGAGTAGGACGTGTGTTCCTACGTGGCATGGTATTGGTGTACATATAAACATACCCCTTCTTTGGAGGTCCACCCAAAGTGGGTTTCTTTCCGAAAGAGGGTGTGGACGAGGTGGAAGCACCATTGGAAGATGAACTCCCAATAGAGTGTTTGCTCCCACTCGTTGAGGCTTCGGAAGTTGGCCTAACAAAAGTAGTGACCGACTTGGATGAATTTCCCATCATATACCCCAAGCCAATGTGGTGTTTGGCCGGAAGTAAGTCTTTTAGGATATTATCCAAATGGCCCTTACCCTTGTTGAATTTGTTGATTCGGCCCAATGTGTTCTCATAGTTCTCTTTGAGAGAACGCAAAGAAGTATCCAAAGTGGATATTTGCGATGTGAGCACATAAACACGAGATTTAAGATTCTCGTTCTCAATACTCAAAGTCGAGTTTTGAGAAGTTAAATCCGCTATCTTATGTTCTTCCGCATCCTCAATGCTAACATGTTCTAGTTTAGATTTGAGATTAACAATCTCATTTCTTAACTCTTCAACAACGGTGTCGTTGTTGGTGATGATAGTCTTAGGCGAGGTTTGAATGCTAGCAAGGTCATCTTTTACTTTAGTATATCTATTTACTAATTTAGTTTATTTTGACCATAGTTGAGAGTTAGCATTCCTAAGATCATCCATTGTTACCTCATCGCCCTCGTTGTCGCTATCATCGGAAGAGGAGGATCCTTGATCATTCTCCGCTCTTGCCATGAAGCACATGTGCGCTTGCTCCACTTGCTCATCGTCCGACTCTCCGCTTGAGGAATCCTCGGAGTCGGTGAATGTTGCTCCGACAAGTCCCTTTTTGTACCCCTTTTTGTACTTCTTCGACTTGTCGAACTTTGGCGCTTTCCACTTCTCCTTTTGCTTGTTGAGAGGACACTCCGCTTTCATGTGTCCTGGCTTATTGCACTTGAAACACAAAGGAGAGGAAGAGGCGTTAGAAGAACCAAATTTAGCTTTGTTCTTATAGTTACCTTTTCGAAAGAAACGGTTGAACTTCTTAGCCATGAGAGCCATGGACTCCAAGTCCAACTCGTTTTCCGAGTCTTCATCATCGGTTGATGTGGATGTGGATGGAGCGGCCTTGAAAGCAATGGCCTTCTTCTTTGGCTCGTCTTGCTTTAGATATGACTTTATCTTTTCTTGCAATTTGAGCTTGCTATCCTTGCGTACCTCGTATGACATTAAAGTACCCATCAATTGAACTACGGTATACTTATTCATGTCATTACCTTCCTCGATGGCGAAGGTACGTTTCTCCCAAGAAGAGGGAAGTCCTTCAATAAGCTTTGAGCACTTCTCCTTTTGAGTGTAGGACTTGCCGAGGGCCTCTAACTCGTTTATTATGTCAACGAAGTGAGCGTAATATTCTTTCATCTTCTTGCCCTGTTGCATATGAAACATTTCGTAATCTTTGTTTACGACTACGAGTTTAGAGTCTCTTACCCTACTCGTCCCTTCATGAAGAATGAGGAGGGAGTTCCAAATTTGATATGCACTCTTACATGTGCATATCTTATTGAAATCCTCGGGCTCCAATGCGCATTGCAAGGCGTTCATTGCCTTGGCATTGCTTACCTCCGCGGCGATCTCCGCGGTAGTCCATTTCTCAAAGTCTTCTTCTTCGGGCTCGATGAATTCCTTCATTGTAGTCCTCCATAGAGACGCACTCCGGAGGAAGGTTTCCATCCGGCATTTCCAGTACCCGTAGTTGGTACCGTTGAAGAATGGAGGCCTCGTAGAGGAATGTCCTTCCATCACCGAAGATGCTCCTTCACGGTTTCTGAAGGTGTCATAGTTGGAAGGTGGACGCACGGTCTTGTTGTCGTTGGCAGACATAGCTAAGTATCTGGCTCTGATACCAAATGTAATGCCCTACCAGCTACTGCACAAGTACTAGAGGGGGGGGGGGGTGAATAGTACTTTAAAATAATAAGGAGTATAATTCCAAACTAAATTGCAAACAACTACCAAATCAATTTGCGGAAGCTTAAATTGAATGACAACAACAAAATTAACAATGCAAACAAATGATGTTAATGGGTTCGGATCCACCCAAGTCTCCCCGACTTGTTCCCGGTGATCCTACGTCCCAACCACCCGGATCCCCTCCGGATACTTAGGTTAGAAACCCTAACCCAAGATTTCCACTATGAATATCTTGTGAAAAACCTTCACAAGATCAAATCATACATGCAATAGCAAACGTGAATCCCACAACCCGGGATCACAACCTTCTCTCACAACCGAGAGAATCACAAAGCAATATTAAAGAGTTTAATATGAAATAAACAATCTTACCACAAAATCCTATACCTTGAGTTTTTCTTACCCAAAAGGTGAAATGAAGGATTTGAGGAAGATGAAGTCACCAAGACCTAGCACCAAGGAAATGACCAACAATCGGTGCCTAGGAATGATTTGGAGACTTGGATCAAGCAATAGCTTGAAGAGCTCACCAAGAACAAGCTTCTCTCAAAAAGGATTCTAGATCTAGAATGTGAGAGAATGAGTTTCTTGTGAGGAAGAGAGCTTTTGATTTGAGTGAGAATGGCTATCTCTTTTGATCTCAATGAATCTCTGAATGGAAGCTCTAACCTAGATAGAAATGACCTAGGTTCGTATTTATAGGGTCCCATAAAAACAAGTTAGGTCATTCACCAACGGATAGAAATCTGGGAGAATTAGTCGGTCAAAGAACAATCACTGACCGACTAGTTCATCAACTAGTCGGTCAGTCAAACAGCATGGACCGACTAAGTGAAGATCTGAGAAGAGATAGAATTTCAGACCTAGAAATCTAGTCGGTCCAAGAAGACTTTCTGACCGACTAGTTTCACAACTAGTCGGTCAGTCAGTGAACGTAGACCGACTAAGAGGCAAAATGAAATAGTCTGAATGCAAGTTGACTTAGTCGGTCCAAGAACAAAAGTTGACCGACTAGATTGTCAACTAGTCGGTCACCAAACGTTCTTAGACCGACTAACGATAAACAGTAGCTAAGGAGAAATTTAGTTTGAACAGTAAGTCACAACTAGTCGGTCAAAGAAGCATCACTGACCGACTAGTTCACAAACTAGTCGGTCGGTGAGTCAACGTAGACCGACTAACTGTAAACAGTAAAGTCCAAGAAATTAAGGAATCAAACTAGTCGGTCCAAGAAGAGTTGCCGACCGACTAGATCACCATCTAGTCGGTCAGTACTTGTTCTTGTACCAACTAACATGCACAATAAAGTCCGAATCGAAGCGCGATGCTTCGAGGAAGTTAGAATGAGCTTGTGCAAGGATCCTAGAGCTACGAAATGAGCGTAATGAAGATAGAAACGTAATATATACTCAAGGCTTAACATTCTATATATCGAAGCTAAAAGACTATAAATAAAACCTTAATAAACGGTCTTCGAGAGCTTCGATTGATTCTTCATAACTTCTAAAACGGCGCAAGAGCTTCAACGAAGCTTTAGGCATGAATACGAGCTTTGGGAAGTGTTGAGATGTCGCTTTAAATGTTCTCGTGAAACTGGCGACGATCTCCAATACTGCGCTCACAAATTGTTAGTTCATGGATTATTTATGTTTGCTCATCATCAAAACCAAATCCGGGGAGTCCAATATTCAACATTGTTTTATGTAGGCTATACATTCTTAAATGTTAAGTCTCATTACATGCCTCATGATAATTGGTATGATATACCGTGGGTTCTTTTTGATGAGCTCATGAAATGTGAACAGTAAGGCATGCTTGAACAATGATTGGAAACGTAGGTGAGCAATGTTAGATAATTTGATTTTATAGACATAGGTATATTAAGATACATATTATAAGAGAATTAGTATACCATTATAGATCAGTAAGTTATAAGTGTGCATAACGTGTTGATAATATATTAGAACATGATATTGTTATGTATCAGTACAACTTGTGTGAACCGTAGGCTATGCTAGGTTTTAACAAGTTTTTAACAAGACTTAACGTAAGGTGTTAATCCGTTGATACAAATTTACCATGTTCATCGTCACTCGCACTGGACTCCTTGATCGTGTGACTAGCAGCACGTCCTTTTAAGGCAAGTGAAACTTGCCAACTTGTGTTTAGGCCATGTTTTAGGCCATCCCTCGTTTTTAGCGTAAAAGAGACTAGGCGACGAAATGATAGTCGCCTAGAGGCAATTTCAAGATCTAGCTTGACAACGAAGCTAGATCTGATACCCTGCCATGTCATTCATACATTTTGCCTGTCACGTTTAATTTCCATATCTGTATGTATTTTATTTGTACTCTGTCATGCATGTCACGTTTAATTTCAATATCTGTACGCACTTTATTTGTAATCTTGTCGTGCCATGCATCCTAATATGTCATTCCATGCTCGAATGTTTGCTTTCGTAGCACACGCTACTTGTAGTTCCTTGTTGAGGCTAGGCACCTGCGTTGCAGGCACAATCCTATGCCAAGTACACTTCTTGGCTCGTGAACCAGAAGCGGGCTACATGTGTTGGTTAAAAGCCAATTCCCGATTACATGTGGAGGGGTAGGGTTAAGCGATCACTTGAGCTTAGGAGTTGGCCCGTACAGCCGCTTCAGCCAAAGGGCGTAAACTCTGTGCACGACGTGCTTACTTGTCTTGTAAATCCGTGTGAATGTTTTAGTAGCTTTGCTACCCTTGCCTTGTCATACTTGTTGCACTTTCTTACTTGTTGCATCCACGCCTTAAACTGCCATGTCATCGCATATTTTAGAACTGCTAGGCTGTTTCCCTTTATTTTAGTTTCCTTGCACAAGTCTCTTGTAGACTTGCTGACATGCGCCATCGTCTCTTTGGGTGACGCATGTTTGTTGCTGAGCCAGAGCCCGTTGCTAAGGACGAACAGGTTGCAGGTGTTGAGTTCGAGGACATTGGGGACCAGTCTTAGAGCTCTTTCTAGTTGATGTTGCTTTCTACTTGGTCGCTGTTAGGCTGTCGGTGCGTAGCACCTCTCTTTTCATATAGATGTTATGTATTATGTCGGCCATGCTTTAGGCCTCTTTTCAGAATCTTATACTTTTCTTTACGACTTGTCTCTGAATGTTTGGAAAAATCTGGATGTTATTGGTGGAGTTTTATTTCTGCTTTAAATTATTATTATCTTTGTTCCGATTCGTGGTTGCAAGGACCTGCCATTTGAAATTTTTTACAGACGCTTTACAAACTGTAGCATCACAGCTCCACGTCTAAGCGGACCTTCTCACGCCTCGCCTCCCGTTTATGGGAAGCGAGGCGTGACAAGGCTGCTCGGTCGAGCAGTGCGTTGCTCGTTCAGTTGCTCGGACCGAGCAGCTGTGCTGCTCGACCGAGCTTGACAGGGAATCGAAAATCTCCAAAATCCTCACTCTGCATGCATGGGCCAAGTCAGCTCAGCTCGGTCTGAGCAGAAGCTGACTCGGTCGCTGAATAGTTGCTCGAGCCGTGCACTGGATTGCTTCAGCTTTTGGGACGAAGGGCTGCTCGACCGATGTAACGGCCGGTAATTTTAGGTATGTGTGTGCTGGTATTTTACTTCCGATTGTCCGAGTGTTTTTATCCGTAGAGTCGACGCGAGCGCGTCTAAATTTTTCACCAAAGTTTAATAATTACTATAGTTATTTTAATTTACTAATTACCTTAGCTAATTTATTTTACTAATTACAAATTACGATTACTAATTTACTAATTACCAATTTTACTTTGGTTAATTAATTAGTTACTTAATTAGTTAGTTAATTAAATAGTTAATTAGTCAAATTTTTCCCCCTCACGTTTTTCCAATCCGAAACATCTCCCCAACCTGATACCTCCCCCAAATACATTCAGTTCATTCCATAACCTCCCCTCATTAATACTGAGTTTGATTTGTTCTAACACGCCTCTTCCACGTTCTAACACGTCTTTTCCACTTACAAAAAAAATTCTCCCTCGCCTTAATGAGAAACCTAATCTGTTGACAAATTGTCTCCCTGCCTCTCCCTACTTCAAGGATCATCCACCCCCTCCCCTGCAACGTTGATCAGCCCCCCACATAATTCAATCCTCCCATTCTTCATCATCTTCCCCCTTCATCACTGCCAAAATCAAACAAAACCACAACCCAGTTCCTTCATCCCAAAATCAGCCAAGCACAAACACAATCCACACCCAAATCAAAGAAACCCAAATCCAAAATCCTAACATCAATTTCAGATCAGAAAAACAAAATTGAGAGGGAGAAACAGAAAATCAAAATCCCAAAAATCTTCTCCCCTTCTTCTTCTTCATCCTCCTCCCCTTACGCTCGCAGCCCGCGCGCAGCCGCTAGCGCCGGCCCGCTGCCTCGAATCCCCCGATCCGGCCTCCCCGCGCCTCCGGCGCCCTCGCCTCGCGCCGCCAAGCCCCAGGCCCCCGTCGCCGAAGCCCCTCGCGCTGCGCCGCCCCCAAGCCCCGCTGACCTCCGCCGACCCCCGCCGGAAGCCGCCCGCGCCCCCCAGGCCGGCCACCCCCGACCCCGACTCGCGCCGCCCCCTTGGCCGCCATGCCCTAGCCTCCGTTGGCCGCCGTTCGTGCCCATCTGCAGGAAACGAAAAAAAAAAAAGAAGAGAAGAAGACAGAACGAAGGAGAGGAGAAAGAGACAGAGAGAGAGGGAGATAAAGAGAGAGGTAAAGAGTTTATATTATAAAGTTTTATAAAATTAATTTCTAAGTTATAAGTTATAACATTAATAACTTGATTAATAGGAAATAGTGCTGAGGTTTTTAGGCTAAAAATTTATAAGATTTCAAAGTTATTAACTAAATTATTTTAGTAAGTTAAGTTATTTATTTAACTAAGTTTAAGTTTTTCTTCTAAGTTTTTATATAAGTTAGTTTATACAAGTTATTTAGTTCTTTAATAAGCCTAAGTTTTGATATAAGTAACTGACTCATTTGTACCGTGTGAACCCAGGTATCGCTACCACTGATTGAAACACGCCTTTCGCTACAAGGCGAATCGGTAACTCATCGTACCCTAGCTTTGGGGTTTAAAAACAATATTGATGCATGCCAAAAGTAGTTTCTTTTCATTAGCAGAATGTTTCTCTTGAACAGTTAGATAAACTTGATAAATTGCACCGTACGTAAATTGAATTGGACTCTGTGACATGCTTAACTGTTAACCGGAAGATGTGATTGGAAAAGAATGGTGATTGACTTGTAAATTGTAAGTACGATAACCTGCACACACACTGGGTTTTGGGGTAACTTATAATGACGAGGGTACGGGAGCGACTAGTCCAGACTTTGTTGTCACTGTGCGGGTTCTAGCAACCCATAACAGTGCCGGTGACAACCATCACAGATCACAGATCACAGATTATTGCACAGTACTCAGAGAATTGGTTCGCCCGGGTAGCACCCGCGGCAAGAGTTGGCCTCTTGGTTGCTTATTGTACCCCGCATTATAAGTCACGTAGGCTCAGGCACAACTAAAAGTCTCGTAACTGGTCATTTTAAATATTGTTATTGCTGATAGAAGTAGACAGCTATGTTACTTTACTGCTCTATTGCTCGTACTTTACTTTTTAGTTTGCCATGTTAGTTTTGCCATGCTCATTTATTGTTTTAAATAACATGCTAAAGATACTTTGAGTTACGTCTGATCCTGGCGACCCTTCTTTTTGTGGTGGTCTCGCCAGATACAGCACAGGTTGAAGAAGTTGCACCAGGGACTGCAGACGCTGAGTTTGCTGTAGATTTTGACCAGGAGGACGCTGGTTACTAAGTGTGAGTGTGAGTGTGTTTGTTTTCATTATATGTATCTGAGTGGCTTGCTTGGTGTGTATTTGTATTCTCGAGTTATATTTCTTTTCATGTACGCTGCTGGTTTGTAATAAGGTTTCACCACTTTCATGTATGAGTATTTTGGCACATTTCTGCAACAGAGCCTGTATTGATCTCATCGGTGCCTAGCAGGACTTGTGCATTTCCAAATAGTAACGGGCCCCGAGAGCGGGTCGTTACAACCGAGCAGATGAACTGCTCGGTCCGAGCGATCCATATATCTGCCTCATCTTCTCATTTGTATCTGCTCGGTCCGAGCATTTGTACTGCTCGTCCGAGTAGCCTGGAAAATCATCTCCCGAGGTTGCTGAGCTGCTCTCTCTTCATGCTCTCTCTCCTCCACTCCTCTCAAGGATCCCAAAACATGGCGAACTCCTGTAGGGCTTCACCAATGAGCTCACGGGCATGTCGGATGTGTCCATACCCAAGTCGGGTCCCAAATCGCTCCAAAATCCCTGAAAACTCATAAAACACTATGAAACCCGAAATAACATCAGAAACGCGATATCGTAGGAAAATATGGGATTTTGGATGCGAAAATGGCACGGAATGCAATGTAATGATGATATGAAAATAGTGAAAAATATGGACACATCAAAATCCCCCAAGCTTACCTTTTACTCATCCTCGAGGAAGACGAATACTAGGTACGCCGGGAGGAAAACAAAAGAAAATAAGAAATAAAAATAGGAAGAGTGGAGAATGGAAGTGGATGGAGTATGCTAAGGATGTTCGGTCAGATCTCAGGCCTACATAGTATGTCACGATGCTCTGAATAGTAAACATACATGCTACTGGCAATTTCTAGTTTTACAGATCATATGTCTAGCATGCAGTACAAGCAAAAGATAGGGATATACTGAAATAATGCCATCAATTCATATCAATCTCATGCAATCCATAGAGTCTAGTATAGAAAAGTTGGCAATGCCGTTTTCAATCACAAATACACAAGGAGCATATAGAAATCACACAACATGCAATAGAGAATAGAAAAAAGTCATGCCATTCAGTTATTCATTTTGATTCCTGAAAAATCTTCAAAAACTAAAGCATTTCGTAAAGTTTAAGTATTATTAAATCTCCCCATCATGCACCGTCTCCACTCTAATGTCATGCTCACTCATGTGATCAGTTGGTTTACCCCCGAAGCTTAGCTTGAGGCGTCGCTTCTAAAAATAGGATATGGAATTTTTTTTCTTTTTCTTCCCTGTATAAATGATAGCTTCTAATGAAAAGATACAAAACAATTTTTATTCATTTTCTTTCTTTTTTCTTTTCTTTTTCACATATGAATATATACACACTCTCTTTTTTCCCCTTTTTCTTTTCTTTTCAATTAGAAGCTATACTTTTTCTTTTTGGGTTTGGGAAGTGAGATGCGGTAAAGATAGCTGTGGGGGTGTAACCAACTGATATATAGAGAAATAAATAGATATGTGGAGAAGGAAAATAATATATCTCTCGGTTCACTCATTAGAGGTGCACAACGGTTTGATAAAATAATACTCTAACTAAACTCATAAATAGCATGGATATTTTCATTCCTCTAGATGAATACTGAAAAAGCATGCAGTAATAGGCACAATGAAAGCAGGATGCAAACAGAAGTGAATAAGATAAAAACATATGCTCCAAGTGTTCTAGTGATGCGTGAACCTAGGTGCATTACCCAACATAGTGCATACTAGATACTAATTCATGCATTTGATTTTCAATTCATTTCAAGCATTAAATAGATAGATCAGCAAAATAAATACACGCATATAGATAGTAAAACTGAAATTTACCCTAATAGCATGTCAACAGATAGCATCGCGAATAACTACCAAGGCTACGGGGGATATCATCATGCGAACAGATAGCAAAATAAGTTTGAGCCATTATATCAAAATTAAATAAGTTGATTAAAAATACTCTATTTTGCTTTTTTTCAGTCACAACATGATAGTAACTTCGCAAACAGTGGCAATGCGCATATTCAAATGCCTACTTAAATGCCTATTCAAATGACTACTCAAATACCTACTCAAGATATTCCCAAATAATGCAAGTTACTGAATTGGGTAAAGTAGGTTGTTGCGGAAGAGACACTTGCATCAACTCATCCAATGCTTTGGTGCACCATGTTCCACTTGGAGAGAATGTTTGGAAGGTTTGGGTCGATGTGGCGTTGGAACCTCAACTCAATACTTGCAATAATTGGACAAAAAATTTGCAATGTGAGAATATAAACATGTGAAGAGAAGATAAAAATATCTACTCACAAAGAAATGATAAGATCACTATCACTACAACAAAAATGGTCTTTGCCAACTTTTTTAAAAAAGGTTGTAATAGGGGTCAGACAACTTTTTAACAAACGTTGTAATATGTGAATTTGTAATAGGGTCGGCTCATTAGACCACTTTTTCTGCTTGTTGTAAGCAAACGTTGTAATAGATGTATATTACAACTTTTTTAAACGTTGTGTAAACTTCTATTACAATGTTTATAAAAAGCTGTGTAAACTTTTATTACACCGTTTATAAAAGGTTGTGTAAAGCAATATTACAATTTTTTTAAAAGTTGTGTAAACTACTATTACAACTTTTATAAAAGGCTGTGAAAACTTCTATTACAACTTCTATTCCAACGCCACATCGACCCAAACCTTCCAAACATTCTCTAAGTGGAACATGGTGCACCAAAGCATTATGATCAGTTAATGCAAGTGTCCCTTCTGCAACAACCTTCTTTTCCCAATTCAGTAACTTGCATTTTTTGGGAATATCTTGAGTAGGCATTTGAGTAGGCATTTGAATATGCGCATTGCCACTGTTTGCGAAGTTACTATCATGTTGTGACTGAAACAAAGCAAACGAGAGGGTTTAATTTTGAGATAATGGCTCAAACTTACCTACATGAGACGTATTAGCACGAGGAGTTAATGGATCTGCCCCGACATTTGATCTTCCTGCCATAGTCTGTAAGAAGCATAATGTTAGATATGCACCTGGTAATTCCTAAGCATGTATTTTATTTTTATTGATTAATAAATAGTTAATTAAATTATAACCTACTGTCATGAATAAATCAGACAGCTCTTGTAATCTAATCGTCAAGCCAATAACTTGGTTTTCCAATGCACATACTTTCTTTGAATTACACATACGAACACCCAACTGAGATGGTGTAACCCCAAAACCTAGTTCTCTTACTCTTCCATTGCGTTCACGCCCGAATGGCTTCGTCACACCATCTTCACTTAACCGTACCGTTCCTTGAGAACTTTGAGGGCTGCTATGCTCTTTTATCTTAGTCTATAATTTGAAAAAGATCCAATTAGTAAAACCACTTTTCCAAGTGTTGTATCCAATATAAATTAACATAGTTCAATACACATCCTTGCTATGCACTCCGAAACATAAGAATTTGGTGGTTCTCCATTTTTCTTGGTGTGTCCTTTGCACCACAACTCGTCTCTGTCAATCTCCAACCCACTCTCCTTTTTCTGCAAAATAAGTATGAAATTAATAATGATATACATTATATCTGGGCATTTTGCAATTTTTATTTAAATTTCTTACCATGTCCTCTGCCAATCTTGCATACCACTTTCTACTCATGGTGTGAGGAATATTATTCGTCGCTCTAATGGCTTTGAATTTTTTGCTCTTCAACTACATATGAGAAATTGACATATTAAAAGTAGGTATAATACAAGAAAGAAAATTTATAGTTGTACTCTTTGAAACTTAAGTAACTACCTCAAACTCATCAGAGAGTTTCTTCTTGATAAAATCACTCCACTCTTTATCACTTTTTATATTATCGGGTCTTAGCATGACTAACTTGTTGGCACAATGAAGATCCAAGGATGCATCTCTGAAAGCTAAAACCAATCTTGATTTGGACTCTCTCCATAATGTGCCCATCATTTTAAGCAATAACGCCTTGTCCAGATCAACCAACTTGAATCTTGTCTGTACAACACAAGGTATACAATTAAAATTATATACGTTATATATACAACATATATAAGATTCATTTGAAAGAAAGAGATATTTAAAATAACTTGAATACATGTCCACAAGTCATCCTTCAATAGATCACCAATTTTCTTCCAACTCCTAATGTTACAAGGAACCATCTCCCTTGGTAAAGCACCAGCAAAAGATGACAAGAATGTTGAATTTGTATCTATAGGTTGCTCTTTATCATTGAATTCAACTTCAGCCCTTTCACTCGGTGTCAAAGATAATGATTTCATCATTGTTTTCCCCCTTTTATTCCTTTCTGGCAATTGCTCTTCTTGTTGAGAGGAATGATGGGAGGGATTGGATGAATTTGTGGGGAAAACAGAAATTTGGGGATTGTTAGGATGCCAGAGAGTGGTGACATGTGGGTGGAGGGGTGAATTATGGGGAATGATGGGAGGAGTGTTGGATTCCCCGTTCGAGATTCTAACACCACCATCCATCTCGTTAATAGTAAGAGCTACTTCAACAAGACATATACTCTTTGATCTTCTCTTCCCTTCCTTTGAGCTCTGGTAATTTAAATTTATATGTTATGCACAACGTGATATGATATCAATGGAGATACATCTACAGTGGAACAAACGTGAACTCAAATAATAGATATTATATAACCAACACATAATTACATCTGCTTGATTTCTCCCGTCCTTACCTATTGATACCACAAGTTCAATTTTCTTTTAAGTGATCTACATGGGAAAAAATATACATATGCAAATGAAATAGGTGGTATCAAATCACAATATAAAAAGAATGTATAAAATGATATAATAATGCTATCTTTTGATCGATGTTACAGTTAAGCTCAATAAAAACAAAAGTTGTAGCAATAAGCCATCGCAATCCTTCCTTATGTTACTTTCATTCCTGTTATCGACATCTCTCTCGTCCAGTAGTGACTCATCTAGTGGTTTACTAGTTGATTCTTCCTCGTCGTCATATTTAACCAATTCAAGTAAACCCTCTTGGGGGTGCTAAAACATACCAATTTGAAGACATACTTTCTCTAGAAAAGAACACTTGTACATCTTGTGTTGCTAAGATGAAAGGGTCGCTTGCAAATTGGTTTTGGAACTGGTGTAAGTTGACTAATGTGAATCCATCTTTAAGCTTAACTCCACGATCAATATTTGCCCAGTCACACTTAAATATAACAACTTGAAATAGTCGATAATCTAGCAAAAGAATTTCACGCAAGACCCCATAATAGACTACTTTCTCAATGGACCCGTCTACAAGAATAGTACTCGCCTCAATGGAAACACCACTATTTTGTGTCGACTTCTCACATTCTTTCGTATGAAAGCGTCGGCCATTAATAATATAGCCAGTATATGAAGTTACTTACAAGCTAGGCCCATAAGAAAGCCATTTTATTGTCTCGCTAACATTGGACTCATCCCTTTCAACCTTAACCTGTAAAAGTATATTATTATATGCATAATGACTTACAATGATAATATGTATTTCATATATCAAAATTAATCTTCTACGAAAATGAAGATATAACCCTTACAACTTTGTTTTCAAACCAATCACCAAAAGTCTCTAAATGCAGCATTGAAAGTTCCACATCATCTCTTAACAATCGAGGGTGCAAACGTTTCAGCTCCTTTGCGCATTCTATATACATTAATGTAGAAGTCAAAACACGAGTAAAATCTAATTCATACATACATATAATAAATGAGCTGAACTTATACTTACTCTATATAGGGCTCCACTTCCTCTGTATTAAACAACACATATCCCAACACATATTCATGTTCAGCATTTTTTACCTCCCGAGTAACTAAAATAGGTTTTCCTTTGGAAATAGGCCGCCCCTCGAGTATGGAATCACTTTGATGCACTTCATTCCAATTTTTTCTGTTCTCCAATTTTGGATCCCCTTTAAAATACCCACCACAATACTTCATGCATTCTTCAGCAACATAACGCTCAGCTATGCATCCTTCAGGTCGTGCATGATTTTTAACATACCCCTTCAGTGTTTGCATATACCTATAACCAAGAGTTAAACATAAATATTTTCTTAAGCGCATACATGATTGACTAATTTAAGTACCCCATAATAAATCTTACCTTCCAAATGGATACATCCAACGATATTGCACCGGCCCACAAGTTCTTGCTTCTCTCCCTAAATGCATCGTCAAGTGAATCATGATGTCAAAAAAGGAGGAAAGAATCTCTCCAGATCGCATAATGTTACTACGACCTGATTCTCCAAAACTTCTAATTTATCTCTATCAAGCACTCTTTGGCATATGTCATTATAAAACAAACATAGTCGTAGTAGTGCATTCCTTGTCCCTACTGGTAGAAGTCCTCTCAATGCTACAGACAACAGTTGTTGCATCAAAACATGATAATCATGGGACTTGAGACTTGAAATCTTGTATTCTTTTGCAAAACAACTCCTAATATTTGAGCTATATCCGTCAGGTACCTTCCAATTCCTCATTATATTGTAAAATATCTCTTTCTCTTGATCGGTTAAGGTGCATGACACGGCTGGAAGTAATACTTTACTTCCCATGTCTATGGGATACAATTTCTTCCTGATACACATTGCTTCCAAATCTTTGCGTGAATTAATTCCATCTTTTGATTTTCCTTTGATATCGAGCAACGTACCAAGAATACTCTCACCCACATTTTTCTCCACGTGCATTACATCCAAATTGTGACGTACATGGAGTGACTAAGAAAATCATAAAAACACATAATTAGACATTATCTAATTTACGAGGTATTATTTACTAGACATGGATAGAAAAGAAATAAAAAATTTATTTCTAGCTAACTTACCTCCCAATAAGACATATCAAAGAAAATGGACTTCTTCCACATTTAAGTTCCTTTTTTCCTTTCCCATCTCCCCTTTTCCTTTCCTTGTGCCTTTCCTTTCTCTTTTTCCTTCTTGTGTTTCTTTCTCCACTAATTACAAATAACATTGACATCTTCGAGGACTTGAAAACCTGTTTGTATTGGAGGACTTTGTTTGCTCTCTATGGTCCCATCAAACAAGTTTTTCTGTTTACTATATTCATGATTAGGCGCAAGGAATCGCCTGTGGCCTAAGTATGCACATTTCTTATTGAATGGTAGCCATATTGAGCAGGTATGAACACCACAGACAGGGCATGCTTTCTTACCCTTTATAGTGCATCCTGCTAAATTACCATAAGCTGGAAAATTATTGATGGTCCACATCAAAATAGCCTTCATTTTGAACTCGCTACGACTATAGGCATCACACACATTTACCCCTTTAACCCATAATTTTTTCAAATCATCAATAAGTGGCTCTAAATATGAAGCGATATCATTTCCGGGTTGGCGTGGACCAGGAATTAACAACATAACATCATATTATCTTTGTGCATACGTAGCCACTACGAAAAGTTGTAAGCAATAAGCATCACTGGCCAACAACTATATCTGGAGTTCCATTCACCAAAGGGATTAAATCCATCAGTTGCAAGGCCAAGCCTTAAATTTTGTGGGTCACGGCAAACTTAGGATACATTCTATCAATTGTGGCACATTGAGAAGAATCTGCTGGATGTCGCAATTTATTATCCTCGCTCTTATGATTGTAATGCCATCTTAGTTGTGCTGCTGTTTCTGGGTCCCTAAACATTCCATTCACCAAAGGAATTAAATCCATCAGTTGCAAGGCCAAGCCTTAAATTTTGTGGGTCAGCGGCAAACTCAGGATACATTCTATCAATTGTGGCCCATTGAGAAGAATCTGCTGGATGTCGCAATTTATTATCCTCGCTCTTATGATTGTAATGCCATCTTAGTTGTGCTGCTGTTTCTGGGTCCCTAAACATTCTTTTCAGCCTTGGTATGATGGAAAAGTATCTAGCAACCTTTACATGTATTTTTGTCTGCTTTTCATCCTCCTTTGCCTTGTTCCCTTTCCAACAAAACTTGCCGCATTAAGGGCAAAAGTCACTATGTGCATTATCTATTGTAAATAGACAACAATCATTTGCACATGCATGTATCCGCGTATAGCCTAAACCAAATATTTTAAGCAACTTCTTTGTTGCATATGTTGAATGAGGAAGTGTGTTTTCCTTGGGAAACATATCATTCAGAAGTTTAAGAAGTTCTGTAAATGATGTGTCAGATGTACCATTCCGAGCTTTGTGTTTATACAAAGGAATTGTTGCCGACAACTTTGTGTAGCTTTCACAACCAGGGTATAAGGGAATTTCAACATCTTTCAACATTTCCTTAACCCCTTCCTCATGTCTCCCATTTGTATGATCTTCAATCTCATCATCACCAATTTGTGCATCTAACAACATCATATATGTATCCTTCACTTCAACAGCTTTATTTTATGAAGGACGTGCTTCCTCATGAAAAATCCATACATCATATGTTGGATCAATTCCAAAACAAATCAAGTGTGACACACCATTCCTAGGCGAAAGGCAGACAAGGTTCCTACATTTACAGCAAGGGCACCTAATTTTTTCTGGCTTCCCCTCTTTCTGCATGCCTGAATATAAAATTTAGGTTCCTACATTTACAGCAAGGGCACCTAATTTTTTCTGGATTCCCCTCTTTCTGCATGCATGAATATAAAATTTCGAGCGGCTTGCTTATAGTCTTCTGTCATTCTAGAAAAAACATAAATGTATTAATAATCATACCCTAGTGGTTATAACTATGAACTAATAAACTAAATTTACAAAACCTTGTTAGGTTGATCCATTCTTTGTCCATCGTGATAAAAGCCCTCTTATGGTTGAACCTAAGGGGAAAACATCTTGCACAAGTTCTAAGGATGTCATTATAATAGAGCCACACTAGATGTAATATGTAAATAATGAATGAAGAAAAATATTGTGAAAAGCAGCCATAAAGAACAATTAAATTAAATCTTTATTACATATGATAAAAACACATGCTAGCCAAACTACTACTCAAACTACATGATCCAATGCAATGACAGCCAGAAAATCATGCATTATTTCCACTTAATCAAACTTCAAAATTCAACTAGAAGTTATTTAAAAAGGCTCCACAGCCCTATGATACACACCTGACATAATCATCATATATAATGTTGATCAACCAAGAAGAATGCAATAGAAGGATGGACAATGAACGTGGAAGTTCTCATAGAGATCATATATCATGAGGATAATGTATAATGAGGATCAACCAAGTTACCATAATTCACGAGGGATAGGCTTGACAAACTATCTTCATAAAGTATTATTTTGCATAATCAGAAAAAACTACACTGGACGTAGCAGCACAACATGTTCTACAATCCGTTTGCTCTTATAAACATGCGCTATAAATTATCTAGCACAATATTAGCATCATACCTATATTTATATTAATATCAATAACAATAATATTGATATGAGCATCATGTACAAGTCAAAGAAGAACCTTCTACATCCCACAATTTTCAACAAACCCACTCGAAAAACATATCGTGCTAATAAATCCAAACATTGAGCAACATGATAAAAGGATAACAAATTAAATAAATCCTAACAAGCAGTGGATTGCTGATCTTATTAAAAACTGAACCATTCGGAGTAAAATAGATACAACAAACTAACATGTAAAATATGACTTCAATAAATCCAAATAGCAAGCAGTGAGATGCTAATCTCATAGAAAAAGTTAACCATTCAAATATCAGACTGCAGGTTAAAAATGAAGACCTTTGTGATTAACGAGCAACTGCAACAACATACGAAGAAATCGAAGGCTATGCCATAATGATGCATGAATTTGTTGGCTCAAATCATGCCTTCACTTATCATCGACATATTGTAATGCCCCAAGATCACAGCTCATTTTCAATCCCAATCAGCCACATGATCACAATATTCCAAAACTATGTCTCAATAGAAAAGAGAGACGAGAGTTTTGGAGATTTCATTTAGATCATATGATCACAATATTCCAAAACTATGATAGTATGATATGCATGTGAACAGAAGAAGACCACATTCAAGCATTGAGCACAATTAATGAATGCGTGTGAACAGAAAAATAATCGAAACCCCCGAAAATTTTGCATGCAAGACCCTTAAACCGTAACCATGAAATTTAGAGAGAGAGGAAGAAGAAAAAGAAGTCTTACCCTCCTTTACCTGCGTAAAGTCTCGTGGGTTGAGGACAAGGCAAGAGGGGAAGCCCTAATTCCCCAAATCAAACGAACCAAGGCAAGAGCGAAAGCCCTAATTCTCCAAATGAATCGCACATCGGGGCTGTGGGAACGTGGCGAGGGCGAGAGGGAGAGATCCATCGGAGATCCGATGGAGATAAGAGCAATTCGTCGGATCGACCGCCCCTCGATCCGACGGAGGTCGCACGAGATCAAGAGGGAGACTCGACTCGTAGGGGGGGTCTCAGATGGAGACCGCAAGGTCGAGAGCAAGCCGTCGGATCGAATCGAACGAATGGAAAACAGTTGATCGCAAGGTCAAGAGCAAGCACAAGTCGATGGAGATAAGAGCAGGCCGTCGGATCGCAAGGTCCAGTGCAATCGACAGCCCCTCGATTTAGGATGAAAAGATCGAACGACCAGACATTTCCATTCGCATGAGCACCGTGCGAATCCCATTTTCTGCAGGGTAATTATATGGTTTTGGTGGTTGAATTTCGTTGATGGCAAGATTATCATCTTGGAAACAATTTCTTTCAACTGGTTTATGCAATTTTCTATTAGAGCAGATTGGGCTAGTCTGTGATGTGTAGCAGCCTGCGTCTTTGGGGTTGCATGTGATTGTTTCAAGTCTATTGATGTTTTTGGAACATATTAAAGCAGCTCACCGAATACCGCCATATATATATATATATACAACTTTCATTGAAAAATAGTTGTAATAAATTTTTTACAACTTTAATGAATAAAAAAGTTGTAGTGTCAAAATTAACATTTATAACTATTCACCAAAAAAGTTGTAATAACCATTTTTACAACTATCCAAGAAAACAAGTTGTAATAAACATTTTTTACAACTTTCATGGAAAAAAGTGGTGGTGTCAAAATTAACATTTACAACTATTTACAAAAAAGTTGTAATAACCATTTTTACAACTATCCACACAAAAAAGTTGTAATAACCATTTTTACAACGTTCAACAAAAAAATTTGTGGTAAACATTTATTACGACTACCAAAATAAAAACGTTGTCTCATGAAAGTTGTAAATGACTAGTTTTGTTGTTGTGAATGAATGAGATTTCTGCTGCGTCATCAATCCATTTGATCAGATTTCATTGAATCTAGCCACGTTAGCGATGGCGCCTGCTAAATTTTTGTTCTTTTAAATTGTGAAGTGAAATATTATGTCCCAAAGTTTTGGAGGGAGAAATAATTTTTGGGGAAACAAAGATTTTAAATGAATTGTGTCCGAGGGCACATGTTATGACTATATATATATATTTGATGACTTTTTTGAATCTTTGTTCTACGTGGCAACCAAATGCCACGAAAATATGACTAGGACAAACTTTGTTGATGACTAGGACAGAACCTCAAGCCACCTTAACCTGACTAAGACAAGGCTTAAGAGAAGGGTTTGAAATGTATTTGGGGGAAAGGATTTGAATCTTTGGGGGAAACTATATGGGGGGATATTTGGCTGGAAAACAAAAGTGGGGGGGGGGCTAAAATTTTTGGGAGAACTAAAATTTTTGGTGGAACTAATTCTTTGATGCGAACTAATTTTTGAGTGGACCTAAAATTGTGGGGGGACTAAAGTTTTGGGAGAACTAAATAAGAATTATTACTATTTACTTATCATTGTTTATTTAAAATTAGGGGATCTTTGTTCCGATGCATCAAATAAATTAAGGCATCTAAGATTTTGAGAGGGAATATTTTAAATGAACTGTGACCTTACGACATGGGTAATGATCTAAATTTCGTGGGGAACTAAAATTTTGAGGGGCCTAAATTCTCTAGGGGAATTAAATTTTTGGGGAACTAAAATTATTGAGGGAATTAAATAACAATTATTGTGCTTTAATTTTTGGGAGAGCAAAGATTTTGAGGGGATATCTTATATGAACCGTGTCCTATGAGCATGGGTTATGACTAGTCTATTATACAATTGAGGAGGTTGTCCCATGTGGCATGTTTGTCCCATGTGGCCATGTCACATCGCCACATGGGACAACCTCCTCCACATCACCCTTCACATCACCCAAAAAACACCCACAAAAAGAACCCAAAAACACACCCAAGTTCAATCAACACCCAAAAACTTGGTGGGTCCCATTAGGGGGTGGGGTTTTGGGCTGTGTTTAGGGGTCCTTTGACCCCCGACGATACCGATACATCCACCCACAGTTTTCACTTTCAGTTGCACGCGTGCACTGCATCCTGTTCGTGGATTTTTTGTGCGCCGTGCACTATGTGCACGGGTTATTTCTAGTATGTATAGATACATGCATATATATGTATGTATACATACATATATATATAGGTATATGTATACATGTATACATAGATGTATACATGTATACATACATATATATATATATATATATATATATATATACACACATACATACATATATATGTGTGTGTGTGTATGTATGTGTGTATACATGTATGTATGTCTGTATACATGTATGTATGTATGTCTGTATACATGTATACATATACATGTATGTATACATGTACATACATACATACATACATGTACACACACACACACATATAGACACGATGGTCTTATAAATTATGGGTTGTATTTGTACTGAGAAGAATGGCTGCAACGTGCTTCCTTGTGTCCTAACAAAGCATCCAAGTTTGCCTTGCTATTTCATATCACTTTATAGTATTTAATCTCATCTTTGAGATTAACCATCATTAACATGGTTGGGCAAATGCATTTTTTAATAAAAGTACACATATAAGACCAGCAACAGAATGCACATATCATTTTACTTAAGCAGATAACTCATAAATTAAAGAAATATGATTCTGAGCATCTAAAATTTATGATTACCAAATTGAATTATTATAATAAAAATATTGTAATAATTAACATTCTTGTCAAGTAGATAGGACATCAAATTAGGCACGTACCTTTAGAACTTGAAGAAGAACATCTTATTTGTTTTCACCCAGGATAATTAACATTCTTTGCATTATCATTATTTTCACCCAGGATAAACAAAATTCCTAGTCACACCACAGCAATTAAGTACTTCAACTCAACACAATCATTTACTGACATGCACTTTATTAATATAGTTGGGCATGCCAGAAAGTAAACTGCAAGGCCAGCTCCGGCACCACAAACAGCTTGCTGCTTTGCTGAGAGAGTAGCACTGGGTTCAGACCTTAACAATGACTCCATCTGCCCCCCCTTACAGTGAGGAGAAGAGCGTTGAAGGCGGCAGCAACAGTAGCAACAGCAATTTCCTTACAGCATCCATTGCCCCAGAGTACTTGGGAATCTGTCCATTAAGCGGGGAAGGCTGGCAGCGCCGCTCCTCCAATCCTTCCGGTAGTCAGATCTTTAGCCATGGCTATCATCTGTGACATCCAAAATTGATGCGTAAATTCTGTACTTCTTCATACAATGAACTGAAGTGGCAATGGAAAGCTTGGTACATAGCAAATAATGATGAATGCAACGTTCAATAATGGTATATGATCTATCAACATGTTTGCAATAAAACGGAAATATCTATGCAAGTGGTGCATAATTATAATAGTCAAGCTTAAAGCCTAAAACACCAAACTTATCATGTATGTTCAAATTCTATTGAAATTAACACACAACGTTTTGTGCCACATTGGCAGCATAGTGGAAGCTGAAAACAGGCATCAACATGAATCAAATTAAAGGTTTTTTTTTCAAAAAATCTGCATGAGCAGAAAAAAATCAAACAAAATTGATTAAAAATGGGATTCGGGGGAAATGTTTTCAACCATGCTTTTTTACTTCATTCTTAAAGTGGGACATGATCAGATGTATACTGACAAAAAAAAAAAATCAAGCAATCTAATGGACTTAAAATGCAGAGTCAAAACCTTATTTCCTACGTAATATTAACATATCTTGGATTAATTAATTCATGGGTATCATGAACTATGCCAAGGGATCTCTAACTTAACGAGATGTTTGGCTATGTAGGTGTAATGAACTGTATCGATTAAGCTCCTATTAACAAAATTTGTGACATGAAGTAAAAAAACATCTGATATAATTGTTAGGGAGTGTATGCCCTTGAGACAATTACTGGAATTGTAATAGACATTTCATTCGAAATGATAGCAAGCTATTTGGTAATCTTTACATCCTCTATGTCACACATATGGTTGTGGTTGTGTTATATGATGCATGGATAAAGTCCCATGACTTATGCAAGTAACATTGCGATTATAATGAGATCATGATAATGAGGCCAATGTGTCAACTGAACATATGTCTAGAAATGTTCCTGGTCAGAGAAATATCGATACGAAACATTGATATTCCGGTTAGACCAGCGTGCATTGATCCATACCATCGGATGGCAGTGACTGACCTCATAGCCACTCGGTTTGGAGACATCAGTAGATGATGCACATGTGCTTGTTAGAGAACAAGTTCACAGAAAGACTCGCCAGAGATGCTTCTGTATGGGTATAATACCTTAAATGTCAACAGACGATCTCAAGTGACAATAGGTGCTATATAGTCCTTACGACTGGAGCTGCGCTAAAGGACTTTACATGTGGAAGATCACACTTTGGCCTTTACCGAACATTGGCATTACAATTGATGCGTAGGTACATTCTTGGTATAGTTGGAAGCATGCGAAGAAGTGGCCATGTAACGCCCCAGACATGGGTGCCATCACACTCACAATAATTTTGCAGGTCTTACAGTTACCCGTGAAGTCGATATAGTAATAAACAGGAAAATATTTATAAAAAGAAAGGAAATACTCATTTTATTTCATCATTCAAAGGAATTACATTGTCTAAAGTAGAAAGAAACTACATCGCGCAACTAAAAATAGTAATGGAAGAAAATAACCACAAAAGAAAGATAAAAACTCTCATATAAACTCAAAAGCTCAGAAGTCAGTGTCCTTGACTGGGAACTCAGACTCCTCGTATTGCGGAACCTCATCTTCAAGCGGTTCGTCACCTGATGGAATTAAACCACCATTAATAAAGTAGATTGAATCCATACTAAACCGTTAATTAATTTATTTTACAGGGATTAATATGTGCAATGGAACTGTAAAGGAAGTACTGACCTGGCACAATTTTGGTAGTAGTGATGGTCTAGCAACTAACCAAAAGACTAGTGACGTGACTCATAAGAGGAGAGCACGATGTACAACGTGAAGTCCACCTTGGACCACGAGGCGCTACCATGGGCCGAATGTAAAGATCAAATATAGCAAGAACTCAGAATCCATAAAAAGACATCCTCCCAGATAGGGGCCATACGCATGGCTTCAATCACTCCTGCACTCTCTCAATTATAAGTTATCCAAAACTTGTGATGTCAGGTGTAGTTGTTCTAATTCTAGGGTGTCAGTTATCATCTTCATGTCTTGAATCCACTAGCTTAATAATTAGAGAGTTATGCATAAACCATGTTCAGGATGACATTTCGTGTACACGTAACAGGTGTCCCAATATCATTTTATAATTACATTGCATAACTTCTAATCATATAATTTAGGATGATCAACAAAAACTTCCAATCTTTCACATGTCTAGTCTCATATGGAGAATCGTAACTTTTAGCAATTAAAGATAACAATGTCAGAAACACATTTATAGCACATGATTTATAAGTAATAAAGGAAAACGACGGAAAGAAAAAAAGTGATGGAAAAGACTAAATGGATCACTTTCATGTTTAACACTGAATGTGTTGTGATTTACCTGCCTAGAGGGTTGTTCAGACCAACGATTGCATACCGAAGGAATACCATTTTAGGACCGAAATAGTTTAATTGCTAGTACAATAAAAACATCCATGTTTCATCGTGCAACTGGTCATTAAAACAAAACAGAATCACTAATAAGAATGCCCCAACTAAACTGGACGAGCAAGCAAGATGAACAACCATGCATGCAGTCAAACAAATCAACATCAAGCAAAAAGGACCAAACAATCAAGCAACACATCTCAAAAACAGCAAGCACACGGTCCCAAATCAAACATGCAACGAGACCTAATTTCCATATGCAACAGACTCATTTTCAGCATGCAACAACACTCACAACAGCAGGCATCAACACTCAGAACAACAGGCAGAAACTAAAACTACAGTACAGGAAACCGAAACAGGATAATCATGCAGTTATGTTGAAATAAACAAACAAATTGAACATGTCATATGGCCGAAAACTGAAGTAGTTAGCTACCCTAGTCGTTCCTTCCCCTCGGCAGCCGACCACATGTAAAAAATCAATGCAAGGTTGTAAAACGAAATCAGCGAACAACGGCTAAAACGCCGTAAACCTAGACTAGGTTCCAAATCAATTCATCGGAGGAATAGTTCCTCTCTAGAAATTGTATGAATCATCACATCCATATCCGAAAATAAACAATTAAAAGTTCAATAGGAATTCAAATATACCTGCACCGAAGTTTGCGAGGGGAAAAATAGAAATCCGAAAGCCCTAGAGTAAGATCCGACACCCCAGGAGCAAAATCCGAAAATCACAGAGCAACACTGAAACCACATGAGCAAGATCTGAAAATCCCAGAGCAACACAAACTCCAGGAGCAAGATCTGAAAATCCCAGAGCTACACCGAAACCGAAAGATTTTGAAGCGAGAAAGTAATTTTCGCATAAAGAAAAACCCTAGAATCATCTTGTCCACTCTCGCAGAGCTTATAAAATTTATACCGCAAGCGCACGGTGTCAGTTGTAGCGCTAACGGGTCGAACACAGGGATGCGTTTGCTGAGTACCGATTTTTGGGTCTTTGTTCGAAAGCTACGCTATCGAATGGTGATCGAGTGAGAGACTAAAAAGTGTGAAGTCCAGGGATAAAAGCTCTAGGGCTTAGGGTTTCCCCGTTATTGAACTAAGGTTAAGGTTGGATTGATAGATGACCCGATTGTTGGGTTCATTGGGACTCAGGAGAGGTCATCTAACCTAAGGGCGTTCGCCTACCCCCCACTCTCGTGGTGCATGATAGGGTATTCCCTTATGTTATCTCCTATCCCCCGCTCTTGCGATGCAATGATAGGCCTATCCTAATCTGTACTGATGTCAACTCTCGCCGATAAATCGGTATACGTCAAGCGCATTACGCTCAACGAATGTCCCCAATCTTCCTCCTGACCAAAGTGGCATTCGGGGATTGGACCTATATTAGGAGGGCTCTAATCAGTGCACAACTCTCGTCGGTCACACCAATAGTATGGATACTCGGAGGGATAAAAGCCCCGGATTGTTCCGGACTCTCGTCGGTGGCCAATCCGATCGCCCAAAAAGGAGGGGATCGAATCTACGACAATAATTAGCATCCCAATATATCCTATCTTCTCAATTAACCCAGCAATTAATCAAAAGTTCATCCAACTCATAGCCATAATCCAATGGAATTCAACCCATTGCTCTAAATCTACTCACTAACCATTGCAATAGAGATGATTTCTAACATTGGGTAAGCAATGAAACCCATGGATTCAAGAAATAAACACAAGAGATAGCAAATAGACAATAGCAATAACAAAGGGATAGTTTCTATTAAGAAAATCTAATCTATTATAATATGAAACTAATTAAAACAACTAAGATTGCAGAATAAAAGAGTTAGAAAACCCTTACAAAACTCCAAAACTCCCAAAAATGGCTAAAACAGAAGATGGATTCGCTCAAGGAAGAAGAAGAGCTTTTATGCATTCCCAAAAACCAAAAGCCCCCCAACTACTCCCTGGCGGCGCATAGTCCTGTGTAGAAACCCTATTCGATGTGACCGAATCGAAAATGGCGTCGCCTCAGTGCAAAAATCGGGGGCGCAGAGGCTACAGCGAAGCGGTCACGTCGCTAAGGACGCGGTCACATCGAATCATGCTTCGAAGTCCGCGTTGACATCTAAATGGTCACGTAGAGCGACCGTTTGGTCTTTGGTTCTTCAGGATTACACTGCAGCATCATCTGTCGTCACGTGGGCCGTGTCGATTGCATATCTTCAAATCTTATCCTCAGCGACGCGGTCGTTTGGAGATCTTTCATGTGCTGCGTGGAGTTGGGTTCTAGAGCCTGTTGACGCGGTCATTTGGTGCATGTCTGTGCGGCCGCTTGGAATTGAGTTCTGCTCCAATGTGTTGTGATCACATGGCAGCGTCGATTCGACGCGGCCGAGTGTATCGCACTGCTTCTTTACTTTCCCCCTTTTGCACACGTGGAGCTCCCGGCTCCGCTCCTTTTGCCATTTCACGCCATAATCACGTCATATGGTATCTAATCAGCATATTTATATCCTGCAAATCACAGAAGGGACCATAAAAGCAAAATAGGAAACAAAAATGGGGAAAACGTGGGAAAACGTGGGAAAACGTGGGAAAACAGGGGAAACCAGAGAAATAAACGATGTAAAATGTGTATGAAAAAAGGGAGAAAAATTATATACAATAAACACTCATCAAAATCCCCCAAGCTAAACTCTTCCTTGTCCTTAAGGAAGACAAGATCGAGCGTTGTTTGGAGGAATGCAATCAAACATGCAAATGATGACATGAACTTCGAGAGTTTTCAAAAATCGAGTTTATATACGTGGGCAAAATGAAAATTTGAATTCATGAAACTTAGAAGCTCAAATTTATTTCTGTCGACGAGAGTATACTCCTAGGACGTCGTCTCTAACCCAAATCGCCAAGTAATATACTAGACGATGGCCACACTCAAATCCTAAGACATTTCCTCTAACCCATCCTTACATCGAAGAAATATGAATCTAATCTATGCAATGGTCGAAGAGGGGATAAGTATGGGGTAATGGGGGTATAAATCGTTCGAAGAAGTGGCGCTCATGACACATCAAACTTCCTAGATTCTTGAGATTGCTAAGCTTTATTCATGCTTTCTGATATATAGATATAACACACACACGTATATATACAAATTTTTTTCTTTCCCTTTTTTCTTTCTTTTTTATTTCTTTGGGATCTATGATTGGTTGTGCAATGAGTGTTGGATCGGTGACTCCCAGATCAGACGATATTATGGCACCGGGCCCAGAATGACCCCTTAGACCTACCAACTCAAACCAAATAGGATTCTTATTCGTATGCACTCCCCCAAGCTAGACCTTTTGATGTGAGGCCCCGACGATTCCTATCGTGGGGATCCGGTTACTTAGCGTCGCTGGGGGAACAATGCATAAATTTTTTCTATTCACAATTTTTGTTTGTGGAAAGCATGAGTGAGGCTAAGTAAAATCAATCCTTAGTACTAGGTGATGTGAAGTTATCCAAGTTTCAAGGGATTATAAACCATTATACACAACTATCGGCTCTACGGTCCATGCATAGGATGGGTTCCTAAGTATTAACCTAGGTCGGTTCAAGTAATCCTATCTTAGAGATAACGAGGACAGCCAAAGCTAGGATATTACGAGGGATTTAAAGTTAGGGGCAGGTCCCACTCATACACTCAAACCGATATCGTGGAAATCACGCGTGAAAGTTCGGAAAAGAATTTCAACTCGAGATTCCACGCATATAAAGACTCGTTTTCGAAAAATTCTCGAAGTAAATGCGAATGTAGATATTTTTGGAGTTTTTGATTTTTTTTTCATTTTTGGCTTTTTGAGTGCAAATAAGGAATATAAACATGATGTAATATGAAAAAGAAAAGAAAATTGAAAAACGAGATGAAAACAAAAAATAACAGTAAAAACAAGAAAATAAAAAAGAAGACAGAGAAAAAAATAGAAAATCAGCACAAAAACGCTCTTTCCCCATGCTAAACCAAGCGTTGTCCTCAACGCAAAGAAAACATAGAAAAAACATCGTGAGGACAAAGAAAGAATGAGGGGAAGGAGATCCAGGCGCATCTCCCCCAAGCTAAATAAAAACATGCAAAAAACGAAATGCGAGTGTGTGATACGTGGGATATGTGGTGAGAGGGAGTGCAAAATGAGGTCCATCATGCAGAGCCACCGTCAGGTGGTGGCTGGGTGGGTGGAGTGGGTGGAGTAGATGGAGCTGCTAAATCTGCTGTTGCTGTGTCAGTGTGGGGATGTGGATGGGGTGGAATGAACTAACTCAGACTTGAGTGGTGGAGGTAGAGGTAGAGGTGTAGATGGAGATGAGTCCTCTGTGGACGAGGAGAGGATGACTATGGTATCCTCAGGTGGTGCGAATGTGTAAGGAGGTGTGGAAGCATGTGTAGGAGATGTGATATGTGTGGCTGGAGCGGGAGAAGGTGGTGCTCCAGAGGTGGGTATGTCAGTGGCCTCTGTGGCATGTGGTAATAAAATGGGTGAAACCACGGGGTCGGGGTGAGGTGAGGGTGGAGGAGTAGTCACACTCTTGGCCTGTGGGGATAGGGGTGGGGAAGGAATGGGTATGATGCGTGGTGTGGTGGGAGTATTGTCCATATGCACCTGAGATGGCTGGGATGGAATGGAGATGTGTATTGAGGTGGTGTCCACATGAGGAGTATATGAGGATGGGTCCATTGGAGTCTGAGACGGATGGGATGGTTGATATGTCTGAGGTTGGATACGGATAGGTAAGAGATGAGATGCAGCGGCAGGGTAAGGGCCCTGACTAAAATGATACTGGTAGACCTGGTCGAACTGTGACTGGAGGATCACGACAGCCAAAGTGAGGCTGTCAATCGACGTCCTAAACTCAGAGAGGATGGCTCTGAACTTAGCCAGGGTGGTGACAGTGAAAGACCTGAAAGCTCTAAACTCCTCCAATCAAGTCATATGCTCGGAATCGAAAAGTGGTGGGGGGAGGAGCGCTTCTGCTACCCTCGACGTGGTGTCAAGATCTCATATACTAGCAGAGTAGGGGCCTGACATTGAGACTGGAAATGAATGCAGATGGGATATAGGGTCCTGGATATGCTGGGGCTGGACCTGTGGCTGGGTAGGGTCAGGATGGGGCTGTACATATGGTATTTAAGCTGCCTGGGCTAGATCGGGATCAGTTGGGAAGATCCACTGCATGGAAGTGCCGGGCCCGAAGCGTACAAGATTCGAGAGACGGGTATAAGGGGTGGAATTGGGCATATGAAGCTAAAAATATCTCTCGTGCTCAAAAGCTCTGATCATATGCATATTCGTGAGCACCGAGAGATCGAGAGAAGTGCGGCTTGGGACAGGAGTTTTGGAGTTAGGGATCTTGAGGTTCATGGGAGGAAGCTGGGCTATGATTGTAATAAAACTGCTGCAGCAGATACGTGAGCTGGGGCTGGTGAGGGTGCAGAGAAATCTGTTGTGCAGCCAGGATCCGACGTGAAGGATATAGTGTGGAACAGTGGAGGTGCCCTCACGGAGGACATGAGGCTGGGTAGCACACCAGAGGAAGAAGATCTCATCTTATGAGACCTGGTCAGTCTCATATCGACAGAAAAGAGAGTTCACTATGATGCAGTGTATGATACGGAGGCCAGGGTGGATGATGCAAGACGCCTTTGCCTGTGTGATGGGAAATGGTGAAAGACCATTGATCCTCAACCAAAAGACATTGGCATCATACTCCGGATGATACATGTAATTGTGGTTGTGGGCTTTAGGCTCTAGTGCACGAGGCCACTTAAATATGGGGTTAATGGAATCGATGGACATGCCGTATTCTTTGTTCATATTACGAAATGAGAACCCTGATGGATAGGCTTTGAATGTGCAGAGAAACTCTAAAGTAAGCCTCCGATAAGCCCTAGCCTCACACACAAGGAATTCCTCCCATCCGATGTTCCAAAAGAGGGTGCCGACGACGTCTAAGAGACCCAGTGCAGAAAGAGCGGTGACGATCGGAAATTTAGTCGGCACTATGGGTCTGGTGTTAAGGGATAAGAATTTACTTCGTTGATTCTCGTCAACGAAGTTAATTCCTAGTGTGTCAACCTGAGGGGGAGGTAGAGGTGCATCTCCCCTCTCAATGGCAGCTTGGGCTAGGGCAATATTAGCTTGTAAATTTTGAGTCTTACGGAGGCATTGCGTGAAGAAGTGAGTGATGAAAAGTGTGTGGAGTGAAGTGTGTGCCGACTCACTCAAATTTTGGGCGATTTCAGCGAAAAATGCGAGAATGCAATGGGCTATGGAAAGAAGTTACCAAAGTTGGAGCTCCTCACTGAAATCGATCTTCTCAATGCCTAGAGATGGCTCCCCCAACCTGTTCTTGAGCTGGAAATTGAACTCGTACTGCTCGTGTCGATTTTGATCCGCAAAAACCCCACAAACGGTTGCTAGGGCTTCCTTGAGACGGCCGATTCGAGCCGAAGAGGGTGGATAAGGGAAGACTGATGGATGGGAAGAGGTTTGGGAGTGATTTGGGAGAGTTGGAGAAGATTTGAGAGAGGTCGGAGGGATGCTCGAGTCGATGGAAACGAGGGGAAGCAGAAGAGTTCGAAAAATCTTGCACAGATCGTGCCATTTGGGGCTTTGGGGGTATAAATAAAGCAACGACGTGGTGGCATCATTTTTGACCAAACGGACGTGTCGTTCCTGTGGAACATGGAGTTCTTGGCTCGGAAAAACAGCGAGTTATGCGAACACGTCAAGTTGATTTAACGCTCACGTTGAATTGGGAGAAAATGAAGTTCAAAAAAATTGGATGTGGTCGCGTCATTTAAGTTTAAACGGCAGCGTAGTTTGGTTTAAAAATGAGGATCAACACAGTCATTTCGATTAATGTGAAACGGCCTCGTAGACCTTGAAGAAAAGTGGGGTTGAGCCTAAAAAACAGAGAGTTACGCGGCCGTTTTGAACTGGTTTAAACGGCCTCCCACTTTGGCTTGAAAATGAGGATCGACGGGTTCGTTTCGATTGATGTGAAATGGCTGCATGGCTCCTGCAGAAGGTAGAAGTTTGGGCTTATTTGACAGAAAGGTACGCGGCCGCGTCGATTTGGCGATGTGGCCGTGTGGAATTGGAAAGATACGACCCTAAGGAATTACCCCTACGACGCGGTTGCTTGTGCCTCTCCCACGTGGTTGCATCGTTCACTCTCTTCAGCCTTCTTCTCATCTTCTTGTCCTTTCTTCCACATGGTCGCGTGGATTAGCACCATGCAGCAGTGTTGACTGATTCTTCCAGCTTCCATAGGCTTCTTCCTACATCAAAATACTTAGTTATTTTTTTGGATTTTGGGGGCTTATTCAAACTGAAAATTTAAGCTACTCTAAAAACAAAGCTAAGATCTAAATCAAAGCATTAAAACTAAACAGAAACCCTTGGGTTGTCTTCCAAGAAGCGCTCGTTTTAAGTCGTGAGCTCGACTACCTATCGAAATGTCTTCTTGGCAGCTTGAGGGTGGAGGAGTCCGGGATGTCCTCTGGAGGCTCTTCTTGAGGTGACAACGTTAAGACCTGTTCGTCTCCGATGGGCTCTCCCGTGAAATAGTGCTTCACTCTTTGGTCGTTGACCTTAAACGAATCCTCTTTTTCGATCACTTCGACGGAGCTATAAGAAAAATCTAGAATGACTTTGAACGGTCCAGACCACCTCGATCGTTGCTTTCCTGGGAATAGCCTTAGCCTCGAGTTGAAGAGGAGAACCATGTTACCCTCCTTGAACTCCATCCTTATGATGCGCTTGTCGTGCCATTGTTTGGTCTTCTCTTTGTAAATGCGGGAATTCTCATAGGCATTAATCCTAAACTCATCTAACTCATTCAGTTGTATAAGTTGGCGCTCTTGTGCACTCTTTTTATCAAAGTTTAGGTGTTTGATGGCCCAATAAGCTTTGTGCTCTAGTTCCACCGGAAGGTGACACGCTTTTCTATAGATTAGTCGATATAATGAAGTTCCAATCGGGGTTTTATATGCAGTTCGATTAGCCCATAGGGCATCATCTAATTTCGACGCCCAATCCTACCTCGAACTCGCCACTGTCTTCTCTAAGGTACTCTTTATCTCTCTGTTGGAGATCTCCACTTAGCCGCTTGTCTAAGGATGGTAGGCACGCCCGACACGATGGCGTATCCCGTATTTTCTCAAAAGGGCTTCAAACTTGTTCTCGATGAAATGCTTTCCGCCTTCACTAATGAGGACTCTCGGGACCCCGAATCTGGGAAATATATTCTTCTTGAAAAACTTAGCGACTACTCGAGCATCATTGGTCGGCGAGGATATAGCTTCAACCTATTTAGAGACGTAGTCTACTGCAACCAGAATATATTATTTCACTTGACTGGATGAAAACGGTCCCATAAATTCTATCCTCCAGACGTCGAACACTTCAATTTCCAGGATACTGCTTAGCGGCATATCTTTCATCTTGGAAATGTTGCCTAACCTCTAACATCTGTGGCACTCCCTAATAAAGGTATTCACATCCTTGAATAACGTGGGCCAATAGAACCCACATTGAAGGATTTTCGTCGCTGTCTTCATCGTGTTTGCATGCCCCCCACATTGCAGGCTATGAAAATGTGATATTATGGATGCCACCTCACTCTCCGAGATGCATCTCCTAATGATCTCATCATTGCAAGCCCTGTAGAAAAGCGGATCATCCCAAAAGTAACTTCGGATATCATGCAAGAACCTCTTGCACTGCTGCGAGGTTATGTCATATGGCATGATGCCGCAAGCAAGGTAATTGACGATGTCTACAAACCAAGGGGTTTCGTCCAGAGCAATGACAAACAAGTGATCATTCGGAAAGGAGTCATCATCGGTAGGGAAGGATTTGGATCATCAAATATAAGGCGCGATAGGTGGTCGATGACCACATTCTCGGCACCCTTCTTATCCTTGATTTCCAAATCAAATTCTCGAAGCAGAAGGATCCATCTAATCCGTCGTGGTTTGGCATCCTTCTTGTTCAGCATGTATCCGAGAGTGGTGTGATTGGTGTGGACTATAACATTCGACCAAACGAGGTAAGATCTGAACTTTTCAATGGCAAAGATGACGGTGAGCAGCTCTTTCTCCGTAGTGGTGTAATTCCGTTGGGCCTCATCCAGGGTTTTTCTTGTATAGTATATAGCATGAAGTCTGTGTTGGGGATTGGGCGGTCCCTTAGGGCACAAAAACTCTAGTCCCGTCCTAAGTCGGACGGAACATAGACAGAAAAATCATAGCAGCGGAAGAAAAACCTATGTTAACTAATTAACATGCAGTTAAAAACAATTTTCAACTTAGCCCTAAGGTCCAAGACCCTATGCCAAGATCTATGCCGACTTGGGATGGATCTGACCATCCCAAGAAGGATCTAGCCTACTGCGATTAAACTAAACTAATGCTAAAAATACTTTAAACACATACCCGGAATCTCAGCCCTGGAGCAGGCGAGATGTTCCGCGCCGTCTTCCGAGCTGCTCCCGTCCCACGCCGAGCCGCTCCTTTGAACCGCTCCCCGAACCGCTCCTCGAACCGCTCCGCATCCCGAGGCGATCAATCCCCGTGCCGCCGAGCCAACCACGCGCCGAAGAAAGTTTCACGCGAGTGAAACCTCCGCCAAGATTTCGGATCCAGAATCCGAACTCCTTTGTGGCTTTGCTAGAGCCCGCAGGAGTAAGGAAGAAATTTAGGGAGATAGAGAAATATTTATTTAAGCCTAGATCTGAGCGTGCTCCAACATTTACGAGAGCCGCTCAGATCTAGAGCTTGGGACGAGTTTTGAGAAAGGGGGGAGACCCCTATTTATATAGGCGGCGGACTCTCCCCTTTTCTCAAAATCCGATGTGGGACTAAACAATGAGTCAATTTAAAATCAAGTTAGTTTGCACTTCACAAAGTGCAAACTTCCGTGAATTTTAACTCACTCACCGTTGAGCTTCAGGATTGATACAACCTATCAATACGACAAGCGTTCAACGGTGAACGCATAGGAAAAAACCGTTCGTCAATCGGAGTTCGTTTGACCCTCCAATTGAGTGTCCAAAGTTCAGCCAAAACCCCACCTAAAGAACAAAACCCAGCCGTCAACGGAATTCTGCCTAGGGTTCGCAACCCTAGGCGTGTGGGGCCCACCAGGGGCCCCACTGCATTGACCTGCGCGCGCAGCCCGAGGCAGGCACGTGCAGCGCACGCGCCCCGAGGCGCGTGCGCTGCACGCGCCTGTCTGGGCGCGTGCACTGCACGCGCCCAGCGCCTCAGCGCTGGGCGCGTGCAGCGCACGCGCCCAGCTGGCGCGGGCGCCCGCGTCAGTGGGTGGGCCCGCTGACACGGGCGGGCCCGCTGACGCGGGCGTCAGCCTGCGTCAGCAGGCTGACGTACGCGTCAGCGGGCCCCCTTTTTTCTTGGGCCTGTGTTTATTTAATCAGCCCCTTTGGGCTGATGGGCTTTGGGGTTTACACTGTTTTTGGCCATAACTTTTATGTTTGGCGTCCGATTTGGACGCCGTTCGAACCTGGGTCTAGACCGGGACATTCCCGTCTTACCCGTGAACTTTTCCTTGCGTTTATATTATTAAATGTTGTATTAAACAATTTAATACGTATTTAATCGCTTTTGCATCAAATGCAAAATAGTCCCTATCTAAGCTTAAATTACCATATTGCATCAAATGCAATTATCTCTTCTTTTGCATCAAATGCAAATATTCTCCCTAACTATTTTCTACCTATTACTAGACGAAGCGTTGCACTCTGTGTGAGACCCTACAGCCTGACCCTTACAACAGGTTGGGCTCGAAGCCCTATACGGCAGTGACCACGAGCAGTGGTTGCCGTCCCTGCTTCAGGAATCATCATTATGTGGTTAACTCATTGACATGAGTATTGTCGGGACCACCTGACTATTTCCGTGATGAATTCCGCAGTTATAGTCTCTTCGTCTTAAATATGTCGTGTAGATCAAGTCTGGGGTACGGTCAAACTGTCAACCCCAATAACTTGACTCCGGTTAGTTTCTATCGATCTTTAGTCAACTAATGTTGGACTTCTTCCAACATACTCTGCGCAGAGTTTTTACTAAAGACCGAACTAACTCTACGACACTAACTCCCATTGACCGGGAGAGACGAATCCTCTCTTGGTCATTACTCGCCTCGTACGTTTCAAGTGACACCCAATCAAAAGACCTTTCGACAGGCCTTGCCTCGAAGCTAGGTCAGTTGATATAAGTGGCACCGTTCACGCACAGGTTTGTCAAAATGACCTCAAGTTAAAAGACCAACTATCCTATCATCACTCAAAGTTATCACTGACAGATTGGTCAATATAACCATATGATAACTCTAGTGGATCGTTCAGTGAACTCATTCTAATGAGCACCTGTGTCTCGTCTTCGATTTCGCCAAGTCAAGCGATCATGAGATCATCGCCACCGCTAAACGGTGAAGACTAAGACACAATGGTCTATCCGATGTTTCGATATCCTTGTCTCGAAACATCTACGACCACGAACCATTTTAGACTTATGCTTCAGACGGTCAAACGTTTCTCCATGATCGAGATACTCATCTCGATACCCGTTTGACCTTGCATAAAGTCTCAGGACTTTACCTAAGTTGATATCTAATGTTGACTACATTACAATATGACTTAGATAAATTATTACCAAACAGCTTACTGTTATTTCGAACAAGATGTTTGTGCCATTCACACAGGAATAAATGGCCTCGAGGGCACCATATTCCTACATCTCCCACTTGCACTCAGGCCCATTTATCTCGATATCTAATATCGTTTTTACACATAAGTTTTCCCGACTTCATGTGATAGAGCCTTCGTGAGTGGATCTGCTAAAACCGTCTACACTATAGACTTAAGGGGTTTCTATGTTTATGTTAGACCAACCTTTTGAATCTTATTCAAATAATTCACTTGGTCTATCGGAATCTATAATATTTTATTTCCCCGGATCTTATCCAGTTCATCGTACCTTACGATAATAATTTTAAATTAGTTATTGGTCATTTCAAATGGCTCATATCTATTTCTGATAAAGTATCAAGCCTTTTGATAACTTTGTCAAAATAAATGATCCATCCCTTTGATGTCTCACATGTAATTTATACGCTCCCACTGACCTTGAAAACTATCTGGCTAATTCATATAAGTTGGTTCGTCTAAATCATATTTAGAAAAACGAACTTATAAGTGAATGCGCAAATTTTCATGGTCAACTTAAGCGTTTTACATCGGCTTTGGTCCGAGTAGATCTGTACACATCTGTTGGCGAAACCGGTTTCATCATAATCCGTTTTAAAGAAATTAGGATGAAAACCGTTCTCGTCCAACATTATTGTACTTCACTATTTTCTTTTCGGCACCAATCTTTCAACTTAAAGATTTACTTGCAGAAAGTGAGGAAACATTTTCCTTGGGCACGTAAACTAAATTCTCAAATTTATTTACGCACACGGACCTGCATCAAGTTTTAAATCGGAGTTACTACTCCGAATTTCATCCTAGAAGTTGACTATGTCATCATCAGTTATGATGTCTAACTCGACAATCTGTTTCACAAGATTCGAGTAATAATACAACTTCCTTACGATTGATTTATTGAATATATTATTGATAATGTCTTTATAGAACATTATCAAAACCTAGGCATTACTATCTGGGACTTAACCCAGAGGGAGGAGTTAACTCAGAGTCACTTATTTATGGATCGCACCAAGTCTAACTAAGTGTGATTCATACCTTTTAACACACCGATGTGTTAACAGACTTGATCTGAGAGAAAATCACATTTTCTTTTAATTACACAAGATTTTATTTAGCTAAGTATTTGACCATTCGATCTAATCGAATCAGTTTAAATGCTTTAGTCATTTCGTTCTTTATTTTATCAGACTTGTGTTTCATCAAGAACACGTGTCTTAATAAAACATACGAATAACTTATTTTGGTTAATCTAGACTCGGGTACATCAGTATGTACTAGACTGAATTCGACAACTCATTCTCCCACTGTCTCACAGATGGGTTTCGACCATTGTATCTAAGAGGCTAAGATTCACAAGTGTCCGTAGACTTCATAATACGAGAGGTCAGACCCCTCTTTATGTGACTTGTGAAGCTTAATCTCTTGATACGGCCTAGTCTAATTTTACCATATAAGTTTGCTACTATCTTGTGTATTTATATATTAACATTTAATATATATATATAGTTATTTACAAATTACTTAACACAAAACATTACTTCAGAAGCAATGTGACGACATTCGTCAAAATGTGTTAAACGTCTTTTGTATAACAATTTATTCTGAAATCGTGACATCAAAATATGTCACATTTTCATTTCCTCCTACTTATGCCTTTACTAATGATAAATTAAACTATTTAACTCTATTTACTTTCCGAAGTGCCTTCTTCCTTTTCTAAATCACATTTAGATATCAACATAAATAAATAGCTATGCAAGCAACTTATGTATCCAAACGCTTGAGCTTTGCAATCTTGAGTGTAGCTCAAGAAGTTGCTTGTCTCAAGATCCGGTTGGGATACATAGTTTTGCATCGCTTATGCACTCGTATTCGACTCAAACGGTTTAATCGAATTCTCGAACTTTGCGGATCAAAATTGTTTGTCCATACAACCTTGAGGGTAGCTCGACAAGTTGTAGGGAGAAACATACTTTGAATGTCCTATATGTTCAAGCTGCCTCATATAGAGACGAGTGACATGTAGCTTTAATTTATTTGTTGGACCCAGAACTTAATGAAATCATATTTCTTAAGTCTGTTCTTTAGAAGGTCATTTAATGTCAACGAGAATATAGTTTTAATTCTATCAATTAGGATTTAACTTGATATTCAATTAATCAACTTATTGACCAGTTAACTAATTAAAATATTATATTTTAATTCCTACGGTAAACATAGTCTTGCCCTAGTTTTAGCATATGTTCAATATTAAATATAGGTAGATTGGCTTTTATCTATCTATATCCTCCCACTAATTTTACGAACGTTTTAAAGCTTAATAACGAACGATTTAATCGATTTAAAATTAATGGGTAAGAGTTCCAATCACCTTGAGTCTAAACAACCTTGAGTGTAGCTCAACAAGTTGATTGACTCTGTGATCGGAAGATGACTCTTCATCGATCATATCGGATATGACTCTCTTAATCGGTTTTTGCCCCTAGCCATTCGTGATCATGAGTGTGCTCATCCAAATCACAATGTCTAGTCTAGTCGGACCCTTGTTTTCATGTCTAGCCTGACTTGCCCCTCAGCTCGGTGTATGCACGACACGTTGGTTTGGGTCAGGTCTTAGACTACATCTAGGCAGACTACATCCTTGACTAAACTTGCGCCGCCGCTCGGTGTATCCACGACAACGTCGGTTTGGGTCAAGTCAAGATGTCATCTTATGTATTTAAGAAGTTGGTTTCTACAAGGTTGCCATGTCACAGCTTGAGTGTATCTCAACAACTATAACACGGGCCCTATAGTTGCTAACCCCTAAAACAAGGAGGGCTACGGCTAATCTTGAAAAAGATCATTAACGTATTTGACTTAGATATAGTCCAGGGTGTCATACAATCATGATTCGCGACATTGCGGTCCAGCGGAACTCAGCCAGGGAATTGACTAAGCCAGGATCACTATCCCTTAAAGGGTGATCCAGAACTCTTAGCCAAGCACATTGACTGGATCATGGTCCATTGAATGAAGCTTGTCATTTTTGTATGTATGCCATAGACTAAACAGCTTTTATTAACAACTAATTAATCCTATCAACTAGTTGAATCCTTAAATTCAAAATTTTAGGATTTGTTTAATAACTTTTATTAAGTCCTTATCAACTATAAGGTTCACGAGCTACCCTAATCGTTATTAGGATTTTAATAAATTATTAACAACGCTAGAAAGCGAAGTCCTTTAATGAAAATTAATTATAACAATTAGAATTGAAAATTCATTTAAAGGACTACCCTAATCAGGAATTAGGTCTTAATATTGTTGTTAATGATTTATTAAAGCATAGTATGTCATTAAAATTCAAGTAATAAATTTTAATCATTTTTAATGGCTAACCTAAAGGGTTGTCTTGTGTTATCAAATAAGGGACAAGATTAACAAGCCATTAAAATAAAGCTACACTAATTTATCGCATAAAGATAGTGCACAACTATTTAACATTTAAATATACTAAGTTTATCGCATAAACAATTTTTCGACTTTTAAAAATCAGTTTTAAAAATATCTTATAAATTTAAAACATTGTTTTAAAAATTTTCCATGTTCAAAAATTTATCATATACAATTTTTAAACATCTAAAATATTTTAAACTTATCGCATAAATTTAAAGCCTTAAAATCAATTTTAAAATTTATCACATAAATTTAAAAAATACTATTTTAAAGTTTCCATGCTTAAAAAATTTATCATAAAAAATTTTAGGCATCCAAAATAATTTTAAACTTTTAAACATTTAAAATTAGTTTTTAAAATTATCACATAAATTTTAAAAACGTCATTTTAAAAATTTTCATTTTCAAAAATTTATCACATAGAATTTTGAACTTCAAAAACATTTTTAAAATTAACTAATAACTTTAAAAATTTTAAAAGTATTTAAAAGCATTAACAAGTTTAATTAAATCGCAGTACCTAGATCGACTACGCAAACCTAGGCTCTGATACCACTGTTGGGGATTGGGCGGTCCCTTAGGGCACAAAAACTCTAGTCCCGTCCTAAGTCGGACGGAACATAGACAGAAAAATCATAGCAGCGGAAGAAAAACCTATGTTAACTAATTAACATGCAGTTAAAAACAATTTTCAACTTAGCCCTAAGGTCCAAGACCCTATGCCAAGATCTATGCCGACTTGGGATGGATCTGACCATCCCAAGAAGGATCTAGCCTACTGCGATTAAACTAAACTAATGCTAAAAATACTTTAAACACATACCCGGAATCTCAGCCCTGGAGCAGGCGAGATGTTCCGCGCCGTCTTCCGAGCTGCTCCCGTCCCACGCAGAGCCGCTCCTTTGAACCGCTCCCCGAACCGCTCCTCGAACCGCTCCGCATCCCGAGGCGATCAATCCCCGTGCCGCCGAGCCAACCACGCGCCGAAGAAAGTTTCACGCGAGTGAAACCTCCGCCAAGATTTCGGATCCAGAATCCGAACTCCTTTGTGGCTTTGCTAGAGCCCGCAGGAGTAAGGAAGAAATTTAGGGAGATAGAGAAATATTTATTTAAGCCTAGATCCGAGCGTGCTCCAACATTTACGAGAGCCGCTCAGATCTAGAGCTTGGGACGAGTTTTGAGAAAGGGGGGAGACCCCTATTTATATAGGCGGCGGACTCTCCCCTTTTCTCAAAATCCGATGTGGGACTAAACAATGAGTTAATTTAAAATCAAGTTAGTTTGCACTTCACAAAGTGCAAACTTCCGTGAATTTTAACTCACTCACCGTTGAGCTTCAGGATTGATACAACCTATCAATACGACAAGCGTTCAACGGTGAACGCATAGGAAAAAACCGTTCGTCAATCGGAGTTCGTTTGACCCTCCAATTGAGTGTCCAAAGTTCAGCCAAAACCCCACCTAAAGAACAAAACCCAGCCGTCAACGGAATTCTGCCTAGGGTTCGCAACCCTAGGCGTGTGGGGCCCACCAGGGGCCCCACTGCATTGACCTGCGCGCGCAGCCCGAGGCAGGCACGTGCAGCGCACGCGCCCAGCTGGCGCGGGCGCCCGCGTCAGCGGGTGGGCCCGCTGACACGGGCGGGCCCGCTGACGCGGGCGTCAGCCTGCGTCAGCAGGCTGACGTACGCGTCAGTGGGCCCCCTTTTTTCTTGGGCCTGTGTTTATTTAATCAGCCCCTTTGGGCTGATGGGCTTTGGGGTTTACACTGTTTTTGGCCATAACTTTTATGTTTGGCGTCCGATTTGGACGCCGTTCGAACCTGGGTCTAGACCGGGACATTCCCGTCTTACCCGTGAACTTTTCCTTGCGTTTATATTATTAAATGTTGTATTAAACAATTTAATACGTATTTAATCGCTTTTGCATCAAATGCAAAATAGTCCCAATCTAAGCTTAAATTACCATATTGCATCAAATGCAATTATCTCTTCTTTTGCATCAAATGCAAATATTCTCCCTAACTATTTTCTACCTATTACTAGACGAAGCGTTGCACTCTGTGTGAGACCCTACAGCCTGACCCTTACAACAGGTTGGGCTCGAAGCCCTATACGGCAGTGACCACGAGCAGTGGTTGCCGTCCCTGCTTCAGGAATCATCATTATGTGGTTAACTCATTGACATGAGTATTGTCGGGACCACCTGACTGTTTCCGTGATGAATTCCGCAGTTATAGTCTCTTCGTCTTAAATATGTCGTGTAGATCAAGTCTGGGGTACGGTCAAACTGTCAACCCCAATAACTTGACTCCGGTTAGTTTCTATCGATCTTTAGTCAACTAATGTTGGACTTCTTCCAACATACTCTGCGCAGAGTTTTTACTAAAGACCGAACTAACTCTACGACACTAACTCCCATTGACCGGGAGAGACGAATCCTCTCTTGGTCATTACTCGCCTCGTACGTTTCAAGTGACACCCAATCAAAAGACCTTTCGACAGGCCTTGCCTCGAAGCTAGGTCAGTTGATATAAGTGGCACCGTTCACGCACAGGTTTGTCAAAATGACCTCAAGTCAAAAGACCAACTATCCTATCATCACTCAAAGTTATCACTGACAGATTGGTCAATATAACCATATGATAACTCTAGTGGATCGTTCAGTGAACTCATTCTAATGAGCACCTGTGTCTCGTCTTCGATTTCGCCAAGTCAAGCGATCATGAGATCATCGCCACCGCTAAACGGTGAAGACTAAGACACAATGGTCTATCCGATGTTTCGATATCCTTGTCTCGAAACATCTACGACCACGAACCATTTTAGACTTATGCTTCAGACGGTCAAACGTTTCTCCATGATCGAGATACTCATCTCAATACCCGTTTGACCTTGCATAAAGTCTCAGGACTTTACCTAAGTTGATATCTAATGTTGATTACATTACAATATGACTTAGATAAATTATTACCAAACAGCTTACTGTTATTTCGAACAAGATGTTTGTGCCATTCACACAGGAATAAATGGCCTCGAGGGCACCATATTCCTACAGTCTGTTGTCTTTTCTCTGTTCCTGAACTGCCCCAACTGCAACATCGCTGGCATCACACATAAGTTCAAATGGTAGGCTCCAGTCTGGGGGTTGGATGATTGGCGCAGAGGTGAGTTCTTTCTTTAGCCTGTTGAAAGATACATGACAATCATCAGAAAATACGAAAGGAGTGTCCTTAGCTAACAGCTCGGTTAGAGGTCGTGCGATCTTGGAAAATCCTTAATGAAACGGCGATAAAATCCCCAGTGTCCAGGAAAGCTCCTAATTCCTCTCACATTCACGGGGGGGGGGGGGGGGGGTGGAAATCCCTCGATGACTTCAATTTTAGACTTATCGACCTCTATTCCACAGGGTGAGATGATGTGTCCTAGGACTACGCCCTTTTAAACCATGAAATGACATTTTTCCCAGTCGAGGGCTAGGTTCACGTTTTGGCATCTTTTGAGCACCTTAGTTAAATTCTTTGCATACGTTGAAGCTCGTGCCATAGACGGAGAAATCATCTATAAACACCTCCATGATATTCTCAATGAAGTCTGAAAATGTGGCGGTCATACATCTCTGGAATTTTGCAGGGGCATTACATAGTCCAAACGGCATTCTTCGATAGGCGAAGGTGCCGTATGGACATGTGAATGTGGTCTTTTCCTGATCGTCGGGATGGATGTGTATTTGGAGGAATCCAGAATACCCATCTAGGAAGCAGAAGTGTGAGTGCTTGGCTAGATGCTCAAGCATTTGATTAATGAAAGGAAGGGGGTAGTGGTCCTTTCGGGTCGCTTTATTGAGCGCCTATAGTCGATGCTCATCCGCAACCCGGTGACAGTCCTGGTGGGGATGAGTTTGTCCTTATCATTCTTAACCACTATCATCCCTTCCTTCTTTGAAACTATTTGAACTGGGCTAACCCACTTACTATCAGAGATATGGTAGATTATTCCTGCTTTAAGTAGTTTCAAAACTTCCGTTTTTACCACCTCTTTCATATTGGGGTTAAGTCGCCTTTGAGGCTCAATAGAGGTGGCACTCTCATCCTTAAGGAGAATCGTATGAGTGCACCTACCAGGGCTAGGACCTTTTATGTTGTCGATGGTGTATCCTATGACATATCTAAACTTTTTGAGAATGGCTACAACATCATCAAGTACAGTGCTAGTCAATGAAGCATTAACGATGACTGGGTATGTGAAATTCTCCCCTAAAAATGCGTATTTTTAATTAGGGGGAAGGGGTTTGAGTTCTACCTCAGGGGAATTGATGTCCTCTACCTCTAATACCACGGGTTGAGGCGTGTCCCTTGAAGGTTCAATGTCTTGGTACTACAGAACCCCATGAAGTCCTTCGGGCAACACGATCTCATCCTCATGGTCCACCTGGATAAATCTGTTCTGGTAAGGGGGTTGGTGACCTTGATGTCCTACCGCTCCTGAAGTTTAGGCTTCTTCTAGCATTCGCATGATTGTGCTAATCTGGTAGCATGTTTCAATGATATGCGGTGCATCCTCTTGGAATGCAACGGTTTCTTGCTAAACATCAAGCTGTGCAGGAGGAGTGTGATACTTATTGCTACTAGTGACCTCTGTAGCTGGACTATCCATCACAAGCAATTAAAGTGGCGTCAACTACAGGAAAGAGTAGGGTGCGCCCACTTGCGAATCTTGATAGGAAGGATTGTGATAGTCCGTCCAATGATGGTAGGGTGTGTGAGGGAATGGATCGCATGGATGAACTCCAAATTGATGTTGGCCATATATGTGCTCTAGCATGTGGTATATACCATGGCTCACCGACACAGATGGTTTGAAGGAAGCAGCCCCCATCCTTAGCTGAGCTATATGATGTGTCAGACTGTCCATTTTACTGGCAAGAGCTAGTGCTATTCTCGTAATGGCCAACTTCATCATGCAAACCTATGTTCACCTGCAATATAAGAAAAACTGGAAAAGTGAATGTATGGTGAAGAAATACATAGTCTATCAACAAAGACTAAAATCGATATCAAACCGTGCCTCCTGGCAACAGTGCCAAAAAGCTTGTCCGCTCTCACGGAGCTAATAAAATTTATACCACAAGCGCACTGTGTCGGTTGTAGCACTAACGGGTCGAACACAGGGAGGCGTTCGCTTAGAACCGATTTTTGGGTCTTTGTTCGAAAGCTACGCTATCGAATGGTGGTCAAGTGAGAGAACAAAAAGTGTGAAGTCAAGGAACAAAAGCTATATGGCTTAGGGTATCCCGCCATTGAACTAGGGTTAAGGTTGGATTGATAGATGACCTGATTGTTGGGTTCATTAGGACTCAGGAGAGATCGTCTAACATAAGGACATTCACCTACCCCCACTCTTGTGGTGCATGATAGTGTATTTCCTTATGTTATCTCTTAACCCCTGCTCTTACGATGCAGTGATAGGCCTATCCTAATCTATACCGATGCCGACTCTTGCCGATACATCGGTATATGTTAGGCATTATGCTCGACGAATGTCCACAATCTTCCTCCCGAATACAATGGTGTTCGAGTATTGGACCTATATTAGGAGGGCTCTAATCGGTGCACGACTCCCGCCGGTCACACAAATAGTATGGGTACTCATAGGGATCGAAACCCCAGATTGGTCCTGACTCTCATCGGCGGCCAATCTGATTGCCCAAAATGGAGGGGTCGAATCTACGATGATAATTAGCATCCTAATATACCCCAACTCCTTAGTTAACCCAGTAATTAATCAAAATTTTATCCAACCCATGATCCTAATCCAATGGGGTTCAACCCATTGCCCTAGATAAAATCTACTCACTACCCATTGCAATAGAGATGATTTCTAACATTGGGTAAGCAATGATTCAAGAAATAAACACAAGATATAGCAAATAGACAATAGCAATAACAAAGGGATAGTTTCTATTAAGAAAATCTAATATATTACAATAGGAAACTAAGTAAAACAACTAAGATTACAGAATAAAAGAGTTAGAAAACACTTACAAAATTCCAAAAACCCCAAAATGGCTAAAACAGAAGATGAGTTCGCTTAAGGAAGAAGAATAGCTTTTATACATTCCCAAAAAGACCAAAAGCCCACCAACTGCTCCCTGGCAGTGCACAGTCCCGTGCAGAAACCCTATTCGTCGTGATGCATCGAAAACGACGTGGTCGCGTCGTCCCAGTTCATCAATTGGGGGCACAGAGGCTACATCGACGCAGTCACGTTGCTAGGGACGTGGCCACGTCGAATCAAGCTTCGACGTCTGAGTCAGCATCTAAACGGTCACATGGACCGACCGTTTGTCTTTGGTTCTTTAGGATTACGCATCCGCATCATCATAGTCATGCGGGCCGCGTCGATTGCATATCTTCAAATCTTCTCCTCAGCGACGCGACCATTTGGAGATATTTCACGCGGTCGCGTGGAGTTGGGTTCTGGAGCTTGTTGACGTGGCCGTTTGGTGCATGTCTGCACGGCTGCGTGGAATTGAGTTCTGCTCCAATGTGTTATGATCATGCGGCCACGTCAAATCGACATGGCAATGTGTATCACACTGCTTCTTTACTTTCCCCTTTTTTCACACGTGGAGCTCCCGGCTCCGCTCCTTTTGCTCTTTCGCGCCATAATCACGTCATATGGTCTTTAATCAGCATATATATATCATGTAAATCAAAGAAGAGACCATAAAAGCAAAAGAGGAACCAAAACGGAGAAAACAGGGAAGAACGGAGAAATAAATGATGTAAAACGCGTATGAAAAAAGGAAAAAAAACTATATACAATAAACACTTATCACATCTCATTCAAATGAGAGAGTAGAGGTGTAGGGGATGTAAAACTTACCATGCTAGGATCGGGATTTGAAATCATCGAGATCTCCTCGTGAGAGGATCACACATTTAAGGATAAGATTTAGGTTTCGAAACCCCTAATCATTCATTGACGTCACTGCTCGTGCGAGAGGGAAGAACGAAAAAGGGGAACGGACTCGGGTGCGTTGTTAGGGTGTGTAGAGAGAGGGTTGGTTTTTTTATTAAAATGAAGATTGGGCCAGGTGTGTGGGCTTCAAGCAAAAGGAAAAAGAAGAAAGGAAAGAAAAAGAAAGTTGGCATTGGGTTTTAAAGAAAAGGAAAAAAATGGATGAGAAAAGGAAAAAGGAAAAGGAAAAAGGAATTGTGGTTTTAATAAAAAGTTGATGCCTATTGTTGGGCCATTACACCTTATTACCCAGTTTCAAAGAAATTCTGTCCTCGGAATTCAAAGAAAACACTAATCGGTGAATAAGTATGGATAGTGATGTGTCCATATTTTCCATACATTTATTGCATCATTTCATGCTGTTTTAGTCTCTCAAAACACATTTTTATCGCTCTATCGATCATTTATCGTATTATATTACGTTCAGAGCTTTATTCTCAATTTCAGGAGTTTTGAGGCGATTTAGAGCAATTCTGAGTGATGGACACATCTGAGATCGCCAGAGTATCAATGGCGTAGCCTGCTAGGTGCTTGACGTGTTGGAGAAGAAGATTTGAGGAGGAGAAGAGAGATGACGAAGAAGTAGAGCTAGTGGATGGAGCTCCCAACATTTCAGCTTTTTCCAGTCCACTCGGACCGAGTAGCTCAGCTACTCGCTCGAGTGGATATTCATGGCAGTGCACCATTTTTAGGGCCAATATCGAGTTCTGAACTCGACTGAGTAGAGCCACCCACTCGGTCGAGTAGGCGAGGCAAGAAAGAAGCATCTTTGACACTTAGCATCATTTGAAGACCTAAAGGCCACTCGACCGAGTAGCCTTGCTACTTGACCGAGTCAAATAATCGACAGAACGGAAATTTTTGAGCTTCTGCAGCAACTGCAGCTCGACCGAGCATACACGCCCACTCGACCGAGTGCCAAGGTGACTCGGTCGAGTGGAATATGAGGCAGAGCGATGATTTGAGGCCAAGCATGAGACCCTACATCTCGACTAACTGGGCCATCCACTCGGTACGAGCGACCATCTCCCCAACTAAAGCCGACGTAGCGATGTGGCCCGACTCAGACCAAGCGACTATGCCCCTCGGTCGAGTCGGGCGATTCGGCAGCCCAGATTTGAGCCGACCCTTTGGGTTTTTATTTGATTTTGTGGGTCCCAACCCATAGGTATAAAAAGAATATTTCCTTCCTAGGTTAGAGAGACTTTTTTGAGATTTTTTGGTTTAATTTCGTAGCCGTCTCTATTGCCTTTGAACAAAGTTTGGATATTTGGAGCTTTTTGTGCATGAAATCTTGTGATCTTAATTCTCTGAAGTATATTTCTTGTTTCTCTTTAGTTGGTAACGTTTTCTTATCTATCTCTTATTGTCTTGATGATAATTGTTGCGACGATGTCTTATTCTATTGATATTATTGCTTTTATTGTGTTTCCATGAACCACGAGTAGATCTATCTAGGGCTAATGTACGAGCCCTAGGATTTTAGGGTTTAGATGCGAAAGTTGTGATTTTAGGTTAAAATGGTGAAAAGGGATGTGATGTGGTTGATCTAACCAAGTCTATAACGTTCTCATCTAGGGTTTGTGATCCACGATAGTGGCACTGGCCATAGAAATTACTCTATAGGCTTGATTAGGGTCGTTAGTGAATTCACTTAGGGTCCGTGATCCACGATAGTGTCACACACTTTGAGGGTCTCCACCAATGCCTTATATCATTTATTAGTGATCAACGATAGTATCATCAATAAGAGTCATCATATCACAGATCGAAGCTCTAATTCATGATTGTGACGTAAGTGGAGATTGAGAATAATTATTGATCGTAATGCATGTGGTGCGTGCATGGCTTTCCATGATGGTGGGGCTAAGTACGGGATGCGCTAGATAAGTAGTACAACGATAGTTGGCTACGAATTTCACATTCAAGATGCGACAATCTCGCCCTATAAAACCAATCTAACCTAAGAATTATAACTTAGCATCGACATCGGACGATCCTAGTGGTGACTCCTAATGCCCTAGTTTTCATTCCATTGATACTATTTGTGAGAGGATTACCTTGACAAACTTCATGGATACACCCATTGTAATGGCCCAGAGTTCCATATATGTAGGGCTGTGCTTTTGTGTGAAATAGAGTGTGTATCTGTGTATTATGTATTGTATAGTGTGTTTAGTAATGTGGGTGTAGTGTGCATGCATGAATGGTGAGGTGATGCATGGGTATGTGATGCATGAATGTGGTTGTATGATGGTATGTGGGTGAATGGGTGTGTAGGATTGGTGTAAAGAGACTAGTATGAGAAGGGGTTAAGGTTAGTGGTATTCTTGTAATTAATCGGGGAGTGTGAGAAGTAATGGCATACTTGTAATTAAGGATGGGTGGGTGTGTATAGTGGGAGTGATATTTGTGGAGAATGGCAAACTTGTAAATATAGCTTCTTGACTCTTCTACGTAATTCTTGGCTCTTCTACTCTTTTCTCCCAAATTCTCCTCATTTCTAAACTCTTCTAAAAATATCTCACTCTCTCCTCAAAAGACCAGTCCGAATTCATCTCTTTTCCTTGCTCCCTCTTAGACTTTAGGGAGGCTGAGCACCCATAGGGCTACGCTACCCTCACTCTGCACACCCCCGTAGCATCCCTGACGTCGTTTGGGTGCTGTTGCTCATTCTAGGAGCTTGTGGAGGAGAAGAAGAGAAGGAATTGAAGGAGAAGGAGCTTGAAGAAGGAGGAGCCATAGGGATTTGGGCTACCCCCTTATCTCTTATCACCCCTAAGGTAGGATTCCATCTCCAACTAGTATTAGAGTTGCATGCTTAGTTTCATGGTTGTTGTTGTGGTTTTACCTTTTTCTTAAGCAATCCTGAGTTTGTATGGTTGTGTGCGGTGAGCAATCCTGAGTTTTGTATGGTTGTGTGCAGTGAGAAATCCTGAGTTTGTATGGTTGTGTGCGGTGAGTAATCCTGAGTTTTGGCTCGTTGTACGCAGTGAGCAATTCTGAGTTTGAGCGGCTGTGCGCGGTGAGCAATTCTGGACAGATTTGTATGCTGATTGTTTTGCTTAGTCCTTCCAATCTAGACTTGAGTTTGCTCTGAAACTTTTATGGCCTAAAGATATTATTGTTATCTATAACTTTCATGTTGAGAACATTTGTTAATTCAGATTGCAATTAGGAGTAAAAATTCCATCTTTACAACATGTCGGCATTTCCCCCAGTCTGGTCACAGTTTGGCAAAACATAGATCAGTCCATGTACACTCCATAGAAATTGGTAATCTTTGTCTCGTTGGAAAGATAACAACTTTCTCTACAATTTTCCCTGAGATAATGTTTTCGTAATTCTGACTGTAATATGCCCAAAATCAGCAATCAAGACAGACACTGGAATCTGTCTGAAAAACAGATTCGTCAGGTCTTACCAAACAATTCACCATAAATCACCCAGTTCATATTTCTGTATAAAAATTTATATGTGAATCCAGCACAACTATATCTACAACTTTTATTTGTATTGTATGGACATGTTTGATACAAGATTATGGAGAAATTTGCCTCTTAATCTAACTGTTCTGTTTTTCCAGAAATTGGGTTTCATGAATGAGTTGT